>OZ026836.1:44263090-44607824 GCA_964023205.1 Lutraria lutraria
GGTGGGGATTTCAACATGCCAAAGTTAGACTGGTCTACCATTTCTCCAACTTCTGATTGTAAAAATAAATCTCACTACCGTGAATTTATTGAGATCTTAAACGACAATAACTCAACACAAGTCGTCGTCCAAGAGCCTACCAGACAAAATCATATCCTTGACCTGTTTTTAACCAACAACCCTACCATTGTTAATAGAGCCAGTATTACACCCGGCATCAGTGACCATGAAGCTGTCATTGAAACGCATACTTCTGTCCATATTAGACCACAGAAACCTAGAAAAATCCATCTCAACAAAAAAGCAGACTGGGATGGACTTGCGTCCTACATTCAGGATCTCCATGAATCCCTCATAAGGTCAAACAAATATGAGAATGATTCTGTTGAAGAACTTTGGCAATCCATTTCTAAATCCATTGATGAAGGGTCAAAGCTTTTATTCCGTCAAAAATGTCATCAACCTAAAATAAATTTCCCCTGGATTAAGGTCAACCTAAAACGATTATATAGGGAACGGGAATAAAGCATACAAAAGATACAAACACACCTCCACACAAAAACATAAAGAACACTATCTAACACTGAAACATGTATGCAGAAAAGAAACAAAACAAGCATATCATGAATATCTTGAAGACATCCTGAACGTCAATAACACTACAACAGAACATGAACATGAACAGCACAGACCAAACACAAAAAATCTATATACACTACTCAAGCTTGCAAAACAGGACAATACAGGCATTGACACACTCAAGAAAGACAACAAACTGCACACATCTGACTCAGACAAAGCCACTGCTCTCAATGAACAATTCCATTCAGTCTTTACTTCTAAAGCTCCAGTCTCTCTCAAATCCCTGGATGAAATGAAAGTACAGCATAATGCAGATACAGGTAAAGATATCCCAAAAGAAACATTCAGCCCTCATAATCCCATGCCAGACATTGACATATCAGTATATGGTATTGAAAAACTTCTAAGTAACCTCGATCCCCATGAGGCTGCAGGACCTGACCAAATAAAGCCAAAAGCCTATCTCCCATCCTAGCAAAAATGTTTACAAAATACCTGCAGACCAGTTCACTCCCTGATATATGGAAAATGGCTAATGTAGCTCCTATCTTTAAAAAAGGCTCAAGGTCAGATCCAGCCAATTACAGACCGATCTCGCTTACCTGTATCCTGTGTAAAACCCTGGAGCACATAATTGCCTCTAGTATCACAAAACATTTCCAAAAGTCTGATATGTTTTATGAACTTCAACACGGTTTCCGAGAAAAGAGGTCATGTCAAACCCAACTACTGATGCTTGTTGATGAACCTGAAAAGTCAAGTTGACCTCATACTCTTTGACTTTTCAAAGGCGTTCGACATGGTTAACCATGAAAAGTTACTGTATAAACTCCATTATTATGGCATAAGGGGTCATACATTGAAATGGATAAAAGTTTATCTAGACAATAGGTCATAGTCCGCGGTTGTCAATTAGTCTAGTCAAGTTATGACAAATTTTGGTCGAACCCAGGAAAAAAATGGTACAGAAATGAAATATGGCTCATTTGAAAGCTTAGACTTTCTACAATATCAGTATAAAAATAGGACAAAATCGGATCGGCCGTTTTTCCAGAAATTCGTTTTAAGTATAGGCCATCATTTATCAAATAATACGTCAATAGCATGTTAACTGATGCGATAACTTTGACAAAAATTCACCAGATAAATTATAAATATCTATTAAATTTTACAAAACATGAATAATATCAGCCCTGCATAATACAAAAATACAAAAAATAAAAGATGCTTAAGCATTATTAGTGTTTGAATTCAAAATTAGATGTTAAATTACCCCACCCACTTATGGTAACATAGAAATTAGACTTATCTCGTGAAAGTGTGATAAAATTTTACAGATCTTTACAACATAACCCGTAAGAAAGTAGATCTCTTTCAGATTCCTGAAAAAATAGTTATACTTTTTGAAGTCTGGTTGCCATGGCAACTAAAAATAGTTCAAAAATCCTAAATTCCTCTCCAAAACGAAAAGGCCTATAGCTTTGTTATTTGACGCCATGTCTAATGATCCCTCAATCTAAATCCAACAATTTTACCCCAGAGTCAAAATTCGCTACGCTCCTGGTCTCCATCATGATATGGTTCACCAAACCAGTTTTCCCAGACTGCATTCTAACAAGTACTTGCTTAATTACCATCCTACATGGAGCTGGCAACTTCTCCACATAAGGAAATCAACAAGTCCAGCACACTTAACTACTGGATCACGACCGCGGCCCATTGATTCTATACCATGAAGTCCGAAAATTCACACTCCTTCAGTCCAGACTGACTGCATCCCTGATCATTCTTTATTTTATATTGAGTTTCCTATGAAAATCTGGCAAAGCTTAAATATGACATGTATCAATTTAATGCACTTGTAGGCATTTCTAACCCGACACTCATAAAATGCCACCTACTATGATCATTTATTAGGCCACACCAATTTAATAACTTGTTCATCGGGGTTTTTTTTCTGACGAAAGCAAGCGAGCGAAATATTTTTTTAATAATACTTTTTCCTTTTCCAATTTTAGCAAGCGGGCGAAATATTTTTGAAAAATATCATCTTTAATTCCTTCTTTCAAACAAGAAAGTGGGAATGCGAATGGGAAAGTCTGTGTTCATTTATTTCAATAACTGTTACCGTTTACCAGTAAAAACGCTTTTAATGTCCTTATTCAATTGTTTTCTGATGAAAATTGTTGAATCACCCAGAACGAAAGGAGTCAGAATTTTTATCAGCCGAGACAAATGTTGGTACCTTAAGACCAGCACTTATCTTTAGAAAAACATTGTGGCAATGAGCAAGCGATAATAGGAAGCAAAAATTATTATTTTTCTAATTTTGATAATAATAATAGGAGCGACAAATCGGATGAACAAGTACTGTAATTAAATTGGTGTGGCCTTAACGTGTTTTGTTTAAACAACTGAACACTGTAGTCATACTTCCCCATAATTTGGTCTCACTTGATAAACATACAGATATAAAACTTAACAAATCAGAAATATAACTGTAAAATCCCGATTCACAAAATGGCTTATGACGCAAAATTCTAATGATCTGTAAAGTCAGTTAATTTAGCGGAACAAATTGTTCGTCCGAGTAATAATTAGTAGTTCATAATGTATGTCCTCAAATGATTCTCACAACATGAATATCTACGGCCGGTTCAATTGGACTCTCGTAAGAAGAGAATACATCAGCTGAAAGAGCTTAGAAGAGAAACCCAATCGAACGCAATCGCGGCCGAAATGTCTGCGTACCAATAATCTTTGAATCGTATGGATTAACTATTGAACACGCTGACATTGTAAACAATGTATATATTAAAACTATCTTTTTATTGTGATTTAAAACAATAGGGTTTTTAAGAAAAGGCAATTTCAAACGGTATTGTTTGTTTGGTCATGCTGTATGGTCATGTGAATAATATCTCGTCTACCTCTTCTACCCATCGAGCGGAATAGAGAGAAGAGCTTCTAAAATTAGAAGACGATTAATCGAACAGTTCGGAATAGCTCTGCCTCTTCCGGTAGCTCTTCCATTTGACCAATCGAACTGACCTCCTCTCTCTCTCATCGACAGCGCATAGGATCGGATTGCCCATTTGGGAATATTCCCCCATTCCTGCACAAGGGCCTACTTCAGATTATGGAGATTGCCAGGGGCTGCTGGTCGACTCTGAATAGAAATTAACCCAACTGTGCAGTTGTACTTGAATTTGTTGTACGCTATTGTGAAAAGATTAATTTTGTTCTTGCAGTAAAAATATCATTATCCTAATACATTCCAATTTACTTATAGGTGTCTTAATAGTTCTAATCTTAATTTCGTTTTATTTCATTTATAAACACATCGATGTAAAATTTGAGATGGTTTATTTCATGGAAAGAAGAGTCTTAATTGAATGATTGGTCAGTAAAATTAACGAAACAACTTGTTCTGTTTGACATCAGAGAATACTTGTAGATATATAATAATGCAATCGTATGAATTGAACCATTTTTCAACTCACGTGAAAAAGTACTGCACTGACCGCGTAATAATCGCGTTTGAATGTATGTTTGTCATCGGCCGCAACAAATTATTGGTATTGTTGATCAACTGTTACTGTAATGCCAGGTTTTATTTTGGCATATCAGCTAAATATTTGTGTAGAAGGTCTCTTTAATTTTGCAATACAAGTATTACATGTAAACTTTCAGCCTAGAATATCATGACACCAATAGATGCAGAAAGACAATGTTTTCGGATAACAATGTCAATTTAAAAAAAAATAAAAGTATAAGTTTTAAAGTATATAAGAATATATTCGTCGGCTCATGAAGTGTTTGTCATACTTTTTCTTCAATACATAACATTTTATTTTCTTTACTATCCATGATATATTTAACTATTCTAAAAATTGAAATGTCATACATACTTGGACTCAGTTGGTCTTCCTAAATAGATGAGACATTCGCTCAGAAATCTGATTTTATCCTGGTTATAAGTTTGAGTAATATTCGGTGAAAATATTCAGCCTAAATCGAAAATTACAAAGCCTCTGCAGCATGTTAGTCACCTGCATGCACGAAACAACACTGAACAGTATTGGACCAATCATCATTTCTTTGCTAACATTGGTTATGCTATGAAAACTAGTAATAACTTAAACTATTTTAATAGTAAGTTGATATATTCTGATTGTTTATTCTTTATTTATTCATTCACATCAGATGTCTAGTTTTGAAATTAGTTACCCAATTGCGCAAATGCGGATTGTAAGCTGTCATATGTTTGATAGATCCCAATCTCAGTGATTATCGAAAAGCCAGTCATTATCGTTACTTTCTCATTGGTTTACATTTTTGGAAGTTTGCTACATTTATTTCCATTTGTATTTTCATAAAAGGTCATTTTTTCTGCAAGAAGTCACTCTTCATTGTTCACATATTTGATAAACATGAACAAAAATAGGAAGAAAACATATGTTCATTCTTTGTTTTTCTAGACAAATAAAAAGTCGGGAGTCCATGCTATAATATACATATTCACCCAATGTACGGTTTTGCCGCAAAAAGCGTGGTCTCATTTGATAGAAAGTGGGATACTAGACCAAAGATTCCTCTTTTGAAACGTTCAGTACAAAAAAAAACAGGCCCCAAAAGCCTTCGGTCGTGATCAACAATACATTAACGTAAGCCTGGTCAAGTATACATTAGGTTAGGACTATCAAAATCATGCCTTAGTATAGGTAGATATTCAGCTATATAGAGTGATTACTTAGTTTATCAATTCCTAAGAACATTAAGACGATAGTAGGCTGATTTATTTGACGCCAATTAATGAAAACGACGCACTAAAGTACGAGGCAATACGGATTTTATACGCAACTCTACCGGTTTTCGGATAGTGAAATTATCCGAAAATGAAAAGCTTATTTATTTTGTTAAAACTGGTCAGATTTTGGCATATTTTATTTTTTATGTATGTTATCATATACATGATCGTTTTATAACAAAATAAATTCTGTACCATTTAGTCCCACCCCATCTGTTAATTTGACTGGACTAAATGGCTGCCGCTCCAACTCCATACCAGTCTCCGGTGTGCCCCAGGGTTCGGTCCTAGGACCGCTCTTATTTCTCATTTACATAAATGACCTACCAAACTATGTTAAATCGTCACAAGTTCGCCTCTTTGCTGATGATACTGCTATCCATCTCGCATTAACTATTGCCTCACATTCAAACCTACTACAACAAGACCTACATCAACTTGAAACATGGGAACAAAGGTGGGATATAACCCGTCAAAATGCCAAGTTATTCAGATCACCAAGCGCACATTAGTCATTCCAACTCATTATAACCTTCACAATACCATTCTTGAGTCAGTTCCATCAGCAAAATACCTCGGTGTTACAATTTCAAATGATCTCTCTTTTGGCAAGCATATTGACAACATAACAAAACAAGAGGGCCACATTGGCCCTTTATCGCTCACCTGAGAACAAAGGCCAATAATTATTGACCAGATAATATAGTTTCCATCTCGTAAAACTCATTTTTACGTAGATTTTGAGATCAAAACCAACAATGAAGGTATAATACTGTTAAACAAGCTAAAACGTAGCAAATTTTCTAATCCAAGGGCCCATAACTGTTAGAAGTTGTGGTCCGATTCCACCCATAACTGTACTTGTCCAATACCATAAGGTCATACACATTCATGGAAAATATGATTAGGATCGGTGAATAAATGAAGGCGCTAGAGTGTAAACAAGCTAAAATATAGCAAATTTGCTAAGTCAAGGGCCCATAACTCTTGAAGATGTGGTCCGAATCCGCCCATAATCGTACTTGTCCAAAATTTTTTAGTTATACTCATTTACTGAAAATATTATTAGGATCGGTGTATAAATGAAGGCGCTAGTGTGTAAACAAGCTAAAATATAGCAAATTTTCAAAATCAAGAGCCCATAACTCTTGAAGTTTGGGTCCGATTCCGCCCATAATCTAACTTGTCCAAGATCTTTGGGTTATACACATATACTGAAAATATGATTAGGATTGGTGAATAAATGAATGCGCTAGAGTGTAAACAAACTCAAATATAGCAAATTTTCTAAGTCAAGGGCCCATAACTCTTGAAGTTCTGGTCCGATTTTGCCCATAATCAAACCTGTCCAAGATCTTTTGGTTATACACATTTACTGAAAATACGATAAGGATTGGTGAATAAATGAATGCGCTAGAGTGTAAACAAACTCAAATATAGCAAATTTTCTAAGTCAAGGGCCCATAACTCTTGAAGTTCTGGTCGGATCTTGCCCATAATCGAACTTGTTAAAGATCTTTACGTACACTTTTACTGAAAATATTATTAGGATTGGTGAATAAATGAAGGCGCTAGAGTGTAAACAAGCTAAATATAGCAAATTTTGTAATTCAAGGGCCCATAACTCTAGAAGTTATTGTCCGATTTTGCTCATAATCGAACTTAGCCGTACATTGTGGCCATGTACATTGTGAGCAAGTTAAATCATGATTCGTTAAGAGCTGCGGTTGCTAGAGTGTAAACAAATTAATTGTGGACGGACGACGGACGCCGGACATTCAACGATCCTAAAAGCTCACCTGATGAATCAGGTGAGCTAAAAAGCAAATAAAACACTCGGATTTCTCAGGCGTAACATCAAAGTCAGATCAAAGGCACTAAAATCCACAGCATACAAGACACTGGTCAGGCTCCAGCTGGAGTACAGTTCTGCAGTCTGGTCCCCGTATACTAGGGCTCGCATTGATCAACTTGAGTCGGTACAGCGCAGAGCTGCTAGGTGAGCCATGCATGACTTCTCACAAATGTCCAGTGTCACTGATATGCTGTCCATTCTAAACTGGAGACGCCTTGACCTTCGCCGCATTGACCAGCGCCTGGTTATGTTTCACAACATCATACATAGCCAGGCTGCCATCCCCATCCCAGCTGATGTAAAACCACTCATCAGACCATCTAGACATTCTCATTCTCAAGCATTCCAGATTATCCCAACTTCTGTAGACTACCATAAGTATTCCTTCTATCCCCGTACCTTATACACTGGAATGCTCTCCCTCCAGGCATTACCAACTTGTCAGGCCATCAGTTCAGTCAGGCTGTAAGCCAGATTGAACATATCTCACCATAAAACCACCTGCCCTGTTTTTAACCTATTTTTAACCTTTTCTGATGTTCTTACTTTTATATGTCTTTACTTTCCTACCAATTTTTACTAATTTCTCATGTCGGTTGACGCGTGCAAGGTCTAAGTCCCCGCGAGGGGTTTGACCTCAATGGAAGATAGATAGATAGTGTACTTATGTTCCTAAATAAGATCAAATCACTTTCTTCAAAACAATAGTCAAACCATGATTTTTGTATTGCCAAAATCATTTGCCTTATAATCAACCTCACACTGATGTGTAGTGTAAGACAACGTGGTCGTCCTTAAACAATAGTTTGGGGTAACCCTTCCTACTAACCAACAACGGCACTATATGTACCCAACTTTTTTATGCCCCCGGCATTCTTTGGTGGAAGGGTATAAAGTGTTAGCCCTGTCCGTCCGGACGTGCGTCCGTTCAAATCAATAACTCAAGAAATATTTCATCGACTGGTTTATATTTCGGATGAAGGTGTATAATAATAAAATACAGGTCAAACCTTCTGCTATTTCTACATTATCTTTAAAGAATAAAAACATATTACATGTCAATTTAGATACAAAAACATAAATTATACTCTTCGTTCAGTTGCGTTGAAAAAGTGTAAATATAATCAAAAGAATATTGTGAAACTGAGCCGGTAAAACAGCCATCTTGTTTCTATCAAGCAGACGATAAAATTTATTTTATGAAATGTATGTAAAAGAGACGGTAAATTACTGACATTCATAAAACGTTTCGTTGTTTTATGCAAAGTTTAATAGATTTTTAATGTCATCCTTCGACGCTAGGTAATTTCTAACGCTAAATTTTGTGATATTCGTTCACTATTAATTTATGCTTCCGATGAATGACGGAAAATACCGGACTTACACGAACGTTGTATACGCATGTTGCGCTTGTCAAAAACGTGCCGTAAACGACGTCACAAGATTGATCGACTTGTTACCATTTATTACAACATATTTGACAGTAGATTAGTTATTCATGTATTTTAATGAATGCAGAACACTTGCTTGGATGGGCTTAAACATAAAGGAGTGAAAGTTTCATTTCATAACGTAGAGACGTGGTACTTCTAACAACGTCGAGTTTTCTTATTTAAACGTGCCTATCACTCGATTATTTTTACTGGCTGTATAACAAACATTAGCATAGTGTTTGAAAGACCTCGAGGTATGTACACTGTTTTTATATCATTTTTAGCTTTACGTTCACTGCAAGAAAGAATTTCTGTAATACGGAATCCTTTTAGGACCATTTGTCTTTTTTTCATTTCGATGTTTTTAACTTTTATTTGTTCAAGTTGTTGGATCCAATGAAAAGCGAGATCTATAGATAAAACTTATGTACGTTATGTTTAGGGAATATTCAAAGCGATAAGAATGATACTGATTTAGTAATATGTTGGAGACAATATTCAGTTAAAGGACCTTCCAAATAAGCGTATATACGAGTATAGATTAAAAAGCCATTAATTAAGTATGATTTAGTCAATAAAACAAGTTTTTCTCAGTAAATGGAGAGATTCACACATGGTTCATTGTACAAAATGTAGATGCGAGCGGTATGTGTAATAATACACACTAGTCAATAAGATTACCAATGCTCATGATTTAACTATTAGTCCCAAACTAATGTCTCCACTAATCCGTAATAATAGCCTTCTCTTCAACCTGATGAAGGGGTCAGGGGGACTATGAATCTTCTGCCCAATTCTGATGGAGATCTTTGGTTTTCTGCCATATTGTAACGGAAATACATAGGTCTATAATGTTTGTGGAATATTTAAAAGTCATATACCTGTATTTTGGCCACCTCCGAATAAAGGTCACCCAGTGAATAAATATTCATAATCATCATTGAATATTTAGAACAAAATGACACCCAAACAAAGGCCACCTCTCAATTTAGGCCGCACTTTGTCTTTCATAAGGGAGGCCTTTGTTCACAGGTTTGACTGTGTATTCTTTATCGAAACTATAACAGACAGACGTCTCATACTATAACAGACAGACGTCTCATACTATAACGGACAGATGTCTCTTACTTAATTGAAATTCACGATAGTTCGATTCATAGCCCTAGTCCTATTACCCAGCTTACAGGGCTAGTCTCCGCTGAGGTTTTCAATATAAAATCACTCCTTAAGAGAAACCGCATCAATTTGTTATGCATGTTAATCGTAAAGTCTATCTAATGATTATTTCAATTGGGTGTGTATGCATTTTAAAAAAACAAAGCTGTCTGATTGGACAATATCAATATGCATCTTTAAACATAAGATTTTTACAAACCGCAACCATAATTACAAACAATAGCTCACCTCATACAGGATATATGGATAACAATTTACGTTTCTAAAACACCCCCCACCCGCCACTAATTTGCATAATACACTTCACTTCCTAGAAAGAATCGCACTTTTTAGATAGAAAAATATTTCCAAATTATTTTATACAATCATGTATATATCTTAAAACTGATCGAACAGTTAACCTATCGAAACAAATACAGTAAAGAATCGGTTACATTAAAACATTTTCTTATTTTTTCACGAATTCGTCCTGCGTTATTTTATTGTTTCGTGTAGTGAAATCGGATATAATATATTAAGTTATGAATTTGGTCTCCAATAATTCGCTTTAACCGTGTTCTCTATTAGAATCACCCGACCTCCATGACCCATAGGTGTATGCAAGTTTGTCGCCTTAATAATGTTTATATTGTATTATAAATTCACAAACATTGAGAATGTTATTGTATTAACAGGAGCGGAGCTTGGTTTAAAATAAGATGTAGGCCGAATTCTAGTGGATCTTGGCACGTGCCCCCCCCCCCCTAAATGTTTTTGCTCAGTAATTTTCACTGTCCTGTAAATAGAGCGTAAAGGCCGCGGCCTACACAGCCTAAAGTAAGCTTAGTCCCTGATTAAGCTGTCACCACTAGAAACGAGTCTCCATCAATAGACCTAAAAAATAAGCGCTATGTTATGAATGTTGTAATTGAGTTTCAATAAAACAAAGTACATGTACTATTTAAGTCAAACAAAATACTTTTACACATACAAAAATGCATAGGAAAAAATCAACGCGTTTCTAGCGGGAATATCATTGACATTGGACTGTGTTTATTTGTATGTTTAGAATACCCACAATTTCTAAGATATCACTTATGTGGAATTCATGAAGGAAAACAAATATTTAATAAAATATTCATAAGCGATGATTTTATTAAGTATCAACGTATATGACATACGGACACTTCTCCATAAAGATAAGTAATATTACTGAAAAAATTATACTTAGTAGTTCTAAGGTAACTTATTAGCAATTTTGTAATATTTATTATGATGATGAAATAAACCCAAGTGTACTACCACAATCAGTTATCCTTTACATGTTAAACTGGTGACTGCTGATTGAGAGGTACTGTTTGGTGGTTTTCATATTGTTATCAAAGCAATTATTTTCAAGCTTGTTAGTCATTGATAATTAATATTCAATATTCTAACCTTAATCTTGATATTTTGACCTGTATTTAAGTAGTCTTCCTCCTGAAATTAAATAAACATGGAATTTTCTATATCTAAGGCTTTGCACTTAGAATAATAAGATGAAACTTCATCTTTTAGACATCCATTACAATTAATGACATATGAAGCTAAGAAATGTTAGTTTTTCTATTCAAAAGCTTTAAATTAAGAGATCAAGTATTAGATAATTTATGTAATTCAAATTAAACCACCATAGATACGTCCATTGTAGCAAATATGTTTGTGGGTCAATTCTTATTAAATACTCTCACCATATTATTAAATACTCTCACCATATTAAATACTCTCACCATATTATTAAATACTCTCACCATATTATTAAATACTCTCATCATATTAAATACTCTCACCATATTATTAAATACTCTCACCATATTAAATACTCTCACCATATTATTAAATACTCTCACCATATTAAATACTCTCACCATATTATTAAATAACTCTCACCATATTGAATACTCTCACCATATTAAATACTCTCACCGTATTATTAAATACTCTCACCATATTATTAAATACTCTCACCATATTATTAAATACTCTCACTATATTATTAAATACTCTCACCATATTAAATACTCTCACCATATTAAATACTCTCACCATATTATTAAATACTCTCACCATATTATTAAATACTCTCACAATTTTAAATACTCTCACCATATTAAATACTCTCACCATATTATTAAATACTCTCACCATATTATTAAATACTCTCACCATATTATTAAATACTCTCACCATATTATTAAATACTCTCACCATATTATTAAATACTCTCACCATATTATTAAATACTCTCACCATATTATTAAATACTCTCACCATATTATTAAATACTCTCACCATATTAAATACTCTCACCATATTATTAAATACTCTCACCATATTATTAAATACTCTCACCATATTAAATACTCTCACCATATTAAATACTCTCACCATATTATTAAATACTCTCACCATATTATTAAATACTCTCACCATATTATTAAATACTCTCACCATATTATTAAATACTCTCACCATATTATTAAATACTCTCACCATATTATTAAATACTCTCACCATATTATTAAATACTCTCACTATATTATTAAATACTCTCACCATATTAAATACTCTCACCATATTAAATACTCTCACCATATTATTAAATACTCTCACCATATTATTAAATACTCTCACCATATTAAATACTCTCACCATATTAAATACTCTCACCATATTATTAAATACTCTCACCATATTAAATACTCTCACCATATTATTAAATACTCTCACCATATTATTAAATACTCTCACCATATTATTAAATACTCTCACCATATTAAATACTCTCACCATATTATTAAATACTCTCACCATATTATTAAATACTCTCACCATATTATTAAATACTCTCACCATATTATTAAATACTCTCACCATATTAAATACTCTCACCATATTATTAAATACTCTCACCATATTATTAAATACTCTCACCATATTAAATACTCTCACCATATTAAATACTCTCACCATATTAAATACTCTCACCATATTATTAAATACTCTCACCATATTATTAAATACTCTCACAATTTTAAATACTCTCGCCATATTATTAAATACTCTCACCATATTATTAAATACTCTCACCATATTAAATACTCTCACCATATTAAATACTCTCACCATATTATTAAATACTCTCACCATATTAAATACTCTCACCATATTATTAAATACTCTCACCATATTAAATACTCTCACCATATTATTAATTACTCTCACCATATTAAATACTCTCACCATATTATTAAATACTCTCACCATATTATTAAATACTCTCACCATATTATTAAATACTCTCACCATATTATTAAATACTCTCACCATATTATTAAATACTCTCACCATATTATTAAATACTCTCACCATATTATTAAATAATCTCACCATATTAAATACTCTCACCATATTAAATACTCTCACCATATTATTAAATACTCTCACCATATTATTAAATACTCTCACCATATTATTAAATACTCTCACCATATTATTAAAATATTAAATACTCTCACCATATTATTAAATACTCTCACCATATTATTAAAATATTAAATACTCTCACCATATTATTAAATACTCTCACCATATTATTAAATACTCTCACCATATTATTAAATACTCTCACCATATTAAATACTCTCACCATATTATTAAATACTCTCACCATATTATTAAATACTCTCACCATATTATTAAATACTCTCACCATATTATTAAATACTCTCACCATATTAAATACTCTCACCATATTATTAAATACTCTCACCATATTATTAAATACTCTCACCATATTATTGAATACTCTCACCATATTATTAAATACTCTCACCATATTATTAAATACTCTCACCATATTAAATACTCTCACCATATTATTGAATACTCTCACCATATTATTAAATACTCTCACCATATTAAATACTCTCACCATATTATTAAATACTCTCACCATATTATTGAATACTCTCACCATATTATTAAATACTCTCACCATATTAAATACTCTCACCATATTAAATACTCTCACCATAATATTAAATACTCTCACCATATTAAATACTCTCACCATATTATTGAATACTCTCACCATATTAAATACTCTCACCATATTAAATACTCTCACCATATTATTAAATACTCTCACCATATTAAATACTCTCACCATATTATTAAATACTCTCACCATATTATTAAATACTCTCACCATATTAAATACTCTCACCATATTATTAAATACTCTCACCATATTAAATACTCTCACCATATTATTAAATACTCTCACCATATTATTAAATACTCTCACCATATTATTAAATACTCTCACCATATTATTAAATACTCTCACCATATTATTAAATACTCTCACCATATTATTAAATACTCTCA
The DNA here is from genome assembly GCA_964023205.1 of Lutraria lutraria. NCBI lineage: Eukaryota > Metazoa > Mollusca > Bivalvia > Venerida > Mactridae > Lutraria > Lutraria lutraria. The sequence goes on from OZ026836.1 coordinate 44,277,357, forward strand.
CCATATTATTAAATACTCTCACCATATTAAATACTCTCACCATATTATTAAATACTCTCACCATATTAAATACTCTCACCATATTATTAAATACTCTCACCATATTATTAAATACTCTCACCATATTATTAAATACTCTCACCATATTATTAAATACTCTCACCATATTAAATACTCTCACCATATTAAATACTCTCACCATATTAAATACTCTCACCATATTATTAAATACTCTCACCATATTAAAAACTCTCACCATATTAAATACACTCACCATATTATTAAATACTCTCACCATAGTATTAAATACTCTCACCATATTAAATACTCTCACCATATTAAATACTCTCACCATATTATTAAATACTCTCACCATATTATCAAATACTCTCACCGTATTAAATACTCTCACCATATTAAATACTCTCACCATATTATTAAATACTCTCACCATATTAAATACTCTCACCATATTAAATACTCTCACCATATTATTAAATACTCTCACCATATTAAATACTCTCACCATAGTATTAAATACTCTCACCATATTAAATACTCTCACCATATTAAATACTCTCACCATATTATTAAATACTCTCACCATATTAAATACTCTCACCATATTAAATACTCTCACCATATTATTAAATACTCTCACCATATTATTAAATACTCTCACCATATTAAATACTCTCACCATATTATTAAATACTCTCACCATATTATTAAATACTCTCACCATATTATTAAATACTCTCACCATATTATTAAATACTCTCACCATATTAAATACTCTCACCATATTAAATACTCTCACCATATTAAATACTCTCACCATATTAAATACTCTCACCATATTATTAAATACTCTCACCATATTAAATACTCTCACCATATTAAATACTCTCACCATATTAAATACTCTCACCATATTATTAAATACTCTCACCATATTATTAAATACTCTCACCATATTAAATACTCTCACCATATTAAATACTCTCACCATATTAAATACTCTCACCATATTAAATACTCTCACCATATTAAATACTCTCACCATATTAAATACTCTCACCATATTAAATACTCTCACCATATTAAATACTCTCACCATATTATTAAATACTCTCACCATATTATTAAATACTCTCACCATATTAAATACTCTCACCATATTATTAAATACTCTCACCATATTATTAAATACTCTCACCATATTATTAAATACTCTCACCATATTAAATACTCTCACCATATTAAATACTCTCACCATATTAAATACTCTCACCATATTAAATACTCTCACCATATTATTAAATACTCTCACCATATTATTAAATACTCTCACCATATTATTAAATACTCTCACCATATTATTAAATACTCTCACCATATTATTAAATACTCTCACCATATTATTAAATACTCTCACCATATTATTAAATACTCTCACCATATTAAATACTCTCACCATATTAAATACTCTCACCATATTAAATACTCTCACCATATTAAATACTCTCACCATATTAAATACTCTCACCATATTAAATACTCTCACCATATTAAATACTCTCACCATATTATTAAATACTCTCACCATATTATTAAATACTCTCACCATATTAAATACTCTCACCATATTAAATACTCTCACCATATTAAATACTCTCACCATATTAAATACTCTCACCATATTAAATACTCTCACCATATTAAATACTCTCACCATATTATTAAATACTCTCACCATATTAAATACTCTCACCATATTAAATACTCTCACCATATTAAATACTCTCACCATATTATTAAATACTCTCACCATATTATTAAATACTCTCACCATATTATTAAATACTCTCACCATATTAAATACTCTCACCATATTAAATACTCTCACCATATTAAATACTCTCACCATATTATTAAATACTCTCACCATATTAAATACTCTCACCATATTAAATACTCTCACCATATTAAATACTCTCACCATATTATTAAATACTCTCACCATATTATTAAATACTCTCACCATATTATTAAATACTCTCACCATATTAAATACTCTCACCATATTAAATACTCTCACCATATTAAATACTCTCACCATATTAAATATTCTCACCATATTATTAAATACTCTCACCATATTATTAAATACTCTCACCATATTATTAAATACTCTCACCATATTATTAAATACTCTCACCATATTATTAAATACTCTCACCATATTATTAAATACTCTCACCATATTATTAAATACTCTCACCATATTATTAAATACTCTCACCATATTATTAAATACTCTCACCATATTAAATACTCTCACCATATTAAATACTCTCACCATATTAAATACTCTCACCATATTAAATACTCTCACCATATTAAATACTCTCACCATATTAAATACTCTCACCATATTAAATACTCTCACCATATTATTAAATACTCTCACCATATTATTAAATACTCTCACCATATTATTAAATACTCTCACCATATTAAATACTCTCACCATATTAAATACTCTCACCATATTAAATACTCTCACCATATTAAATACTCTCACCATATTAAATACTCTCACCATATTAAATACTCTCACCATATTAAATACTCTCACCATATTAAATACTCTCACCATATTATTAAATACTCTCACCATATTAAATACTCTCACCATATTATTAAATACTCTCACCATATTAAATACTCTCACCATATTATTAAATACTCTCACCATATTATTAAATACTCTCACCATATTATTAAATACTCTCACCATATTATTAAATACTCTCACCATATTATTAAATACTCTCACCATATTATTAAATACTCTCACCATATTAAATACTCTCACCATATTATTAAATACTCTCACCATATTATTAAATACTCTCACCATATTATTAAATACTCTCACCATATTATTAAATACTCTCACCATATTATTAAATACTCTCACCATATTATTAAATACTCTCACCATATTATTAAATACTCTCACCATATTATTAAATACTCTCACCATATTATTAAATACTCTCACCATATTATTAAATACTCTCACCATATTAAATACTCTCACCATATTAAATACTCTCACCATATTAAATACTCTCACCATATTAAATACTCTCACCATATTAAATACTCTCACCATATTAAATACTCTCACCATATTATTAAATACTCTCACCATATTATTAAATACTCTCACCATATTATTAAATACTCTCACCATATTAAATACTCTCACCATATTAAATACTCTCACCATATTAAATACTCTCACCATATTAAATACTCTCACCATATTAAATACTCTCACCATATTAAATACTCTCACCATATTAAATACTCTCACCATATTATTAAATACTCTCACCATATTAAATACTCTCACCATATTATTAAATACTCTCACCATATTAAATACTCTCACCATATTATTAAATACTCTCACCATATTATTAAATACTCTCACCATATTATTAGCTTTGTAAGAATAAGTTCCTATTACTAAGACAGGTAAAATATTTTATTAAAATTAATGTCGAGTTTATTTCATTATTATGCAATATTGTGTTATATTTGTATTAGAATTATCTTTATAGTTTTAGTATTTAGTACACGTATATGTAATTAATTATCATGGGCTTAACGCGTGAATTTTCTATAAAGTTTTGTACAGTTTTGTATATTTGAACCAATATAAGTACTGTTTGTGTCATTTTCCTTGACATTCAATGACGTAAAAGCATTAATGCACGAATGTTTTGCTGTATACAGCTTCGATCTTACTTCGATTGAAGCAGTAAATTTCATTTTAAAAGGATAACATCGATGATACAATTTTTTGACAGACGCAATAATTATGTTCATTATGTTCAAACTACAATGAAACCAAATGTGAATACATACCGCCTGAATTTGACATTCTATGCGATTTTCTAAACACACTTATGACATTTTGGATACTTAAGGACGCCCTGAACAGATTTAAGGAAGCCAAGACATTCCTTAAAATTTAAAGAAAAAATCACGAGTTTTGAGGAAAATCATGAGTTAAAATGTTTTGTGAATACCACTTAAGATTTATTTTAGGTTGAAGGAAAATTTCTTGAAACTTAAGGAAAAAATTCAACCTTAAGGAAAATTTTATCCTGAAGATCTTTCGTGAATACCATCCCTGGACATACTTATTTAATAAAACAATGTATAGCATTGTCGATGAGGGCATACTCAAAACAACTGTGTCCGCTCTCTAATTCAAACAGGTTTAATCGGATCCTCACCAAACTTGATGGAAATGTTTATGGGCACGAGATCTCGGTCAAGTTCGATAACCATTCCTATCGCACCAGGTACATCTGAGTAATGCCCCTTGATATATTGAGCATTGACTAAAAATGCAGGGTTCACCCTTTAAGTCAACCAATCATCAACCGATCTTTATCAAACTTGGTGGGAATGTTTATCGACATGACATCTCAGTCAAGTTCGATAACCAGCCCTATATTCCCAGGTACACCTGAGTTATGCCCCTTGATACATTGCAAAATTGACTAAATATTCAGTGTCCGCTCTCTTAAGTCGACCAATTATCAACCAATCTTCAGCAAACTTTTTGATTATGTTCGTTCACAATCGGCATTTTTGACAAATGTTGCTTATTTTTAAAATAAAAAAATATATTATATATAATACAATATTATACAATAATTTGCCACTCACAGTATCTCTGACCTTTTGATTGGCGTATTTTGTGACGTGGCACTCTTGTTTGTTGTCTTTTTATTAATTTGAAAGTATGTATACCTCTTTGAAAATAATGTCAAGAATGGACGATAAAAGAGTAATAAATTCAACGGACATATACCTACATTCTTAACAATCATAATTCAGCGCATGAACGTACTAATTGGTATTAAGATGAAGAAAATAATTAAAATATGTCACGCGAACAAAGACACGATTGTTATTTGGAGGCATTTAAAAGCCGGCTTGTGCGATATATATATTTTTGCTGTGAACATAGAGTAACATGATTGCCGCTGACATTTGTCTTTGTGTTATTTATATCAAAAGATACGTAATTTAAAAAAGAAACACGGAAGCTATTACGACAAGCATGATGTTTTTAATTCATTTATCGAAGTGACTTTCGAATAGTATGAATGCTTAAAGACGTTTGCTTCAGTTCGCTACATTTTTCACATTGACATATATAGGCAAACTGAAAAATGTCCCCTCCTCCCACCCCAAAACAATATTACATCTTTCTATGTTACGTCCTCATAGATTATGCTGTTATATGGATAACAATTATGAAGTAATTTTTTCAAGCCCTACGAATTCATGAATTCATGTATTTTATAGAAAATATACTGTATAATCTATAATTAACATTAATGGATTCTCAAAACTGTATTAATTTTGTTTTTATTTTTTCAGATGAGGCTATCGGTTGCATTACTAGTACTGAGTTTTATGCAAGGTAGGACTTTCCGTACTTTGGTTTTTTTTTTTATTATTCATACATTTTATTCTAACACCTTCTGCGTCACTTACAATATTATACACACGGAGACCTAATTCACACATTATTATCCGTCACGAAAGAACGTTTTTATACAGGGGAGGAAAATGTAAGAGCCGACTGAAAGTGTGTATGTTAGTTCTTGTCGTTTTCGGGTAAAAAGATAAAAAAAATGCAAATATTTGTTTTTTCGTGAAGCTATCCCTAATGGTGTTTGATAAATGAATGTCATGTTCTCTGTCTATGTGTCACCTATATATACGTACGTCGTCCAAGCCTTATATCTGCCACCCAGAAAGACAAAATTTACCTTAATTGACTTTTATTAGGAGGTCACTTTGTTCTAAATATTTAATGACGATTTTTAAAAGAATGACCCTTATTCATTGGATGACCTTTATTCGGATGTGGCGGCCAAGACAGGTTTAACTGCATTGCATAAAATTAATAAATATAAACGATATCTAATACTTACCATGAGAATTCTTGACTGTGTGTTTTACATTTTCGCGGTAACTATGAATTCATGTAAGATAAAGATTTCACCTATGTATGTAAATGAATTCTTTGTGCATTCTGTCAACATAATTCATTTTTAATACTTGTTTATCAAGCTAGACTTGTCTAACTTGAATTGTATTTGTGCTCGTAAAATATGATGCACCAAACATTTAAAGTGTTAATTTGTGCTACATTTGCATAACAATAAAATACGAATAAATACGTCCATTATGATTATAGATTGCGAATAGAAATTCACATAAATTAGGGTGTTTTTTTTACAAGTCTGCCTTTTAGGTTTTCAAACGCAGAAATTATTCATCATCTGCAACGCACGGTACAGTAGATGATATAATATTTTTTTAGAAATAAGTACAAAAATTTAATCAAGAGTTGTTTTAACATCGCAAACAAAAATATGTTTTGGTTCAATTTAATTTTTCTTTTCAAAGACATTTTATACGCATTGAAGTAAATAAATCCGACCCAACCACGAACTTCACGTGCGAAACGGATCGTTTTGATATTAGAAAAGTTAAAACGTAGTTTGCACGTTAATAAATGGTTAAAGAGTTCCAAATTGTGATAAATATCAATCAAGTTGGTACTTGGAATGTTGTTCAATTTTTGCTTTTGTGCAGGCTGACACAAGAAAGCTCTCCTAGATTATCGAAAAATGTCTTTCCTATGCTATCTTGAGAGCACTAGGAATAAATGAGAGGAACAGTTTACTTTGTTTTTATCAAAATCAAGTCCTTTGTAATCATTGACTTATATTTGTCGCTGGACTCCATAACAGCTTGGTTAAAAGAATGCCACATAAAGGAAATAGTACGCAACTAAATGGTATGTTTATATAGAAGTATCTGGAATATATCCCCAATTAAGTGTGTCAGATGTAAATACATTTCAAATCATTCTATTGTAACTACATGGAAAGAGTCATGTATCTAAATAAGTGCTTGTCGGTAGATACATGAGATTTTCAAATGCGTAGAATTAAAACCGCGTATTCACTGTCCAATAAAATATCTTGCCGTAAAAGTAGTTCTACTTTTGGTTTTCGTTCGATAGTTCAGAAAAATCTCCACGGACGTATTCATGCATTTGCAACAATCTACCATCGATGTGTGTGTTTTGTGCCTTTCTAACATTTCTTAATATTACAAAGCGAATTCTCATTTAATCGTATTCCGTGATATTCACACCAACTAGTGTTATTTTGATGACGGAATCGCTATTTATAGACTCACTCCCCGCAGTGGCTAGTAGCAAAGCGTAACCGATGTGGGGAGTTTGATTTATCGAAGGTTGAATGTTAAAACTGCGGCTTAAAAATAATAATTCGAGTCGCTAAATACGAACGTAAATTACTGGATACGTGCTTTTAAAATTTACTGTTTAAGAGTTCCTTTTACGCCAGATTATTTAGAATTACATAATCACGTCTGAATTTCATGCAACATCGGGTTAACTATAGGTCATATAGGTCTTACTCTACTGTGTCAGGACCTTTTTGATTTGAGTGACCCTGAATGTGTTCAATGCGACGATGTTCTGTTGTGTTAAAACCAGAAGAATCAATGTTTGTATTTACTGCTACTGAAGTGTTTTTTACTAGTTTTGTACAATAAAGAGTTTTTAATTGCAATTAAATTGTCCTCAATTAATGTGCTAATCATTAAACTTTCCAATATCATGCTTTTTTCATTTTAAAATTTTAGCAAAGGGACTATAGTAAAGCCCTAGCTTATGTTATTTACCTATATCAGGGATGCTATATGACATGTAATATAGCATCCCTGCCTATATGCATATGACCTGCATTACAATATGAATGAAAAATCGGTCCGTAATTTTAAATGTTAAAATATTTGTATGGGCTCGAACGATGTGGGTACACATTTCTCTCTTTTGTCTCGTATGGTAAAAATCAAGTCCGACAGTACTTTCAGTACTTTGATATAATGTTTGTAATAGTACTCTCACTGCTATAGAAATAGATCATTTTAGTTCAGGGTAGTGAAATTGGAAACATTTGGAAAGCATCCCATATTAATTAATTGTAATACGACAGATAGACAAAACTTTTTCCAAATATTTCTATTCGTGTTTCCAAAAAAAAAAAAAGAGAAAAAAAAATTTAATGCCTACCTACCTACCCTATTTTTTTCTGGCCCGCTTGCGGAAACAAGTAATTTGTTTTTAGGCCCAATCTACAATAAAATAAAGAGTGTACACGCAAATTTCTACGCTGTATTTTTATCCTAATCTTCGTAAGACATCGGTAATCTCCGTAGTTTTTCGGTGCAACTAGACGAAATTTACGGAAATGTCCGAATGCTTCAAATTACCGCCTGCCAAAATCACGTGGTAAATACAATTAATTTTGAAGTATATTATGTTAAACAAGCAAACTTTTAGTGATAATTAAGATTTATGTTAGAAAAAAAAATATAAATTTAATAATGTAATTAATACAGTATTCTAATTAAATGTGATGCATCAAATTTGCATGATAACAATAGAAATAGTCATTTTTTATGATCGATTATTGTCAGTTTTTGTTAAGCTCTTATAAAAGCCAGTGTCTAAAGGCGGAAGATTCATTAGTTAAATGCAAATGCTAGTTTTCATTGGAACTTAAAATAACGATAAATTATAAAAATATAAAAAATACAAAAGTCCTATTCTGGGCTACGTATCATTTATTGATGAATTCATAAGTAACTACGGGCAGGTTTTCAACAAGGTTGTAAAGTATGTTTAAACTTTGTTATATTTAGGCATGTCATCTGTCAGGTTGACTTGCAGGAAGTGACGTCAAACTAAGAATTGGTTTCCGTGCAAATGACTATAGTTTAGATTGGCCTACTGTTGCCAAACTTTGTAGTATACACATAGCTAGTTAGGGCTCAATGAAACTCTATTTTTAATTGGGTTCTTATCTATTTGGGTTTTACGCCGTTTTACACCAAATTTTCAATTTGGGGATCTAGGTTCGAAGTCAATAAGCTTAAAGATCTGGTCCAGTTTTGAGAACCAACTTGTGTAGAAACTCAATAATGGACTCTATAAGTCAAAACTCAAATTCCCAATAACAGACTCAAATCAATACCATATGAAGAAATGATACTAATACAATGTAGCACCATATGAAGAGATGATACTAATACAATGTAGCACCATATGAAGAGATGATATTAATACAATGTAGTACCATATGAAGAGATGCTACTAATACAATGTAGCACCATATGAAGAGATGATACTAATACAATGTAGAACCATATGAACAAATGATACTAATACAATGTAGCACCATATGAAGAGATGATACTAATACAATGTAGCACCATATGAAGAGATGATACTAATACAATGTAGCACCATATGAAGAGATGATACTAATACAATGTAGCACCATATGAAGAGATGATACTAATACAATGTAGCACCATATGAAGAGATGCTACTAATACAATGTAGCACCATATGAAGAGATGATATTAATACAATGTAGCACCATATGAACAGATGATACTAAAACAATGTAGCACCACATGAAGAGATGATACTAATACAATGTAGCACCATATGAAGAGATGATACTAATACAATGTAGCACCACATGAAGAGATGATATTAATACAATGTAGCACCATATGAAGAGATGATACTAATACAATGTAGCACCATATGAAGAGATGATATTAATACAATGTAGCACCATATGAAGAGATGATACTAATACAATGTAGCACCATATGAAGAGATGATACTAATACAATGTAGCACCACATGAAGAGATGATACTAATACAATGTAGCACCACATGAAGAGATGATACTAATACAATGTAGTACCATATGAAGAGATGATACTAATACAATGTAGCACCACATGAAGAGATGATATTAATACAATGTAGCACCATATGAAGAGATGATATTAATACAATGTAGTACCATATGAAGAGATGATACTTATACAATGTAGTACCATATGAAGAGATGATACTAATACAATGTAGCACCATATGAAGAGATGTTACTAATACAATGTAGCACCACATGAAGAGATGATACTAATACAATGTAGCACCATATGAAGAGATGATACTAATACAATGTAGCACCACATGAAGAGATGATACTAATACAATGTAGCACCATATGAACAGATGATACTAATACAATGTAGCACCATATGAACAGATGGTACTAATACAATGTAGCACCATATGAAGAGATGATATTAATACAATGTAGCACCATATGAAGAGATGATACTAATACAATGTAGCACCATATGAAGAGATGATACTAATACAATGTAGCACCACATGAACAGATGATATTAATACAATGTAGTACCATATGAAGAGACGATACTAATACAATGTAGCACCACATGAAGAGATGATATTAATACAATGTAGCACCATATGAAGAGACGATACTAATACAATGTAGCACCATATGAAGAGATGATACTAATACAATGTAGCACCACATGAAGAGATGATACTAATACAATGTAGTACCATATGAAGAGACGATACTAATACAATGTAGCACCACATGAAGAGATGATATTAATACAATGTAGCACCACATGAAGAGATGATATTAATACAATGTAGCACCATATGAAGAGATGATACTAATACAATGTAGCACCATATGAAGAGATGATACTAATACAATGTAGCACCATATGAAGAGACGATACTAATACAATGTAGCACCATATGAAGAGATGATACTAATACAATGTAGCACCACATGAAGAGATGATACTAATACAATGTAGCACCATATGAACAGATGATATTAATACAATGTAGCACCATATGAAGAGATGATACTAATACAATGTAGTACCATATGAACAGATGATATTAATACAATGTAGCACCATATGAAGAGATAATACTAATACAATGTAGCACCATATGAACAGATGATATTAATACAATGTAGCACCATATGAAGAGATGATACTAATACAATGTAGCACCATATGAACAGATGATATTAACACAATGTAGCACCATATGAACAGATGATACTAATACAATGTAGCACCACATGAAATGATGATACTAATACAATGTAGCAGCATATGAACAGATGATATTAATACAATGTAGCACCATATGAAGAGATGATACTAATACAATGTAGTACCATATCAAGAGACGATACTAATACAATGTAGTACCATATGAACAGATGATATTAATACAATGTAGCACCATATGAAGAGATGATATTAATACAATGTAGCACCATATGAAGAGATGATACTAATACAATGTAGCACCATATCAAGAGATGATACTAATACAATGTAGCAAAGTTGAAATTGTACAGGAAATTCTTATTAGACCATATTTGTACCTTCTTTCAATCCCATATTCTGTATTGCATACAATTAAAACACAGAATGTATGATTTAATTAATAACTTGAGTTTTAAAAAGGGACTGGGGCCTTGGTTTTGTGCTTTGTCGCTTTCATGTCTATACCATGAATAAATCATATCGAAAGTCAATCTAAACCAGAAGAACATGTTTTTCGCTGTGACATTGTTAACAAATGCAGTATATATAACTATGCTGTTGACAATACCCTTTCATACTCAGATTTCAACACTGAAAAGACGTAAGAAATGCAGGAGCCTGCTCTTAGATTTATATACGAACACTATATATCCTCATACCATGATCTGTTAATTAAATCAAAGTTATCTTCATTGACATTGAGACGTCTTACAGCAACAACGCTCGAGTCTTTTAATATTGTTTTAATAAGTCTTCCCCTTTTATACTTGCATGATTTGCTCAATATTTAAGAATAACATTATCAGTTCAGATATACGAATACTTTAAAAAATCCCCGTGTAAGGACAGCAGGATATGGTATCAGCTCCTTCCGTTACAGGGCTGCCACACTGTGGAATCTGCTTCCACATCATTTTAGGTCTGACACGAATTTCAGCCACATTCGCAGTTTTGTCAGCTCTTGTGGTGGAGAGCGGTGTTCATGTGTTTGTTGCCAATAGAGAGCGGTGTTCATGTGTTTGTTGCCAATAGACAAGTTATCATATATGTTTCCAAGGGTTTTTGTTTTCGTTTTTTATTTATTTTATTTGATATACATGTACTAATAATATTATGCATACTGTAACTAAGGTCTTTCACAGCAGAAATTGTTATACTCGTATATAACATTGTAATAATATGCTTGTCCATAAGTTTTGATATCTAAAATAACATTGCAGCAAAATGTAGTTATAATAATCTCAGATTATATCTTGTATCCATAATTATATGTGTGTTTTTAATTTCCTAGTTGTGATTCCTATCATGTACGTTTTTATTATTATTATAACTATAATGTTCTTACGTCGGTCAATAGCTTTACATGGCAAATGTTTACTTGTTATTTGTATACCGACTATAAATAAATTTAGCATAGTAGCATAAATTTAGTCTGTAGCAGTAATTAAAAGCATCTTTAAATCCTTGACACACACCATTAGTAATTAATCATACTGAGTCTAGAATATTAGATACAGACATTTCCGGTTTCGGAAATAAATCAAACTGTCATTAACTGGGATGGACAGTAATGCGTCTTTGGATAGTTCTCCAAGTTCAAATGATATATTTCATATATATACATCAGTCTAATACCTTAAGTTAATTAAGATCGAACAATGCTAATGTATGGTATTCATTGAATTATTTAGTCATCCTTAAACAATTATTGTTGGTTTGCAGTAACCCGTCCGAATCATTAAAAAGTTAGCCGACATAAAAAATAGTTTAACAATTGGAATATTTCTATCTTTTCTTTCCAGCTATTGGTTTTCAGTACTGGTATATATAAATGCCTACATTATAACTACCGACGTATTTCTCGCTACAACAAACCAACGTTGTATTAAAGATGGCCTCATTAAATGAGTTTGTTTTAGGGGTCCGAGTCTGAGCTCAACTTTTGTAACCCTGTGGCCTTTACTTAAATGCAATGCATTCGATAAACACTATTAACTGAAAGTATCTTCTATTTATTGTTCATAATTCATTTCAGAAATCATTTTTAAAAAAGCAAGGTTAATGGAAATTTGTCAGAAATAAAGCGCACCCATTAAGAAATATTTACGTATGTAATTACTTAATTATACAGTTACTCGTATTTCCGTCAGTACACAATCGACATATTTTATGATATAATTGCAAGTTAAAATTGTCTTCCTCCGATATTTTTTACTTGAAAACGTCATGAAATGACATTTGATCTCAAGATGATGTTTAGTATTTAAAGAGAGAGTGTGGTGTTGGTGTCTATTTTTGGACACTGAACAGACGCATCGAATCCGCAGATAGTATAGTAATGGCCCGTCGATGGTATAATTGCTATACTATAATTATATAGTTGAATGGGTTCAAATTGTGTGACAATATTTGTTCATTTAAGGTTATTTCGGATTACATAATGGTGTTTATTTAATAGAAACTATTACAGTTATACCATCATAGGTCCGTTACTAGAACTTGATAGCTTAACAGATAAATACAAATCTGTATGTATGTTCGGTGACTGGAACACAAGAACTGGTAATTTGATTGATGTTTCATTTCCAGACATTGATTTATTTGCTGTAAACAATTTAGAAGATATTTATTATGAATCTAGTAACGAATTATTAGATTTTGAAAACACAAATGTTCAGCAATGTAGAAATAAAACTGATCTCTCAAAGAACAATTACGGAAAAAAACGTATTGACTTTGTGCAATATAATTCTCTGTATTATAAATGGTAGAACAAAGGGAAGTTTAAATGGTTTATGTACTTGTAAAAATGTTAGCGCTGTTGACTATTTTCTTGGCACGTCAAATATGTTTCAAGTCGTAAATTCAATGAATGTGTTACATTTCTGTCCAATGTTATCAGACGTTCATAATCCAATATTGTTTAATTTAGATTTCAATTCTTTTGAACATGATAAATCTAACAACGATCGTGCAGAAAATGTTAAATTATGGGACTCCTCTAATACGAACCAATTTAACGATAACATCGATAATACCGTTATCTACGATATATAGAGAGAGTTATGTACCCTGGAACGTACAGACGACATAACTAAGGAGCATGTAAATAATATAACATCAACATTATCGCAGTTGTTTAAATCATGTGCAGAAAAAACATTTGGCAAAACTTCATGTATGTCAATCATAACTTGAGTTCAAACTCAAATAAACCATGGTATAATATACAATGTAAACAAGCTCGTAAAAGATTCCATCATTCGAAAAATCAATATAAATTAAGGAAAACGGAAATAAACCGACAACGATTACAAAGTAATAGTAAAGCGTACAAAAAAACTCTTAATGACAATTATGTAAAATACAAACAGGAAAATATTAATAGACTAAAACAAGTGAAGTCTAAATCGCCAAGACAATTCGGGAAAATTTAAACGGAAAAAAATCGAATAGAAATAAAACAAACGCTAGTCTTCAATATTTTAAGAACATAAATTCCGTTGACGATAACAGTACACGTGATGACATCAGTATTGATGAATTTCAACAAAATGAACAAATAAATGTACCTATAAGTGATGATGAAGTAGGAAATGCTGTCAAATCTTTAAGAAAAAATAAATCATGTGGAATAGACGAACTTTTAAATGAGCATATCAAAACATCATTTGATAAAACAAGACACGTTATCGTCAAACTATTCAATATTATATTCGAAACTGGTATAATTCCAAACGACTGGACTATCGGAATAATCCATCCTATATATAACAAGAACAACTATAACAAAACGTTATAGGTAGACGAATTACAAGTAGCATATTGGTTTATGTTTTTTGTATGAAGTTGCTTTTTTCATAAAGGATATTGTCTGTTTATTTTATTTAATCCTCCATTAAGGAGAGCATAAAATATTTATATGATATGTGTAATACACATTATAATGACAATCATGAGTATTTAACAAATGAATAAATTCATGTATATAGTTCACAAGCACATTGTACTATCATACCCTACATCAATCAAATAGAATCAACCCTAAATGTTAACGAATTCACCATAAATCTGAGCACTATCATACAACCACATTGAACTTCAAATAGCCACACAACAACTTATCTAGGCAATGCTTCATGATTTACTTACCTGTCAACTATTAATAGATTCAGTCATCACCATTAGCCAATCAAATGTCCAGGATTAGCCAAACTAGTAATAGACACTACACTATATACTCGCAAACAGCTATTATTATTATTTATTTCAGTATAAAAAGCATATAAAACATGGTACATATATCACAGACATTAGATAGCCAAAAATGAAAATATATAGAAATATTAAATGAATATAAGTTTAAAAATATTGTAATTTATATAAATATCATCAATTTAAAAAATCAAATTTAATAAATAGTGGTAACCATGATTGTCAACTTAACATACCAAGGATGACACAGAAAAGGGGAAACCCCTTATTTCCATTGTGGTCCTTCTACGTATATGGGATTTGTTCCAGAGAGGCAAATGCAGATATATATTAATTTTTAAATAAGATAACAACAACTATTTATGAACATAATATTAAAAAATAAAATATTGATATATTAACTAAAAAGGTATCACAATTCTTATATGATAATCACAGTAAACATTAAATACTAGTTAAAAGATGCTGTTTGACCTCAGATTTAAATTTACCTAATTGATTAATATTAATTATTAATATGGACTGGAAGGTAATTCCACAATTTGATATCAGTGAAGGAGAATGATTTTAAACCAAAAGAGCCAACTTTAGGAACAGCATAACATCCATGGTGACTAAATCTGGTACTATATGAATGAACTGAATCTTGAGAAATAAAATGAGTGTAGAGCTAGGTACTTTGATTTTTTGTTTGTTCATTAAGAAAGCTACTATTCCTATAAAGACATTTCAGTCTAGCATTAGCTTTATTTATTACTGAACTAACTATTTTATCACAGGACATTATGACTGATCAAGAGTGACACCAAGATATTTAACAGAAGTAGTTGACTGGATAGAAGTTTCATTACAAGATACATTTAATGACTGACACTTTTTTCATTTAAGTTTGGAACCAAAACAATGGACTAAGTTTTACCAAGATGCAATGACAGTTTATTATCTATTAACCATGATTGAACTGATTTTAAATCATCTGCAAGAGCATTCTCAATAACCGATTTGTCTAAAATCATGAGTGCCACAAGTATAGCTGAGTCATCTGCATTATTATAAGTAAAGAAGCTGATTTTTTACAACTGCAGACATGTCATTGACATAAAATAAAAGAGGCCCTATGATTGATCCTTGAGGCACTACACAAGGCACATTAGCTGGAGTGGAATGTGTTCCTGACATATCAACAAGCTGTTGTCTATTTGATAAGTATGAATCAAACCAGTGTATTACATCTTTCCCAAGACCAAGACATATAGGTTTCATGGCTAATATAGAGTGGTCAACAGTATCAAATGCATTTTGTAGGTCTAGTAAAACCATCCCAACAAGATTACCTTTATCTAGATTAAAACGTATGAGATCAGTTACTAGTAAATGAATGAGACAGGTTTCAGTGGAATAACTACTTCTGAACCCAAACTGAAGATTATATAACAAGTCTTTATCATTGAGGTATGTTTCTACTTGGTCATAAACAACCCTTTCAAACACTTTTGATATTACACTTAGTATAGACACTGGTCTGTAATTGCCAACTTCAGTTTTGTTGTTTTTCTTGTACAATGGAATAACCCTTGATGATTTTAAATCATCAGGTACAGATCCTTGTATCAATGACAAATTAATAACATGTGTTAGAGGGCTAGCAATTAAAGATGAACCATTAACAATAAATTTTGCAGGGATACTATCCAGCCAGGTAGCTTTATCTGCACTCTTCTTATTTAAATATTTAAGTACTTTGTTCTCAGAAACAAGAGAGAAGGAACAGTTATTGACCTTAACACCTTTAGCCGAGTAAAATTTAGCGACAAAATCCTTGCCATATTTAAACGAAGGTCTAGGAAGTTTGGATACAAGACTAGATGCTACAGTTGTGTAAAACTTATTAAAAGTCTCAGCAACATTTAATTTGTCAAAACATAAAACACCATCAATATTGAGACCTATACTTTGACATGAAGAGGAGTTGTTCTTTTTAGATTGCAAACCCAACTGCTTAAGATATAATTAACTAATACTCATAAGTATAATTCATTTAGAAAATATGGGAATTCTACTGACCCCTCAAATTATAGGCCTATAACTCTTCTAAGCTGTTTAGGAAAACTTTTTACGGCTATTTTGAATAAAAGATTAGAACCATATGTAAATGAAAATGATATAATAAGGGATTATCAATCAGGTTTCAGGAAAGGCTTTTCAATTATAAACAACATGTTTGTTCTAAACATGCCTTTAGACATAATAAAATCAAAGAAAAAACTCTATTCTGTGCATTCATAGATCTTAAAGCAGCTTTCGACACTGTCGCAAGAAGCAAACTTTGGTCTAAACTAAACAACCATAACATAAATGGAAAAAAAGTTCCTCACTGTAATTAAAAGAATGGCAACGCGAAATCTTGTATTTTCTCAAATAACGACCGATCAAATTATTTCAAATGTAATATTGGTGTTAGACTAGGAGAAAATTTATCTCCTCTATTATTTAGTATGTACCTAAACGATTTCCATGAATATCTTGCTAATAGCAACATAGTCAACGGTATATACTATACTTGTAATGAAAATATTTTGCATTTTGTTAAACTATTTGTTCTTTTATACGCTGACGATACAGTTCTCCTATCCGAATCGGCAAAAGATTTGCAGAATTCTTTAAAAGTGTACGAAAACTACTGTAAGGCATGGAAACTTTCAATGAATACATCTAAAACCAAAATATTGATATTTAGTAGAACAAGACGAAATTATACTTTCTACTTCGAAAATCAGCCTTTAGAAATTGTCGATGACTATAAACATCTTGGTATATTCTTTAATAAAAATGGCTCGTTCGTTAAAAAAAAAATACACATAGCAAATCAAGCTACAAATGTAATGTATTGTCTGCTTAAAAAACATTTATCTTTACCAATAGACATGTAAATAGAACTATTTGAAAAAATTGTAAAACCCATTTTGACATAATTATGGTTGTGAAATATGGGGATACGGTAATGACAATATAATTGAACGTGTACAATTAAGATATTTAAAATCGGTCTTAGGCGTTAAGTCCTAAACACCAAACTGTATAGTTTATGGCGAAACTGGCACCAAACCAATATCCAAAGATATCGAAACAAAAATGATTTCATACTGGTCCAACCCCGTTTTACCCTACCAAATTAAACTTTCAAGCCGATTGTATAATATATATTTAAGTGCATTCAAAGAATCAAATTCAAACAGCAAATATTTCAAATGGATAACTTGTATTAAAACATTCTTCTTAAGTGTGGTATAAACTACGTATGGAACTTTCATAACATACATTCTCACAAATGGCTACATTCATTCGTCAAACAAAAACTATCGGACTTATTCTTAAATGATTGGTACTCAAACTTAGAGAATATGAGTAAATGTAACAAGAGGGCCACATTGGCCCTTTATCGCTCACCTGAGAACAAAGGCCAATAATCAATGACCAGGTAATATAGTTTCCATCTCGTAAAACTCATTTTTACGTATATTTTGAGATCAAAACCAACAATGAAGGTATAATACTGTTAAACAAGCTAAAACGTAGCAAATTTTCTAATCCAAGGGTCCATAACTCTTGAAGTTGTGGTCCGATTCCACCTATAACTTACCTTGTCCAAAACCATAAGGTCATACACATTCATTGTAAATATGATTAGGATCGGTGAATAAATGAAGGCGCTAGAGTGTAAACAAGCTAAAATATAGCAAATTTGCTAAGTCAAGGGCCCATAACTCTTGAAGATGTGGTCCGATTCCGCCCATAATCGAACTTGTCCAAGATCTTTTGGTTATACTCATTTACAGAAAATATTATTAGGATCGGTGTATAAATGAAGGTGCTATTGTGTAAACAAGCTAAAATATAGCAAATTTTCAAAATCAAGGGCCCATAACTCTTGAAGTTGTGGTCCGATTCCGTCCATAATCGTACTTGTCCAGAATCTTTTGGTTATACACATTTACTGAAAATATTATTAGGATCGGTGAATAAATGTAGGTGCTAGAGTGTAAACAAGCTAAAATATAGCAAATTTTCTAAGTCAAGGGCCCATAACTCTTGAAGTTCTGGTCCGATATTGCTTATAATCAAACCTGTCCAAGATCTTTTGGTTATACACATTTACTGAAAATACGATAAGGATTGGTGAATAAATGAATGCGCTAGAGTGTAAACAAACTCAAATATAGCAAATTTTCTAAGTCAAGGGCCCATAACTCTTGAAGTTCTGATCCGATATTGCCCATAATCAAACCTGTCCAAGACCTTTTGGTTATACACATTTACTGAAAATATGATCAGGATTGGTGAATAAATGAAGGCGCTAGAGTGTAAACAAGCTAAATATAGCAAATTTTGTAATTCAAGGGCCCATAACTCTAGAAAATATTATCAGATTTTGCCCATAATCGAACTTAGCCGAGACATTGTGGCCATATACATTGTGAGCAAGTTTAATCAAGATTCGTAAAGAGCTGCGGTTGCTAGAGTGTAAACAAACTAATTGTGGACGGACGACGGACATTCAACGATCCTAAAAGCTCACCTGATGAATCAGGTGAGCTAAAAACTATAAATTATTCAAACATAGTTTTGGTTTGGAAAAAAATATTTAGTCCATACTCCTTTAAAATTTCTTAGATATATCATTCAATTCAAAACTAGAAATAATCGATTTCCGATTGAGATCAGCTCTTGGAACAGGCAAAATATCGATATAAAGAAATGTAACCTATGTAACAATGGCTTACGTGGTGAATATCACTTTTTACTACAATGCACCCATTTTTCAAACAGCAGAAAACGGTTATTAAAGAAATATATTCAAGACATAATACCATCAAATTTGATTCAATAATGAATACAAATACAAATAACATACCTAGGCATATTAAATGTTGCCTCTTTGTGAAGGAAATAATTAAAAAAATTAACAATTAGTATACACAAGTTAGTGTACATGCAAGTATCAGCACATATACAGAAGAATTACATTCTTATTTATTATACCTCAATTTAATTTACTATGTTAATCTTCCATAGGACACTGACATATACGTACTATCAGACACAGCGGGAAAAAATGTACTGTCAGAAAAATACTGTCTCCCGCTTCCATGGATACAGAATGTTCGAAAATTATACTGTACTGTTCGCACATGCGCAATATCTATTTTATCATTTCCGTTGTAAACAGAAAATTTACAAAAGACATATAAATTTTTGAACTGTGTTATTTCTTCATTAGTCAACGTTTCGGCGCAACCGCCTGAAATGTTATCAAGACATAAAACAAAAGACAGCAATAAAATAACAAAATAACGGACGTTACGTCATAATAAATAGAGAATACATGGTTGGTGCCGGAGATGGAGAACCTTCTCCGTCTCCGACACCATCCATGTATTCGATTTATCCTGCTATACTTATTAAATTTAGTATACCACTACATTTTTTTGCTGAAATCCGTTATTTTTCGCCAAATTATTTGTGACGTAACGTACACTTATGTCTTTTCGTTTGTGACGTCACTTATGACATCCTTTAAAATGGAAATAACGCATTTAAAGGTTTAATATTTAATACTCAAAATAGCATTAATGCTTTATTTATATATCATTGTATCATTTTGTAATATAAAAAGCAAACTTTGTTGTATAACGAGCGGACTACGGCGCGTAGGAATACAAAGTGACAAAATAAAGCAGACCACGTGATCTAGTGACAGGATAAAGCTAGGTTTATCCAGTCACTGCTTTATTAGGTCTAAAAACAATGTAGAAACAGGATAAATGTCATATCAAGCGTAACGTAAAAAGGCGGGAATGCAGTTAGTATTTTTACATCGTTGTAAACACTAAACAGACAAATAAAGATTGAATTAAGTTGCTCATGGTTTGAATAGTTTTTCGGTATAATAAAATAAATACATGTCTGACCGAGTGACAGTAAAATTGTCAACTTTCGGAAAAACTGTCAACCTCGGCTTCGCCTCGGTTCACAGCATTTGCTCAAGTTGACAATTTTACTATCACCCGGTCAGATATGTAGATTCTAATATTTATATAATGTTAGATAAATTTCTGCTAAATAATATAGCTTTATATAATTATATAAAGTGCAGATGTTTAATTGTGTACATATATGATGTGTTAGACTGTTCTACATATTATGTTGTTGTTCTACGCTGACAATTTATTGTACAAATTGTATTGTAAACGCATTCTGTCATGTTCTTTGCAAATTATCTGTTTTTTATTTTCAACCCATTCACTAGTAGAATATTACTATATAAAATGAACCTTACATGTTTTTCAAATCATTTCCAGTATTTGTTACATATTTGTAATACAGTTAAAACAACAACAACAACGCGTTAGAATTACTTTATGTTTCTTAACGTTTCGGCATTGCGCCTTCGTCAGAATAATACATACAGGATCTTGAATGAGTGTTTATGTTGTATTGAATTTATTAAACGAGTTCTCTGAGAACGATAAAAACGAGGCTCTGCCGAGTTTTTGTCGTTTTTAGATGACGAGTTTAATAAATTCAAACAACATAAACACTCATAAAATATAAAAACACTCAAGAAAATATATGGCAGTGCCTATTTTCTTTATAAGAAGAATTGGGTCGAAGTGGTTAGAAAGTAGTACCAGAATAATCTATTTCAAAGGAAACTAATTGGGCTTACTGACATATACTATAAATCGGCTTTATTCAACCAACTTTATAACATGTTGTAAAAGCTATAAATAGACAAAATATTAACTCGTTCGTACAAATAACACAGTATCAACAACTAGCACATGACGTCACTGTGCATGGTGACGTCACGGAATGGTGCGACCGACATAAACGAATCTGAAAGAAACTGCATGAAAAACGCGATCTCTTATATCTGTGAGTACATTTAAGACTTTTCGATTGCAATCTGTTTAATTATACGTATCATACTTGTATCCGTTAGGCCCATGAAATCCCCGTGGCTGTGTTTTTTATGAAAATATCCGTTATTTTAGTGGTTGGGGTAGTAACAGTCGTTTCACTCCTTTTGTTTTTATATACGATCAACTAATCTGAACATGTAGTATGTTGTAAACCCGCGCAAAACTACTTCAGTAACAATCCCAATTATGACCGTTACCGACGATTCGAACCTGACCATTGATAGAAATAACGTTCGACGCCTTGCGCGTAGTGATTTGGCTCATTAGCATATTTATTACACTAGTGTATTATTGACCCATTTAATACGCAAAATAATCAATGAGTTTACAACACTCCTGCACCGTGGATCATGTTATAAATAATAATAAACAACGGACGTGACGTCATGTAATATTTGACGTTACATAAAGGGCGGAATATATATTATATAAAATAAAACATGCATGAATGAACAAATCAATGTGTCATTTAGAATTGAGTTATAGTACTATATGGATATAAAATACAAATATTTCCTATAGAATTATGATATATAAAAAACCGGTAATAGGAAAAAACGTGATAGTACCTAACTAAAACAAAAACTAAACATTTAACATGTATTTTATACTGTAAACAAGGTTTTTGAATTCAAACCGCTCGGGTGAAGCGTTTGTAACTTATGTAAAGTCCATTTAAAACAAATATCCACTTTTTTACGTATTTGTAGAAATCTAGTAGTACATTTTGTACTTTTCATTTGAAAGTCCAACAATTTCTTAACAACAGTTTACACACTTATTGACTTAATTCTAATTGACAAACATGAAACAACTACTTGCTCTTTTTAGCTCACCAGAGCACGAATGTGCTCAGGGTGAGCTTTTGTGATCGCCCTGCGTCCATCGTGCGTCGTGCGGTGTTCGTCGTGAAGTGGGGTCAATATTTACTTAAAACAACATCTCCTCCTACACCACTATTCCGATTGCAACCAAACTGCTGAAATGATCCTTGGGTGGTCCCCTTTCAAAGTTGTTCAAAAAATTAAATTTCATTAAAAACTCTGGTTGCTATGGCAACAAATAGAAAAAACTTTAAAAATCTTCTTGTCCAAAACCACAGGGCCTAGAGCTGAGATATTTGGTATGTAGCATTGTCTAATGGAACTCTACAAAGTTTGTTCAAATTATTCCCCTGGGGTCAAAATTGGCTCCGCCCCGGGGGTAACTTGATTTTACATAGACTTACATAGGAAATTAAAAAAATCTTCTTGTCAAAAACTATAATACCTAGAGCTTTGATATTTGGTGTGTAGCATAGTCTAGTGGACCTCTACCAAGTTTGTTCAAATTATTGCCATAGGGTAAAAATTGGCCCCGCCCCGGGGGTCTCTTGATTTATATAGACTTATATAGGAAAATTAAAAAAATCTTCTTCTCCGAAACCACAAGGCCTAGAGCTTAGATATTTTGTATATTGCATTGTCTAGTGGACCTCTACCAAGTTTGTTCAAATTATGGCCCTAGGGTCAAATTGGCCCTGTCCTGGGGTTTATTCTATTTTTTATAGGAAAATTTGAAAAGTCTTCTTCTACAAAACCACAAGGCCTAGAGCTAAGATATTTGGCATATAACATTGTCTAGTGGACCTCTACCAAGTTTGTTCAAATTATTGCCCTAGGGTCAAAATTGGCCCCGCCCAGGGGGTCACTTGATTTATATAGACTTACATAGGAAAATTTAAAAAATCTTCTTCTCTGAAACCGCATGGTGTAGAGCTAAGATATTTGGCATATAGTATAGTCTAGTGGACCTCTACCAAGTTTGTTCAAATTATGGCCCC
The DNA here is from genome assembly GCA_964023205.1 of Lutraria lutraria. Taxonomy (NCBI): domain Eukaryota; kingdom Metazoa; phylum Mollusca; class Bivalvia; order Venerida; family Mactridae; genus Lutraria; species Lutraria lutraria. The sequence continues at coordinate 44,301,508 of OZ026836.1, forward strand.
GGGGTCAAAATTGGCCCTGCCCTGGGGTTTATTCTATTTTATATGGGAAAATTTGAAAAATCTTCTTCTCCTAAACCACAAGGCCTAGAGCTAAGATATTTGGTATGTAGCATTGTATGGTAGACCTCTACCAAGTTTGTTCAAATTATTGCTTTAGGGTCAAAATTGGCCCCGCCCAGGCGTCACTTGATTTATATAGACTTATATAGGAAAATTTAAAAAATCTTCTCTGAAACCACAAGGCCTAGAGTTAAGATATTTTGTATGTAGTATTGTCTAGCAGACCTCTTCCAAATTTGTCTATATTATGGCACCGGGGTCAAAATTGGCCCTGACCTTAGGGTCACTTGATTTTACTTGGACTCGTTTAGAAATATTTTAACAATGTTCGTCTCCAAATGACCTTTTTTCCTGGTGAGCATTGATAGGGCCATCATGGCCCTCTTGTTTATGAATTCTATGAGGTGTACGTTTCTCCCAATATTTTGTCAAGCCTCACACTCTTTTTTGTATTATACGATGATGTATGCTCATATTGTCATGTATATGTACTGACTTGAGAAATAAACATTGTATTGATATTGTTTGTATTGGTTATACTACTGTCTGTGTTCGTACTCATCATGCAGTCTATAATTATTTCGACCGATGGTCAGTATTTCTCGAAAATGTCTTTGAACAATTTTTTAATCGAATTATCGCTTTTAAGTATCAAGAGAGTTAAGATATGCGGTCTGCTCCCTTAAGTCAGGTTAAACCGCTGCTATGTGTCACTAAATGTTGATAAATTGCATACACCTATATTCTAATTTACGACACACGACTAAGAATAAATTTCATGGTACAAGAGATTTCAGATAAACACTTAATAACAAAAACAATATGAAACCAAAATTGCAACAAGTGCCGGCATACGGGAAACAAAAACCGTTAATGCGCAGGATTTATTACCCAGCGATCCGGACCCGACTCCCGGCAAGTCATTCCATCCAATGACAATTTGGAAACAATATAGATTTCCTCCACATGTGGAGAAGTTGCTGGATCCTGGTGGAAGGGGAAGTTAGTACTGGTTAAAATGCCGTCCAGGAAGGGGAAGTTAGTACTGGTTAAAATGCCGTCCAGGAAGGGGAAGTTAGTACTGGTTAAAATGCCGTCCAGGAAGGGTAAGTTAGTACTGGTTAAAATGCCGTCCAGGAAGGGGAAGTTAGTACTGGTTAAAATGCCGTCCAGGAAGGGGAAGTTAGTACTGGTTAAAATGCCGTCCAGGAAGGGGAAGTTAGTACTGGTTAAAATGCCGTCCAGGAAGGGGAAGTTAGTACTGGTTAAAATGCCGTCAAGGAAAACTTGTTAGGCGAATCGGCCGCCGTATACATCTGAAAAACTTTTGTAAAAACGGCGTTAAATCGAAATAAATGAAATAAACAATAAACGGGATAGAAATGGTAACAAATACACACAGTGCACTTGGCGGATCCGTAGATATTGTAAAACCTTTGAGTTTACGGCCACTTGTGAATAGAGACTATCTCTGAGTATCGGGGAATTAATAAAACATATTTATAGTTATTTGGACAGAATAGTTACTTAGGAACGAACATTCATTGGGTCGTATTCTCACAAAATGCATAGTTTAGAAAATAAATTAGAAACGAAAAAATGTTTCTATATACATGTATGTATCTTATAGGTCAATGTCATTTTCAGTCTAATAGACAAAAGTTCTCCGAACGGACCTTAGTAAGATTAAGAGAGAGAGAGAGGGGGAGAGACAGGGAGATAGAGGGAGAGAGAGAGGAGAAGATACAGGAGAACCAGACATTTATATCCCTACTCTTTTTTCGAACAATCAAATCCATATTAACTGACATACACCATGATAGGTATGTCCTTTTTGCTTGTAGATGTTGTTGCATTTCGTGTAGTGTGTGTCTACACCAACTGGGCACAATACAGACCAGACGGTGGGAAGTTTCTACCAGAAGATGTGGACCCTGCAATGTGTACCCATTTAATATATGTCTACGCCAAGCTGAATCGCAATAAAATTGCTGCAGTTGAATGGAACGACGTTGGAAATGCTTGGAGCGAAGGAATGTAAGTAGTGAATAAAACTTCTAACAAGAACTGCGTAGAACATACCGATGTGTTCGTTTAACCAAAGCTTCTATTTATTTATCTGTATTAATAGTTATTTAACTACCCATTCAACAGCTATGATCATTTTAGAGCCGCCCAAGAAAGAGAGGGGTTATAAGACACAAGAGAACCGGGCATTTATATCCCAACTCCTATTCCATATCGCTTTCCTGTTTTTCTAGACGAATTATACTTACGAGTATTTGTTTATTATAGCTGTTTGCGAGTACTTACTGTATTGTCTATTACTAGTTTGGCTAATCCTGGCCATTTGATTGGCTAATGGTGATTTCCGTCATTTTTTGATTGGTCAATCATTGGACTGGCTATTCGTCGCGTTACCTGTCATGTTTGACAGAATCTGTTCGTCTGCATGTAGGCATCGTTCTATGATGTTAACGTGGCATAATATCGGAAACATCATATGTAAGTTTAATGTGGTTGTATCATATCAGACTATGGTGGATTTGGTAGTATTTAGGGTGTACTTCATTCCATTGATGTATGGTATGGTAATACCATGTACATGTGAACTATATACATGATTGTCAAAATATGTGTATTATCTATAACTTGTAAATATGTTAAACTCTCCATAATGGAGGAATAAATACAGTAGACGGTCAATATCATTTATGAAAAAAGCAACTTCATACAAAAAACTTAAACCAATGCTTCTTGTAATTCGTCTAACTATAACGTTTTGTTATAGTTGTTCTTGTTAAAAGTCAAATAGTTTTCTGCGGCCAGATAACTTACAGACCATTATTGTTAAGGATGTATTTTTCTGCAGTTTATATGCTGATCGAATTTATTCCGGTGTATGTTTTTAGCTCACCAGAGCACGAATGTGCTCAGGGTGAGCTTTTGTGATCGCCCTGCGTCCATCGTTCGTCGTGAAGTGGCGTCCATATTTACTTAAAACAACATCTCCTACACCGCTATGCCGATTGCAACCAAACTTTGCTGGAATGATCCTTGGGTGGTCCCCTTTCAAAGTTGTTCAAAAAATTAAATTTCATTAAAAACTCTGGTTGCTATGGCAACAAATAGAAAAAAAATCTTCTTGTCCGAAACCACAGGGCCTAGAGCTGAGATATTTGGTATGTAGCATTGTATAATGGAACTCTACAAAGTTTGTTCAAATTATTCCCCTAGGGTCAAAATTGGCTCCGCCCCGGGGGTAACTTGATTTTACATAGACTTATATAGGAAAATTAAAAAATCTTCTTGTCAAAAACTACAATGCCTAGAGTTTTGATATTTGGTGTGTAGTATAGTCTAGTGGACCTCTACCAAGTTTGTTCAAATTATTGCCCTAGGGTCAAAATTGGCCCCGCCCCGGGGGTCACTTGATTTATATAGACTTATATAGGAAAATTTTAAAAATCTTCTTCTACGAAACCGCAATGCCTAGAGCTTAGATATTCTGTATGTGGCATTGTCTAGTGGACCTCTACCAAGTTTGTTCAAATTATGGCCCCGGGGTCAAAATTGGCCCTGCCCTGGGGTTTATTCTATTTTATATAGGAAAATTTAATAAATCTTCTTCTCTGAAACCGCATTGCGTAGAGCTAAGATATTTGGCATATAGCATTGTCTAGTGGACCTCTACCAAGTTTGTTCAAATTATTGTCCTAGGGTCAAAATTGGCCCCGCCCCGGGGGTCACTTGATTTATATAGACTTATATAGGAAAATTAAAAAAAATCTTCTCCGAAACAGCAAGGCCTAGAGCTTAGATATTTTGTATGTGGCATTGTCTAGTGGACCTCTACCAAGTTTGTTCAAATTATGGCCCGGGGTCAAAATTGGCCCTGCCCTGAGGTTTATTCTATTTTATATAGGAACATTTAAAAAGTCTTCTTCTCCTAAACCACAAGGCCTAGAGCTAAGATATTTGGTATGTAGTATTTTCTTGTGGACCTTTACCAAGTTTGTTCAAATTATTGCACTAGGGTCAAAATTGGCCCTGCCCAAGGGGTCACTTGATTTAATAGGCTTATAATGGAAAATTAAAAAAATCTCCGAAACCACAAGGCCTAGAGTTATTTTGTATGTCGTATTGTCTAACAGACATCTTCCAAATTTGTTCATATTATGGCCCTGGGTTAAAAATTGGCCCTGACTTAGGTTCACTTGATTTTACTTGGACTCGTGTAGAAATATTTTAACAATGTTCGTCTCCAAATGACCTTTTATCCTGGTGAGCATTTACAGGGCCATCATGGCCCTCTTGTAAATTTTTAGTCCAAATAATTCAGGTACGTATGCTAAATATACGTATATATATGTTATCCCCGTCGAAATATGATGGGAACAAATTAACGTACACCGAAATAAAACTGGTGCTCGCTGGTGCGAAACCATCAATTTTCTGCTCCATCTGATGTACATTGCTCATAAATCCACCAAGGCATAAGTCCACAACGGCATTTAATTAAATTCTGATTTAAACTAGTGTTAGTCTGGTTCTCGTCATTCTTACAAAAGCGTTCTAAAGATTGATTAACACGAAAACCAGACTAGTTTTTTAGTCTGGTTCTCGACATTCTTACAAAATGCTAATTCCAATAAGCTTAAACACGAAATACAGACAAATCACCACAGCCAAATCACTACACGCTTTCCAAAGTACCTGCGGCGTCGGGGCCGCAGGTAATCACACCCGGTGTAAAGCACCGATACACGCCTCGCGCTTTTCCTGTAGTTTTCTAGACATAGTATTTGGCTCGGTAGTTGGAATGGGGACACTGAAAAAGCGTCCTTGAGATATTTGGGAGGCAGGGCTGAGATTCGAACCCACGACCCTTTGTTCTGTAGTCCAGCGCGTTACCTCTAGACAACCGAACATCTCTCAAATCTGTAACTATAGCATCACGATCCATCAATTGAAAATAACCCATTGTTAATTATATTGAATGCGCTAAATATAGATCATAGTTCACATGAATTTTCAGTATTACATCTGGTCGTTTACTGAACTATGTCTGTATTTGAATTATGCTACTTAAAAGTCCAACACAGTCATACATTGTATGTGAAAATGTCATTTAGTGTTAACAAAGCAAGTTGTCTAATTTCATTTAGATGATATTACACGTTTTCATAATACAACAGCAGGGTACACACAATGGTCGCCAGAAATGAAATTTTGTCCCAATCCGAACATAACTATCTTCGTTAACAACGCCCTGCAATGAAGAATTGGTTCTCGATCGTGGTAAGTCATACCCTTCCATGAAAATATGACAAAAATGTCGATTTTCAAACACATGTGGCGAAGTTGTCGGTTCCTTGTGAGTTAGTAACTGAACACTGTTAGAATACCGCACAGGATAAATGGTCAGGTGACCCGGCAGCCGAAAATTGTTTGAAAAAAAAGAGCGTTTATTCCATGGAAAAACGATCTGGCTATATTAAACTAGAAGTAAGCACTCCTGTATGTTGTACACATTATACTTCTTCAATTGTAGGTATGATCGGGCAAACAACTTGAAGAAATCGAACCCGGACATGAAGACACTCCTTGGCATCGGGGGCTGGAACATGGGAAGCAAAGACTTCAGTAGAATGGCTGCTGGTCGGATTAACCGACGTGTATTTGTTAGATCTGTGGTGAAATTCCTCCGGGGTAAAAAATTTGATGGTTTGACCATTGACTGGCAGCATCCAACGAAACGGGGTGGTCGCCCAAGGGATAGAATCAATTTTTCGTTACTTTTAAAGGTGTTTGATTTATTTATTATATCATCGAATACGCGAATAACATGTTCTCTGTTCTCGTGAGAATATTTTGAGTCTTGTTACACGTTAAGTAATTTATAATGAATAAAAATCAACTCTTATCTTTTTGGCCATTATGCAGGTGCTACTCATTAGACACACTAAAGAGTTTATAATTTTATTCTTTGTCTAGCTATGCTAATCGACGCCGTTTTTATTAAATCACAGTCGTATCTGACGATGATATTCTCGTTTACCTTTGCTGCACACATTCCCTCTTTGAAGAAATTCACAATTTATTACATGTTTAATCAACCACTTTGAAATAAAAGCAAAACACTGTTTCCCTGTCGCTTTGTTTCGATAAATTTGTCTGAATTGAAACAACGTAACAGTTTGTTTATTCCGTTTTTGCTAAAAATACAGTCTCGCATTTCGAGTGTGTAACCACGGAGATATATTTCATACGTGTTCGTGTACATGTTTAGCGATTCGTCAACGCCTTTGAGGCTTGCAAAAAAGTGCGATATTTTATTAGCTGTAACAAATAAATTTCCCCTATGTTATGCTACGATTTGTCACCTCTTTGTACGGTTTTACATGCCTTGATAAAATACATTGCGTTCTTACCTATGTATTGTCTGAAAGTAGAGTCGTAAATAACTTTTGAAAACACTGAAAGCTTTGTTTGTGCGTTTTTATGTACGTCAGGATGTGTGAATGTTTTTAAATTGACAAAGAGGCAGATTAAAGCAGCGTAATTGATAATTGCGCATTAGATAAGATAACACGTACACAGTCAACGGCCTACTCCGAATAAAAAACACCCTGTCAAAACCGTCATTGATTATTTAGAACATAATTACCTCCGAAAAAGGCCACCTGTTAATATAGACCACAATTTGTCTTACCCAAGGATTGCCTTTGTTCACAGTACTTTACGGAAGCAAACATTTCTATGTATTTCTTTATCTGTAACTTCTAAAAATCAAATGTTTTATTAGCTGTTTTTTATACAATAAATCCGTGTTATTAAGACTACCTTTTAGACCATATGATAAATTAATATAATGTTTGTTTCATCGGGTTTTACGCCCCTTTTCAACAGTACTTAACCATAGCTCCTTGGAAGAACCAGTACTAGACTCCCATCCTCCTTGAGCAACTGTCTACTTTCTCACATAAAGAGACATGGTCAGTAGCGGGGCTCGAACCCACGACCCTCTATCAGTGAGAGGTTACAGTGACTTGGAGTCGGCGACCTTAACCACTCGACCACAGAGGCGGGTCAATTAATATAAAGTTGGTATCGTAAACAAACAGAAATACGGTGAAACACGGTTATAGTAAAATTAATTACTGAGGTACCGGATAACTTTGTTTTTCTTTGGGGGGGGGGGGGGGGGTACTGAAGTGACCTCGTCAGTCCGTGCGTGTGTGCGGACGTGCGTGCGTCCTGTTGTGCATTGGTGGATTTTAAAATATATGGCAGAAATGTTCATTTATATGTTGGAATGTCTCCCGTGCAAGATTGGGTTCCGTACCTCCAAGGTCACACTTAGAGGTTAAAGGTAGAAAACCAGTACTTTTTGTTTCCAATCAGTAACTTTGTAATCTATAAGTGCATTTCTGAAATATTTGGCGGAAATGTTCACGAGATGTGGTTGTGTCTTTCAAAAGGCCCACGTCCGTATCTCCAAGGTCAAAGTCACACTTGGAGGTTAAAGGTAAAAACGTAAGTGTATACTTTTCATATCTGCTCGGTAACTTCATCTTCTATGGGTGGATTTTCAAAATATTTAGCAGAACTGTTCACCAACATAAGGTTTTGTCTTAAATGAGGCGCAGGTCCCTGCCTCCAAGGTCAAGGTCACATTTAGGGGTTAAATGTATAACATTGGGTTTATTTTTATTGTCCACTCTGTACTTTTGTCATCTACGTGTTGATTCTGAAATGCTTGGCAGAAATGTTCACCACATTATGTGTCTCTCTAGTAAGGTATGTGGGGGTATACATCAACCCTCTCTAGTAGGGCATGTGGGGGAATACATCACCCCTCTCTAGTAGGGCATGTGGGGGTATACATCACCCCTCTCTAGTAGGGCATGTGGGGGTATACGTCACCCCTCTCTAGTAGGGCATGTGGGGGTATACGTAACCCCTATCTAGTAGGGCACGTGGGGTATACTTCACACCTCTCTAGAAGGACATGTTGGGGTATACGTCACCCCTCTCTAGTTGGGCATGCGGATGTATACGTCATCCCTCTCTAACAGGGCATGTGGGTGTATACGTCACCCCTCTCTAGAAGGACATGTTGGGGGTATACGTCACCCCTCTCTAGTTGGGCATGCGGATGTATACGTCACCCCTCTCTAGTAGGGCATGTGGGTGTATACGTCACCCCTCTCTAGAAGGACATGTTGGGGGTATACGTCACCCCTCTCTAGTTGGGCATGCGGATGTATACGTCACCCCTCTCTAGTAGGGCATGTGGATGTATACGTCACTCCTCTCTAGTTGGGCATGCGGATGTATACTTCACCCCTCTCTAGTAGGGCATGTGGATGTATACGTCACCCCTCTCTAGTTGGACATGCTGATGTATACGTCACCCCTCTCTAGTTGGGCATGTGGATGCATACGTCACCCCTCTCTAGTAGGGCATGTGGATGTATACGTCACCCCTCTCTAGTAGGACATGTTGATGTATACGTCACCCCTCTCTAGTAGGGCATGTGGGGTATACTTCACCCCTCTCTAGTAGGACATGTGGGGTATACTTCATCCCTCTCTAGTAGGGCATGTGGGTGTATACTTCACCCCTCTCTAGAAGGGCATGTTGGGGTATACGCCACCCCTCTTTGTAGGGTATGTGGGGGTATACGTCACCCCTCTCTGGTAGTCATATCTCTCTAAATCCAAGACAGTGAAATGAAGAAAGCCATGGTCGAAGAAAACCTTTTCTTCATTTATCCGACCCATCACAATAACAGTGTTTCACTGTACGGCGAAAATATTAATAAACAGTCCGAAAAATACTGGTATTTCTAATGAGAAGGTTATAATATCAAACTGATCGCTCAGTGTGATCTGACTGTATACTATAATATTATAATCTATGTGACTAACGTTCATTTTTTGCCGCTCCACGTTTTTCAGGAACTCAGAAAAGCGTTTGATGATGATAGTAAGAAGACTGGCCTTCCTTCCTTACTTTTAACAGCTGGTGTTTCAGCCAGCCAAAGAATCATAGAAGATGCTTATGAAGTTGACAACATCACTAAGTAAGTTGCCAAATTACGCAATATCTCGATATTGAATTTTCACCCCTCAGACCAAAAACACATGACCTTAAAAGGGATACTCTTATTTTAAAATTAAAACAACTCGAATTATAGAAAATGTGTTAAAATGAGTATCAATTGTATGTGTGGTGTTGCGCCGTGCATTACTGTTTTTCTAGACGAATTATACTTATTATTATGAGTATTAGTTCATTATAGCTGTATGCGAGTATATAGTGTAGTTTCTATCATAGTTTGGCTAATCCAGGCCATTTGATTGGCTAATGGTGATGACTGAATCTATTAATAGTTGACAGGTAAGTAAATCATGAAGGCATAGCCTAGATAAGTTGTTGTGTGGCTATTTGAAGTTCAATGTGGTTTTATGATAGTGCTCAGATTTATGGTGAATTCGTTAACATTTAGGGTTGATTCTATTTGATTGATGTAGGGTATGATATTACAATGTGCTTGTGAACTATATACATGAATTTATTCATTTGTCAAATACTTATAATGTGTATTACACATATCATATAAATATTTTATAATCTCCTTAATGGAGGATTGAATAAAATAAACGTCAATATCCTTTATGAAACAAGAGGGCCACATTGGCCCTTTATCGCTCACCTGAGAACAGAGGCCAATAATTAATGACCAGGTAATATAGTTTCCATCTCGTAAAACTCATTTTTACGTAGAACCAACAATGAAGGTATAATACTGTTAAGCTAAAACGTAGCAAATTTTCTAATCCAAGGGCCCATAACTCTTTTGTTGTGGTCCGATTCCACCCATAACTGAACTTGTCAAAAACCATCAGGTCATACACATTCATTGTAAATATGATTAGGATCGGTGAATAAATGAAGGCGCTAGAGTGTAAACAAGCTAAAATATAGCAAATTTTCTAAGTCAAGGGCCCATAACTCTTGAAGATGTGGTCTGATTCCACCCATAATCGAACTTGTCCAAGATCTTTTGTTTATACTCATTTACTGAAAATTTTATTAAGATCGGTGAATAAATGAAGGCGCTAGAGTGTAAACAAGCTAAAATATAGCAAATTTTCTAAGTCAAGGGCACATAACTCTTAAAGTTCTGATCCGATTTTTGTCCATAATTGAACTTGTCCAAGATCTTTTGGTTATACACATTTACTGAAAATATTATTAGGATTGGTGAATAAATGAAGGCGCTAGAGTGTAAACAAGCTAAAATATAGCAATTTTTCTAAGTCAAGGGCACATAACTCTTGAAGTTCTGATCCGATTTTTGTCCATAATTGAACTTGTCCAAGATCTTTTGGTTATACACATTTACTGAAAATATGATCAGGATTGGTGAATAAATGAAGGCGCTAGAGTGTAAACAAGCTAAATATAGCAAATTTTGTAATTCAAGGGCCCATAACTCTAGAAGTTATTATCAGATTTTGCCCATAATCGAACTTAGCCGAGACATTGTGGCCATATACATTGTGAGCAAGTTTAATCACGATTCGTTAAGAGCTGTGGTTGCTAGAGTGTAAACAAACTAATTGTGGACGGACGACGGACGCCGGACATTCAACCAGCCTAAAAGCTCACCTGATGAATCAGGTGAGCTAAAAAGCAACTTCATACAAAAAACATAAACCAATATACTTCTTGTAATTCGTCTACCTATAGCGTTTTGTTATAGTTGTTCTTGATATCATTGGACTTCGATCATGTTTTGTCTGACCAGTATTTCTGCGTAATAAACCAGTTTCAACCCGTACCTACACAAATCGCTAAAACAATTTACTTCTGAATCAGCAAAATCGTTATAAATTTTGAAATCTAAGACCACTATATAATTACAATACAGTCAAACCTGTGAACAAATGCCACCCTTACGAAAGACAGATATCCTTTATTGAAAAGTTGCCTTTATTCGGAGGTTGGACAGTATTAAAATTTACACTTATATCTCGAATCACGCTTCAAGTTCCGTAGACAAACGAAACTTTCAAATAAACATACATTTTTTAACATATCAGTATACATGTTTTTGAACTTTTATGTCAGAACATATAGGTTAACATGCGTAATTATGTAGGTCAGAACTTTAAGATCATTTAATATTGATTAGAACAAATAGATCAAAACAAGTAGGTTAGTGAACGTTGGTCAGAACTCATAAATGGGTCAGTACATAATTTTTATAAGTCAGAACATGTTAGTTAGGACAAGTAGGTCAGCACATGTAGGTCAGAACATGTTAGTCAATACATGTCGGTCAGAACATATAGGTAAGTACATATAGATCAGTACCTACAGGTCAGTTACATGTAGGTCAGAACATATAGGTCAGAACATATAGGTCACTAGATATAGGTCAGAACATCTAGGTCAGTACATATAGGTCAGTACATGTAGGTCAGTACATATAGGTCAGTACATAGTGGTAAGAACATATAGGTCAGTAGATATTGGTCAGAACATATGGGTCACTAGATATAGGTCAGTAGATATAGGTCAGAACATATAGGTCAGTACATATAGGTCGGTACATGTAGGTCAGTACATATAGGTCAGTACATACTGGTAAGAACATATAGGTCAGTAGATATAGGTCAGTAGATATTGGTCAGAACATATAGGTCAGTACATGTAGGTCAGTGCATATAGGTCAGTACATATAGGTCAGAACATATAGGTCAGTAGATATAGGTCAACAAATATCGGTCGGTACATGTAGGTCAGAATATATAGGTCAGTACATATAGGTCGGTACATGTAGGTCAGTAGATATATGTCAGTAGATATAGGTCAGTAGATATAGGTCAATAGATAAAGGTCAGTAGATATAGGTCAGTTGATAAAGGTCAGAACATATAGGTCAGTATATATAGGTCGGTACATGTAGGTCAGTACATATAGGTCAGTAGATATAGGTCAGTACATGTAGGTCAATACATATAGGTCAGTATATATGGGTCAGCACATATAGGTCAGTAGATATAGGTCAGTAAATATTGATCAGAACATAGAGGTCAGTACATATAGGTCAGAACATATAGGTCAGAACATATGGGTCAGTACATATAGGTCAGTACATGTAGGTCAGTACATATGGGTCAGAACGTAAGTTTATTTAAGTCATTTAATGGCAGAACATTTAGAAAAGTATTAGTAGCACTGGCGTAGCTTCATTTAGGCACTGTGGGCATGTGCCTACACATTTTTCTGACAAATAAAATAAATAAAATGCAAACAAGAGGGCCATGATGGCCCTATAAATGCTCACCAGGAGAAAAGGCCATTTGGAGATTAACATTGTTGGAAGTTTTCTATACGAGTCCAAGTAAGATCAAGTGACCCATCTGGGCCGTTTTTTATCCCATGGCCATTATATGAACAGATTTAAAAAAAGTCCATTAGACAAAGCTAGATAACAAATATCTTAGCTCTAGGCCTTGTGGTTTCGGAGAAGACTTTTTTAAATTTTCCTATATAAAATAGAATAAACCCCAGGGCAGGGCAAATTTTGACCCCGGGGCCATAATTTGAACAATCTTGGTAGAGGTCCACTAGACAATGCCACATACAAAATATCTAAGCTCTAGGCCTTGCAGTTTCGGAGAAGATTTTTTAATATTTCCTATATAAGTCTATATAAATCAAGTGACCCCCGGTACGGGGCCAATTTTGACCCTAGGGCAATAATTTGAACAAACTTGGTAGAGGTCCACTAGACAATGCTACATACCAAATATCTTAGCTCTAGGCCTTGTGGTTTCGGAGAAGAAGATTTTTAAAATTTTCCTATATAAAATAGAATAAACCCCAGGGCAGGGCCAATTTTGACCCTAGGGCAATAATTTGAATAAACTTGGAAGAGGTCCACTAGACAATGCCACATACAAAATATCAAAGTCTAGGCCTTGCGGTTTCGGAGAAAAAGATTTTTAAAATTTTTCTATATAAGTCTATATAAATCAAGTGACCCCCGGGGCGGGGCCAATTTTGACCCTAGGGCAATAATTTGAACAAACTTGGTAGAGGTCAACCAGACTATGCTACACACCAAATATCAAAGCTCTAGGCATTGTAGTTTTTGACAAGAAGATTTTTTAAATTTCCTATATAAGTCTATGTAAAATCAAGTTACCCCCGGGGCGGAGCCAATTTTTACCCCAGGGGAATAATTTGAACAAACTTTGTAGAGTTCCATTAGACAATGCTACATACCAAATATCTCAGCTCTAGGCCCTGTGGTTTCGGACATTTTAGAAGATTTTTAAAGTTTTTTTTGCTATTTGTTGCCATAGCAACCAGAGTTTTTAATGAAATTTAATTTTTTGAATAACTTTGAAAGGGGACCACCCAAGGATCATTACAGCAAAGTTTGGTTGCAATCGGCATAGCGGTGTAGGAGGAGATGTTGTTTTAAGTAAACATGGACGCCACGTAACGACGCACGATGGACGCAGGGCGATCACAAAAGCTCACCCTGAGCACATTCGTGCTCTGGTGAGCTAAAAAACGCAATAAAATGAAGGGGTATGGGCCGAGTAAATAGAAGAACCAAGTTCCCAGAGTTTTAACCAAGTTTAAATAATCTGTGCCCCAGAATTCGTCTCCTAGAAAGATGCCTACACATTATTTTAGGCCAAGCTACGCCCCTGAGAATGTCAGAACATACTGGTTAGTACATGTAGGTCAGGACATAATATACAAATGTATATGTAAAAACATCTACGTGAGAACTTAATCAGAACATGTAGGTCAGATAACATTTAAAATACGTCATAACTTGTATGTGACGAAATAATTGCTTCAGTACATAGAAACTAGATATCTATGTTACGTACATTTACTATCATAACTTGATATTTTCAGGTACACAGATTTTATCAATGTATTTGCTTACGATCTCCATGGCGCATGGGAAAATTTTACTGGTCATCCGAGTCAACTTTATGCTCGAGATGATGAAACAGGACCGTTAGCTGAGCTGAATGTGGTAATTATTAATTTACTGCACTTACAAACAATTTAAAACGTAAATCATACGAGAGGTGATCAGTATGTTTGAGAACTTTCGCCATATTTTCATTGCCAGCCATTTAACACACATTGTCTAGTCAATTTGTATCATAATGGCGTCATAATACACTTGATGACGACATTTTTTTGCAAACCGCCCGGGCATATGTTTGTTAAGGATGGAAGATGTTGCGTAGGACAGCGTACTGTTATCAGAAATCGGTAAAACTATGACCAAGACCAGAGAACAACCATGACAAAGTCATCTGAGCACAAAATCCAGTTTAACAGTAAATGTATGAACAAAAGCCACGAAAAGACCATTGTTTTCTTCAAGTGTTGCATGCTTCAGGTGAATAATTTGGCAGCATCTTGTGAAGAGCAAGGTTAGTACTGGAACATAATCCAGGAACACACATTTGTTAAACTAGAAATAGGTAAATAACTAAAATACTGTTCTACTCGAATCTTGGCTCTACCTTTCAATATTTCAGGGACGCTTTTCAATGAGTGTCTTAATCCAAACTAATGTATTAACAGAAAATCGCAGGGAACTGATGAGGCGTGTATCGGTGCTTTACACCGAGCACAAAAAGCAAGAACAAACTATTCGAAAAGAATAGGAATATCTTACCTCCATCTCTCTGGGGCAGCTCTGAAGTGTTTAATACATTAAGAGAGCCGACATTCGAACCCACGATCTTTCGTTTAGTAGTCTAGTCCAGTGCGTTACTTCTAGACTACCGATCACTGCAGCTTGTGATTTTATAGCGACTCTATTTTTACTCTAGGATGTAAGTATGCGTTACTGGATGTCCCATGTACCTGACAGATCCAAACTTGTGTTAGGAATATCTACATCAGCTCGTACCTTTACACTAGCTGATTCAATGTCACATGGTGTGTATTCTATGTCAGATGGTCCTGGTTTAGCAGGTGATTTCACACTACAGGCTGGAATGCTTGCTTATTACGAGGTAACTATTGTTCTGTAATTAAAAGAGAAAATGAAAATTAATTCGCAGGAAATAGCACGTTCGTTTCCATGTTCATTTGTTCTTTGTTTATTTGGGTTTAACGATGCTGATGTAAAATATTGTGCTTTACACCATTAACGTATTCCAAGTCTGATACTGTACTTTACACCATTAAAGTATTCCAAGTCTGATACTGTAGTTTACACCATTAAAGTATTCCAAGTATGATACTGTAGTTTACACCATTAAAGTATTCCAAGTCTGATACTGTAGTTTACACCATTAAAGTATTCCAAGTCTGATACTGTACTTTACACCATTGAAGTATTCCATGTCTGATACTGTACTTTACACCATTAAAGTATTCCAAGCCTGATACTGTACTTTACACCATTAAAGTCTTCCAAGTCTGATACTGTACTTTACACCATTAATGTATTCCAAGTCTGATACAGTACTTTACACTATTAAAGTATTCCAAGTATGATACTGTACTTTACACCATTAAAGTATTCCAAGTCTGATACTGTACTTTTCTGACACATTGCTTTATGCTGCACAAAAACGGAAAAATAAAATATTACATGAAAATTATTGTACAGTCAAATCTGCGTTTTCGGCCACCTCCGAATAAAAACCACCCCGTGAATACAGGCCATTTAATTTCGAAATATGTAATTGAATATTTAAAACAAAATGACCCCCAAATAATGACAACCTGTTAATAAAGGTCATAATTTGTTTTTCTCGAGGGTGACCTTTGTTCACAGGTTTGACTTTTACACTTTTTGAAATCTATGAAGAATTTCTTGTGAGGTACAGATTTAAATACTTTAAGAATAAAATCCTGTTCCAGAGATGTTTTCAATATGCTGATGCTACACGGGTTTGGGATGACGCTAGTAAAAGTGCTTACTGGTACAGTGGCGATCAATGGATAGCTGGGGAAGACGAAGAGAGCGTCAAAACAAAGGTAAAAGAAAGCAATAAAGGTTTATATGAAGCAGATTGAAAATCATTAGTAATTTATTCACGATGACCACAATTTATTGGTTTCTTAGTTAAATACTCAGATTTTGAACATTATACAGCACAGTCCAACGCTTATATCGACAAATGAATATAAAATAAATTTCATTTCTTCAAAATTATTACATGTACTATTAAAAGGCTAAGGTAAGTTGCAAGAAGAACTAGTCTAGTATAAAAATAATAATATTGAAAGAATATCCACGAATCTGAGCGATACAATATGTTTACATTGTTTTATCTGATATCTTTAAAGTAAAAACAACCCTTAAAATTGATCACATGTCTGTAAATGTTTATACATAGTGGATGTTTGAAAACCGTCATAGGAACTTTACTTACATGTGTTGATATAAATATTTTTGTTTGTTCTTGGTGTAGGAGACACTGTTTCAAATTATATCAAAATTTGATATTATTTTGTGCTTTTTCACGAAATGTTAAGGTAGTTCGAGGGCTTTGTGCCAACAGAATTTTATTTAGTTTTAGAGCGTTCAAAAGTACAGTAAATATGATAATTAAAACAAGAGGGCCATGATGGCCCTATAAATGCTCACCAGGAGAAAAGGTCATTTGGAGATGGAACATTTTTCTATACGAGTCCAAGTAAGATCAAGTGACCCATCTGGGCCGTTTTTTATCCCATGGCCATTATATGAACATATTTAAAAGAGGTCCATTAGACAAAGCTACATACCAAATATCTTAGCTCTAGGCCGTGTGGTTTCGGAGAAGAAGATTTTTCAAATTTTCCTATATAAAATAGAATAAACCCCAGGGCAGGGCCAATTTTGACCCCGGGGCCATAATTTTAACAAACTTGGTAGAGGTCCACTAGACAATGCCACATACAAAATATCTAAGCTCTAGGCCTTGCGGTTTCGGAGGTTTTGTAAATTTTCCTATATAAGTCTATATAAATCAAGTGACCCCCGGGGCGGGGCTAATTTTGACCCTAGGTCAATAATTTGAACACACTTGGTAGAGGTCCACTGGACAATGCTATATGCCAAATATCTTAGCTCTAGGCCTTGTGGTTTCGGAGAAGAAAATTTTTCAAATTTTCCTATATAAAATAGAATAAACCCCAGGGCAGGGCCAATTTTGACCCTAGGGCAATAATTTGAACACACTTGGTAGAGGTCCACTAGACTATGCTACACACCAAATATCAAAGCTCTAGGCATTGTAGTTTTTGGCAAGAAGATTTTTGAAATTTCCTATATAAGTCTATGTAAAATCAAGTTACCCCCGGGGCGAAGCCAATTTTGATCCTAGGGGAATAATTTGAACAAACTTTGTAGAGTTCCATTAGGCAATGCTACATACCAAATATCTCAGCTCTAGGCCCTGTGGTTTCGGACAAGAAGATTTTTTAAGTTTTTTCTATTTGTTGCCATAGCAACCAGAGTTTTTAATGAAATTTAATTTTTTGAACAACTTTGAAAGGGGACCACCCAATGATCATTCCAGCAAAGTTTGGTTGCAATCGGCATAGCGGTGTAGGAGGAGATGTTGTTTTAAGTAAACATGGACGCCACTTTACGACGAACGACGCACGATGGACGCAGGGCGATCACAAAAGCTCACCATGAGCACATTCGTGCTCTGGTAAGCTAAAACACATGCATCCGTGCTCGTTTTGGACATGATGGTTTTGAAAATGCATATTTGACATGCCTTTTATGTATTCTTCGTTTCCGAATCAAATTAGTTTTTCTTTCTTATGATTCTTCCTTTTTTTCAATTTATGTAATATGAAAGTCTTTGCTTGTTCTGATAATCTAACCAATTTTAATAAAATAAGATAAAAACCACGACGTTGATCATGCACATTCTTTTCAAATGGGCAGTTTTTAAACAAGAGGGCCACATTGGCCCTTTATCGCTCACCTGAGAACAAAGGTCAATAATTAATGACCAGGTAATATAGTTTCCATCTAGTAAAACTCATTTTTATGTATATTTTGAGATCAAAACCAACAATGAAGGTATAATACTGTTAAACATGGTAAAACGTAGCAAATTTTCTAATCCAAGGGCCCATAACTCTTGAAGTTATGGTCCGATTCCACCCATAACTAAACTTGTCCAAAACCATAAGGTCATACACATTAATTGTAAATATGATTAGGATCGGTGAATAAATGAAGGCGCTAGAGTGTAAACAAGCTAAAATATAGCAAATTTGCTAAGTCAAGGGCCCATAACTCTTGAAGATGTGGTCCCATAATCGAACTTGTCCAAGATCTTTTGGTTATACTCATTTACTGAAAATAGTATTAGGATCGGTGTATAAATGAAGGCGCTAGAGTGTAAACAAGCTAAAATATAGCAAATTTCAAAGTCAATGGCCCATAACTCTTGAAGTTCTGGTCCGATTCCGCCCATAATCGATCATGTCCAAGATCTCTTGGTTATACACATTTACTGAAAGTATGATTAGGATTGGTGAAATGAAGGCACTAGTGTAAACAAGCTAAATATAGCAAATTTTGTAATTCAAGGGCCCATAACTCTAGAAGTTATTGTCCGATTTTGTCCATAATCGAACTTAGCCGAGACATTGTGGCCATATACATTGTGAGCAAGTTTAATTATGATTCGTTAAGAGCTGCGGTTGCTAGAGTGTAAACAAACTAATTGTGGACGGACGCCGGACATTCAACGATCCTAAAAGCTCACCTGATGAATCAGGTGAGCTAAAAAGAGGTTAAGGAATTAGCATTCGTATTTTCAAACTTGTATTTTCCGTAAGCTGGGCTACAAATTAGGCAAATATAAAAACGGAAATTCATACTGTTTTAAAGATGTTGAAATAATTTATATCTTATGCCCTTATTTTCTTTTCTGTGTAATTCTTTTTATTGAATTTTTTTTGTATCTAAAACAATGCGCTCAAATGTATTAAATGTAAACCCATATTGTGTGACCTAAAAATGCCAAGAATCACGAGTAGTATTCTATAAATCTTAGAAACGGTATGAATAAATGTGTTCTGTACAATTTTTGTTCACTTCACTTTTAAATTTATAATTGAATTTGAACTTTGTCTTAAATTGAAATGCTATTGGCATATTTATGGCTTGGTAAAATGTCTGGTCCTCCAAATATCTGAAACTTGTGTTACAACCCTCGAACCACCTTTAACAAGAGCATTTTGTATGATATCTCTGTTAGTGCGTGTAGTACTGTTCACTTACTTGTTTTATTTACGCTTATGTATTCAATTCCACACCTTATTGTGCACATTGTCTGTTAAATGTTCTTACTAATGCTCGTTCTACACATAGCGTGACGTCACGACGTTTGTCTAACCTCTATACATAGAACTGATTACTATCCACTTTTAGATAGTTATACATACGCTAAAGTATAGTTACGCGGAAGGATAAAAAACGTCAAAACAACCATATCGGTTGTATGTTATTAACAAAATGTGTCTTGTTATGTTAAATAAGTACATTAATTATACCATTTCTATTATTGTGCTTTCGTCAATAACACTAATTATTCAATGAAACGCAATGTTGAAGAACGCTTGGCTCCAATGTGTGCCATACGGTGACGTCACGTTATGTTATTGTTTATAACTTCTATTTTGTAAGTAGTTCCTGCAAATACCCATAATGCCCCGAGCAGAAGAACACAGGTCAGTGCATAGCGCTACCGTAGTGTACACATTGACTAATGCTTGCTTTGAGATAACGTTTCATGTGTTTAAGTCTCGTTATGACAAATTCTAGGTAATTTGGTCAAGAAGAAACAAAATCGGTGGCGTCATGTTTTCATCACTGGCTATGGACGATTTCTCGGATAAATGCATCGGTGGGACATTTCCCTTACTTAAGACAACACAACTCGCACTTAGTGGCCCATTGCCAGAACCGCCATTAACAGAGATTCAAACCACAGCCACTCCGAAGAAGAAAGTGAAGAAAAGACCCGTGAAAAAAGGCAGTGCTAAAACAAGAGATATTGTGTCTTCTGAAACAAGTACAATTGAACCACAAAAAAAGAAACCAATCAAAGGAATTAAACCTAAGACAAAACCAGGTGGTCCAACACCGAAGACCAGAAAGAAAGGGGGTGGAGCGACCAGAAAAAGAAAAAGGCCTTTCAGGAAAGGACGGAGACCAGTCAGAGTTCGCTTAACTCCAGAACAGAAAAGAAGACTATTTAGAAAAAGACTGAGGAAATACAAAGGCAAGACCCCTTCCGGTTGGGGGAAGAAACTTACTGTGAAGCCTGCCAGGGCAAAAATTGTTAAAACTAAAAATGGCAAAGCTAAACCAAAAGCGACCGCGAAGAAGGTGAAAGCTGACACAAATGTTAAGCCAACTAAAGCCACAAAAAGTGTAAATGATGTAAAGGACAACGGCGTTAAGCAGGGAGCCGTAAAGCATTTGGAGAAGGCTACGAAATCGAAAGATGAAACTAAAACTATCGTGAAAAAGTCTAATGGTGAGAAAAAAGTTATCAAGAAAGTTATCAAAAAGACAGCTAATGGTAAACCACGGAAAATTGGTAAAAAAAGGAAAGCTAAAATTATACGAAGACAAGGGATTGGTTTAAAACGTAAGCTAAGGTTTAGAAAGAGGAAGGGGCGGAGAATGAAACGACGAAGGAATCCAGCGAAGAAAAAGCCAGTGAAAAAAGCGTCAGCCTAAAAATTAGGATACAAAATGCATCCATTTACTTTGGAACATACTGCGAGCAAGACATGCCTCAATGGTTCTATTATTGAAACAGATACTTAGAATGAATTCAAATCTAACGAGAACTAATTGACAGTTAACACTATAAATGTCACTATAATGATTGTTTATCTTGCATGTTATTAGAAGCATGTGGACATATTAATTTAATGTAAAACATTAATCATGAATGCATTAACAACGACTTTCATCTAACAATGTGTTTGTATTTTAGTGATTAATTCCTGCATGTGATAATTAACAAGTGGCATGCAAATAGGAATACATGCATGTATGTTTAACCCATGAATGTCATCGAATCCCGTTATTCCCGTGTTGATATTTATCTTTAACTTGTGTCATTAAATACAGTAACATCTTATCATGCTTCAGTATACACCTACATCCTATGTCCTGACAGGTTTTAAAAAAACATTTCCCCTCTTTTACAACTTACTTTGTTAAATGATGTTCTTACAAAAGTTGTAAAAACGCGGTGTTGCTGTATTTTATGCTGTGGTCAGCTGTTTACAATGTTTATTGACATTCAACTTTTTTTTAGAGATTTCCATTGTATGTGATTTTCTTTGCATAATAGTTACGATTTTTTTACGAATTTGTAAAAACGTAGTTGTGTGTGTTTATTATATAGGTCTTACATATATAAACATTTTAAAGACTGTATTCTTGACTTTAATATTATGTAACAGTATGTTTTACCCATGAATGTTTCTCGTTAAAGAATGTTTTACTTTCAAAAAATATTTTATCGTAAGTGGGTTAGGAGTTAGGGTTCCATTTCATGTCGAGAAAGTGATTAGATTTGCCTGGAATTGTCTTTGTTTTTCATGCAAATCTGATAGATTTTCGCAAAAATGATTTGATTATCTTATAGAAATATAACACCATACCTTGTTACTGTAAGGAGAAGCGTTTATTAGTTTAATGTCTGATGGTCACCTGTGTTACGACTGGATTTTTATGCATATTGTTTTTGGCCTGTCTGTCTGTTTGTTTGTACCAAACTTTTACCTTTCCTATATAATCAAAACGCTTTCCGTCTTCAATTGTTAAACTTCATATGTTGGCTCCTCATGTCAATCTCTATTTTCATGGTCGATGTCACGGGGATTTAAAAAACACATCTTTTTCCTAATGAATGGCATTTGTCGACTGTAAACAAACCTAAGTAGGATTATCTTTCCATTGATTAAGTTCGTCGTTTCATATCCTAATTAACTGGACGTAATTAATTTCTGAACAAAACAATATTAGTGGTACTATTAATACTTCATAATTTAGCGGTACCTGCTTAGTCGCATTAACATGTAACATGACGCAACAAAATCCAGGGTTAATACTAAACCTCCACAATGACCATTTCTTGTTCTTGTTTAATACAACCATGATAGCTTATTTAATACCATACCATAATTTGGAAGAGCTTATTCAACACTTATACCAAGACATGCGTGATTTTGATTATAACAATACGATTTTATCATGTATAATAAAAAAATTATATTTACATGTATAATCTTCAAGACAGTATGTCATAACGATTGGCCATTTATTTGGTAACACGCTGTACTACTAAATGACAAGTCGGGAGTTCCATTCTCGGCTCCGCCTTACGAATTTCCCAGGTGTACCTTTCCAGTGTTCCCATTCCAACTTCTGAAATAGAAAATCACAGGAAAAGGGTGAGGCGTGTATCAGGATTTATACCATGCATAATAAAGAACCAGGAAAAACTATTGGAAAATACAGTAGTACGGATAAAAATACAGTAGTAGGGATAGAAAATACATGTAGTAGGGATAGAAAATACATGTAGTAGGGATAGAAAATACATGTAGTAGGGATAGAAAATACATGTAGTAGGGATAGAAAATACAGAAGTAGGGATAGAAAATACAGTAGTAGGGATAGAAAATACAGAAGTAGGCATAGAAAATACAGAAGTAGGGATAGAAAATACAGTAGTAGGGATAGAAAATACATGTAGTAGGGATAGAAAATACATGTAGTAGGGATAGAAAATACAGTAGTAGGGATAGAAAATACAGAGGAAGGGATAGAAAATACATGTAGTAGGGATAGAAAATACATGTAGTAGGGATAGAAAATACATGTAGTAGGGATAGAAAATACATGTAGTAGGGATAGAAAATACATGTAGTAGGGATAGAAAATACAGTAGTAGGGATAGAAAATACAGTAGTAGGGATAGAAAATACATGTAGTAGGGATAGAAAATACATGTAGTAGGGATAGAAAATACATGTAGTAGGGATAGAAAATACATGTAGTAGGGATAGAAAATACATGTAGTAGGGATAGAAAATACAGTAGTAGGGATAGAAAATACAGAAGTAGGGATAGAAAATACATGTAGTAGGGATAGAAAATACATGTAGTAGGGATAGAAAATACATGTAGTAGGGATAGAAAATACATGTAGTAGGGATAGAAAATACATGTAGTAGGGATAGAAAATACATGTAGTAGGGATAGAAAATACATGTAGTAGGGATAGAAAATACATGTAGTAGGGATAGAAAATACGGTAGTAGGGATAGAAAATACAGTAGTAGGGATAGAAAATACAGTAGTAGGGATAGAAAATACAGTAGTAGGGATAGAAAATACAGTAGTAGGGATAGAAAATACAGTAGTAGGGATAGAAAATACAGTAGTAGGGATAGAAAATACAGTAGTAGGGATAGAAAATACAGTAGTAGGGATAGAAAATACAGTAGTAGGGATAGAAAATACATGTAGTAGGGATAGAAAATACAGTAGTAGGGATAGAAAATACATGTAGTAGGGATAGAAAATACAGTAGTAGGGATAGAAAATACAGTAGTAGGGATAGAAAATACAGTAGTAGGGATAGAAAATACATGTAGTAGGGATAGAAAATACATGTAGTAGGGATAGAAAATACAGTAGTAGGGATAGAAAATACATGTAGTAGGGATAGAAAATACATGTAGTAGGGATAGAAAATACATGTAGTAGGGATAGAAAATACATGTAGTAGGGATAGAAAATACAGTAGTAGGGATAGAAAATACATGTAGTAGGGATAGAAAATACATGTAGTAGGGATAGAAAATACAGTAGTAGGGATAGAAAATACAGTAGTAGGGATAGAAAATACAGTAGTAGGGATAGAAAATACAGTAGTAGGGATAGAAAATACAGAGGAAGGGATAGAAAATACATGTAGTAGGGATAGAAAATACATGTAGTAGGGATAGAAAATACATGTAGTAGGGATAGAAAATACATGTAGTAGGGATAGAAAATACATGTAGTAGGGATAGAAAATACGGTAGTAGGGATAGAAAATACATGTAGTAGGGATAGAAAATACATGTAGTAGGGATAGAAAATACAGTAGTAGGGATAGAAAATACATGTAGTAGGGATAGAAAATACATGTAGTAGGGATAGAAAATACGGTAGTAGGGATAGAAAATACAGTAGTAGGGATAGAAAATACATGTAGTAGGGATAGAAAATACATGTAGTAGGGATAGAAAATACATGTAGTAGGGATAGAAAATACGGTAGTAGGGATAGAAAATACAGTAGTATGGATAGAAAATACATGTAGTAGGGATAGAAAATACATGTAGTAGGGATAGAAAATACGGTAGTAGGGATAGAAAATACAGTAGTAGGGATAGAAAATACATGTAGTAGGGATAGAAAATACATGTAGTAGGGATAGAAAATACGGTAGTAGGGATAGAAAATACAGTAGTAGGGATAGAAAATACATGTAGTAGGGATAGAAAATACATGTAGTAGGGATAGAAAATACAGTAGTAGGGATAGAAAATACGGTAGTAGGGATAGAAAATACATGTAGTAGGGATAGAAAATACATGTAGTAGGGATAGAAAATACGGTAGTAGGGATAGAAAATACAGTAGTAGGGATAGAAAATACATGTAGTATGGATAGAAAATACAGTAGTAGGGATAGAAAATACAGTAGTTGGGATAGAAAAGACAGTAGTAGGGATAGAAAATACATGTAGTAGGGATAGAAAATACGGTAGTAGGGATAGAAAATACAGTAGTAGGGATAGAAAATACAGAAGTAGGGATAGAAAATACAGTAGTAGGGATAGAAAATACAGTAGTAGGGATAGAAAATACAGAAGTAGGGATAGAAAATACAGTAGTAGGGATAGAAAATACAGTAGTAGGGATAGAAAAGTCTGGTTCTGCTGTATCTTCATCTCCCCTCTCTTCTGCGGCTCTGAAATTACCATAGCTATCGAATGGGCAGATCAACAACAGATAAATACATTTCTTCATAAATTCTAGTATTTCCACACTAGACATATTTGATTTTTATTTAGAAGGTAAACGTTTCTTGACAAAGGCAACGTCTTTATTGGTTTGGGTAAAAAAACTTCCGTTTAAGTTCTGGTTGGTGCAAACTTTATTGCGAGCGGCAATTATTTTTATTTCACAATTTGTGATTATATAAAATATTGTCAGAATTATGTCGCTGACAGCATAAAATTAATGTATTTGCTTCTACAAAACTTGAATTATTTAACAGTTTTGTGTCACCGTGCCCTGTGGTTGCAGTTACTTACTTTAGTTTTTGTGTACTAACATTTTACTTGTGTTGTTTGCGAATTAAGCTTTGTTATAACTTGTATGAGGAACATATGGCTTATTACATAAGCTTATGGCTAAAACAAAGAAATAACTTTAGTTAGAAATGCATGAATGGTTAATGGCCAATGGTTGCAAATTACAAGTTCTGTATTTTTCTGCGGATTGCATTTAATAAGCTGACACTATGTATATTTTCATATGTTCAGTACGAAAGTGGATGCTTATTCACAATCACATAGATATATACAGCTCGCAGTCGCCCTATTAACTGATCGAGAAGTTCTGAGTTTGAGACGAGAATGACTCTCATCACATGATCACAGTCCGTGGCAGTTTGCCTGAAAATAATGTCTCCTACCATTGACTGTACATCAGAATGTAGTTACTTTCTGATATAGCTGAGTTGTTGGTCAGTACTGGTAGTCACCCAGGATACTTAGTGAGATGGACTGTCCGCTTCATGTAAAGGGAATCATGCACATATATACTATCTTGGTAA
This sequence comes from Lutraria lutraria, assembly GCA_964023205.1. Lineage (NCBI taxonomy): Eukaryota > Metazoa > Mollusca > Bivalvia > Venerida > Mactridae > Lutraria > Lutraria lutraria. The sequence continues at coordinate 44,327,529 of OZ026836.1, forward strand.
TTTAATTCACTCGTAACATTACTTGATTATACTCTACAACACATGCACTGCTTCTTGCAGGTTCACTGGACACGATATAACAATATTGGAGGTATTATGCTTTCTTCATTAGATATGGACGACAGTTCTGGACTTTTTTGCACGGGTGATATCTACCCATTATTAATTACTATACACGAACAGCTAGTAGCTCATTTGCCACCAAATCCATACAAGGGCAGAAAAATAAACGGAAAACAGCCGACTCAGGTGGAACATTCTTACAATTCAATCAATGTGACACCGCCTTCTACGTTTACACCGCAAACAACATATCCAACCACAACTTCAACAGACATGGCTTCAACAGAAACCCAGACATACCCAACAACTATTATTTATATATCAGAAACAACTACAGATGACACGCCATATTTTAATGAGACCGATTTGCTGCAAGGTGACGTAAAACCCTGGTCTGAGGCTTCAGAACTCGTTGATCAACAAATCAGTCTTCAGTCACAACATCCGGAAGCTGCACAGAATCAAGTATCAGCCAATCAAGTATCAGCCAATATTTTCGGCGCTGCAGATCAATATAGCGCTCAAAATACAAGCAGACTAAGCGTAAATGAAAGTAATCGACTGCAAACAACCGAGATACCACTAGTAACTGAGGGAATTAAAACAAAAGATGAATCAAACGCCTTTGGAGAGAAAGTCCAGTCTATAGCAAGCAGTAGAGAGACATATAATCAAAAGATCGATTTACCTAACAGAACAATACCATTAAATGCGTCAGACATCAGTGCAAATAATGAACCACTGCAAGAAACGCAAATTCGAACATTTCTGAACAATGCGGCTAATCTTCCAACTCATCGTTTGATTAATGGTATTCTTAAAATATTGTCTCACAACGAACAAGTTACAGAACCGTCTCACATTGCCACAACTTTACCACCTACAACAACAACTACAAAACGACCTAAGTCTAGAGTACACGCTGTTTTACCAATCAGTATCCTGCGTAGTTTTAAGGGATCAGTTTCCTTATTTGGTGGGGCTGACGTTCTGGAAAAACGCCCGATACGGCAAGATGTTTCAAATATTTGGGACGACCCATACGCTCAACAGTTTTTAAGAGATTCAAAGACATTTACATCAAAAAGGAATAACCCTTCCAAGTCACCTTCATCAAAACCATAAACACTGCTCGGAATTTGCGTGACTTTACAATTCAATTCTTATTTTAGACGTGAAGTACATTATATTATTGGAAGCCATGTTGTGGTACCCTAAGGAATCCCCGCTTCTGAACTAATCAGTTAAGTGGACGAAATTAGACCTTTAAATATTTTGTACAGCTTACTGCGGTGTATTTGTGAAAAGTGACCATACAGATGATACAAGAAAGCATTGTGGACAGTGTCACTGACTCGTATCTTTTTTATGGCGCTGTACACTTTGTAAGCTTGGGTATGGGTGGGATTTTGTTAATGTATTTTTTATAAACTACTGTATTAATACTGTATTTACATACATGTATATAATTATGTACTTTAATAAAACTGTATTCACGCGAACGCGGTTTAAATACACAAACATATATCACTAAGATGTGAATTGACCTTTATTTCTTTAGCATATTCAGTTTTGTGACGTGAGAATGGTGAATATAGCTGTAATATGGTGTTTACTTTATATCATGTTTTATTCATGTGAAAAAATATCATAAATCAAACTGAGAATTAACTAAAATGTATTAATATACATTGTGTAATTAAAATACGAGCGGTGGTCAGAAAGATTGCAGAAAATAGTTTACTTAAAATGTGTTAAAATCCAAATTAACACAATCCCTTCCTTTTGATTTGTCCAAATACTCGATATAATATTTCTGCAAACGAGGGTTGATCAAAATGTTCTTCCAGCGATTATCAGTTTATGCTATATAATAACGTGTTTCAAATGATAAAATAAGGATTGACAAATTTGATATCAGTCAAACCTGTGAATAAACGGACCACCCTTGAGAAATACAATATGTGACCTTTATTCAGAGGTCATTTTGTTATAATAATAATAATAATAAATAATCTCTTTATTTTCAGAAGGTAACTCATTAAGATGATACACCAATATACATGAAAATACAAACAAATATAACAATGAACATCCTATTTGCAACGAGACCTTCTTTAACAAGTTAAAACAGCAAGACAATTAACAAACATTTTACCATAGAAACATATGTACATGACAGGCATAAATTAAATAAAGTTTAAACATGTCAAATAATCACAAATCAAGAACGATATAAGTTACAAAGACACCTAAAAATTAAGTATAATACACAAAATTAAAAGCATACTATGTACAATAAGTCTGTTTTTAGTAGAAATGTTTTGAGATTATATTTAAAGTTATTTATATTTGTTAAAAGTCTAATTTTAACTGGTATTTTGTTCCATATTTCCAATACTACAATAACTAAACGTTCTTTTCAGTTAATTGGTGTTAGGTGTTTTATGTGTTAGATTCTTATTTGATACTGACCGTAGTTTATACTCAGTATTGGTTGAGAAAGTAAGAAGCTCATCTATGTAAGTAAGTGTTGAATGGATTTATAGACTATATAGTAGACATGTAAAATATTTGCATCTGCTTGAAAATGAAAGTATATTGAGATCATAAAGAAGTTTCGAGGAATACGATACTGATTCTGCATTAGTTATGATTCTAGCTGATCGTTTCTGTAGCTTAGTTATTCGATTTACATATCATTGACTTGCCTTGTGCCATGTTATACATCCAAAATCAAATATCGGTGTAATATATGCATTGTAAAAAAGTAGTTTCATTTCAGCGGTAAGAAAATACTGAATACGTTTTAAAAGAAATAATGTTGAAACCATTTTCTTAAAAGTTTTGTCAATGTGGGTTTGCCAAGATAAATGTATATCTATATAGATTTCCTAAAAGTTCTGCGATTCTACATTGATTATTCTAGTATTTTTAATATATAGTTCAAGGTCGTTAATGTGGCGTAGTTTTTGTTAGATATTTGTTAGATAAGTAATCAATGATGGCCTTTATTCACAGAGTGGCATTAATTCGGAGATTGCCGCAAACATAGATTTGAGTGTACTTGGTATAAATATCATGATTTATCTAAGTTTGTGTGATGAGTGAATTATTTATTTCTATCAATTCCTGCGAGTCTTGTCGATCTTTTTCTCGTTGATACATATGATGATTTTAGCCTGGTCAGCTTGGATATAAAAATCAGAATATATTTCATTGTCTGTTCAATCGTATTAGATTTTATTATTTGACTAATCTTTTTAACTCGCATAATGCCTGAATATTAATATTATTCCACACAATATGATGTGAACCTATGAAAAAATAGTTTTTGTCCGATATGTATATTTGGCATCTATAAAAGCCACTTTGCCTGTCACAGCTATACTTTTATACTGTTCTAACATAGCACGCTAATATGCAATTAATATCACACCGCATTAACAATCGTCAGCTGGTTATTAGATACAGTTTTACAGTTTTTACAGTTTTTTACAGTTTTATAGTTTTTACAGTTTTACTGTTTATTTTGAATCAAAAGCGAAGATCATAGACCCTAGCGGTGTTGCAACCAAACTTGTAATAAAAACCAAACTTGTAATAATTATTACAAGTCTGGTTTTTATTACAAGTTTGGTTGCAAGGTCCAACCAAACTTGTAATAACCAAACTTGTAATAAAATTTTCAAGTTGAAGTAAGATTTTACTTTTGCACTCATGAACTTACTGATGTGTTCCGCCCCATTAATTAGCACGTGCTGACATAATTAAGGTCACTAGCGCTTGAAATGACCATCGTTTTTTCATATTCAAAATACCATCTATCCATACAGTCAAACATGTAATAATTATTACAAGTTTGGTTTTTATTACAAGTTTGGTTGCAAGATCCAACCAAACTTGTAATAACCAAACTTGTAATAAAATTTTCAAGTGGAAGTAAGATTTTACTTTTGCACTTATTAACATACTGATGTGTTCCGCCCCATTAATTAGCACGTGCTGACCTAATTAAGGTCACAAAAGCTTGAAATGACCTTCACTTTTTCGTATTAAATATACCATCTATACCACCAGTCAAACATGTAATAATTATTACAAGTTTGGTTTTTATTACAAGTTTGGTTGCAAAATCCAACCAAACTTGTAATAACCAAACTTGTAGTAGAATTTTCAAGTAGAAGTAAGATTTTACTTTTGCACTCATTATCATGCTGATGTGTTCCGCCCCATTAATTAGCACGTGCTGACCTAATTAAGGTCACTAAAGCTTGAAATGACCTTCACTTTTTCGTATGAAATATACCATCTATACCACCAGTCAAACATGTAATAATTATTACAAGTCTGGTTTTTATTACAAGTTTGGTTGCAAGGTCCAACCAAACTTGTAATAACCAAACTTGTAATAAATTTTTTTCAAGTTGAAGTAAGAATGTACTTTTGCACTCATGAACTTACTGATGTGTTCCGCCCCATTAATTAGCACGTGCTGACATAATTAAGGTCACTAGCGCTTGAAATGACCATCTTTTTATAATATTCAAAATACCATCTATCCATACAGTCAAACATGTAATAATTATTACAAGTTTGGTTGCAAGATCCAACAAAACTTGTAATAACCAAACTTGTAATAAAATTTTCAAGTTGAAGTAAGATTTTACTTTTGCACTCATTAACATACTGATGTGTTCCGCCCCATTAATTAGCACGTGCTGACTTAATTAAGGTCACAAAAGCTTGAAATGTCCTTCACTTTTTCGAATTAAAATATACCATCTAGACCACCAGTCAAACTTGTAATAATTATTTCAAGTTTGGTTTTTATTACAAGTTTGGTTGCAAGATCCAACCAAACTTGTAATAACCAAACTTGTAAAAAAAATTTCAAGTTGAAGTAAGATTTTACTTTTGCACTCATTAACATACTGATGTGTTCCGCCCCGTTAATTAGCACGTGCTGACCTAATTAAGGTCACTAAAGCTTGAAATAACCTTCACTTTTTCGAATTAAATATACCATCTATACCACCAGTCAAACATGTAATAATTATTACATGTTTGGTTTTTATTACAAGTTTGGTTGCAAGATCCAACCAAACTTGTAATAACCAAACTTGTAATAAAATTTTCAAGTTGAAGTAAGATTTTACTTTTGCACTCATGAACTTACTGATGTGTTCCGCCCGATTAATTAGCACGTGCTGACATAATTAAGGTCACTAGCGCTTGAAATGACCATCTTTTTTTCATATTCAATATCCATCTATACATACAGTGAAACATGTAATAATTATTACAAGTCTGGTTTTTATTACAAGTTTGGTTGCAAGATCCATCCAAACTTGTAATAACCAAACTTATAATAAAATTTTCAAGTTAAAGTAAGATTTCACTTTTGCACTTATTAACTTAACAATGTGTTCCGCCGCATTAATTAGCACGTGCTAACCTAATTAAGGTCACTAGCGCTTGAAATGACCTTCATGTTTTCATACTCTATACACCATCTATCCTTACAGTCAAACCTGTAATAATTATTACAAGTTTGCTTTTTATTACAAGTTTGGTTGCAAGGTCCGACCAAACTTGTAATAACCATTCTTGTAATAAAACTTTCAAGTTGAAGTAAGATTTTACTTTTGGATTCACGTGCTAATTAATACGGTGGAACATATCAGTAGGTTACCACTGATGTGTTCCACCGTATTAATTAGCATGTGCCGACCTAACCAATGTCTTTGGAAATCTCTCTACACTGAGATTGTGGCACTACTTTTGCGAATTAAACTATTTCCAGTATGCAGTAAATCTTATTACCTGGACAGATTATGAATGAACTTCGGTGTGGATGAATACTTGAATAATGTACTCGTTAGTTTTACGCCAAAATATTTCACATGCTTTCAAAATAGACAGAATTCTGCAATATATCTTAAACGTTTGTCAAAACTGTAAAGTCTGCAATGTATACTTATACAACATATGGTACTATTTTTAAAGGCTGATGAGAGGCGTTTTGTTAAAACAAAATGAGGTGTATACTTTGTTACTAAAAATGGTACCTTTTTAGACGTCAACGTACAATAAAAAATCAAAGTACTGAAAGTACTATCGGAATTTGATTTTTCCATATGAGACAAGTCACTTGTGTTGCTCACGACACAACAACGACTGTTACGACTAAATTAGGAACTGTGCAGTTGATGGATATTCATGCTTAGGAATTAACATACACTTTCTCAATATTGCCACCTATTTATGAACATATTCTGATATTCATGTGCTAATTAAATTTCACCAACCATGCATGTCGGTTATCTAAGTTATCATATGTTTCGATTTTTTACATGTAGCCAATTATCCAGCCAATAATTTTCCGAATCCATCGGTACCAAAATAAGCATTGTTACTGCCACAGTTACAGATATAATATATACCGAGCACTTCTAATTTATTACTTATTTTAAACTCGATAAGAAGCTAACAAGTCGCCGTAAAACAAGATGGGTGTGGCGTTTATCAGAAACACTTATCGATGTATTCTTGATATCTTTCTTTTGTTCTTACGCATGACACACCGTCACATCGTAGACATTTCTGCCAAGAATGTCCGATATCTATCCACGTATGTCAAAATTACTGAGCGGACATAAAATAGAATTACCGAGTTTTTACCTGACATTCGAGCTGCAACAATTGGGGTTGCACGTGACACATCGTCTAAAGATGGTTAACATTTGTAGCAAGTTCTTGCAATGAATGACGAAGTAACAGAGTGGACACTCCGAAAAGACCGAAATTATGACCTTAAAATTCTATGTGACCTTCAGCGCTTTGATCTTATAGTGTATACTGAACTTCTGACCTTGTCTCCCATGTGCGTATGTTCGTTAGTCCTGGACTTCTTTACAGACTGAACATGTTTTTGGTGTGCTGTTGGGTTACAAATCTTTAGGACAGAGTTCGTAATTATTTGATTTACTACCTCTGAAAATCATTAGAGCCGAAAAAATCAATTTAATCGCATATTATTACCATCCAAATGTTTACACAACGAACAAGTTTACAAGATATAATTCATATACGGTAAATATGACGAATATATTATACATAATCTAATTTACCGAAAATAGTACTTGTACTTTTAGCATTAGACTCAAGATTTTTCTGTTTAAGGCCTTAACTGTTAGTATGCTGGAGAGGGTCAAATATAGTTCATGTAAGCCTAGAGTTTTAGACAATTTAGATTTCAGCCCATTTGTATACATGTGTTTTTCTAAGAACTTATTGTTGCTGTATATACACAGGTTAATATATTATTGCTAATTAATGGGCAAAACACATCAGTAAGTTCATGAGTGCAGAAGTAAAATCTTACTTCAACTTGAAAATTTTATTACAAGTTTGGTTATTACAAGTTTGGTTGGACCTTGCAACCAAACTTGTAATAAAAACCAGACTTGTAATAATTATTACATGTTTGACTGGTGGTATAGATGGTATATCTAATACGAAAAAGTGAAGGTCATTTCAAGCTTTAGTGACCTTAATTGGGTCAGCACGTGCCAATTAATGGGGCGGAACATATCAGTATGTTAATGAGTGCAAAAGTAAAATCTTACTTCTACTTGAAAATTTTATTACAAGTTTGGTTGGATCTTGCAACCAAACTTGTAATAAAAACCAAACTTGTAATAATTATTATATGTTTGACTGGTGGTATAGATGGTATATTGAACATGAAAAAATGAAGGTCATTTCCATCTTTAGTGACCTTAATTAGGTCAGCACGTGCCAATTAATGGGGCGGAACACATCAGTATGTTAATGAGTGCAAAAGTAAAATCTTACTTCTACTTGAAAATTTTATTACAAGTTTGGTTATTACAAGTTTGGTTGGACATTGCAACCAAACTTGTAATAAAAACCAGACTTGTAATAATTATTACATGTATGACTGGTGGTCTAGATGGTATATTTTAATTCGAAAAAGTGAAGGTCATTTCAAGCTTTTGTGACCTTAATTAAGTCAGCACGTGCTAATTAATGGGGCGGAACACATCAGTATGTTAATGAGTGCAAAAGTAAAATCTTACTTCTACTTGAAAATTTTATTACAAGTTTGGTTGGATCTTGTAACCAAACTTGTAATAAAAACCAAACTTGTAATAATGATTACATGTTTGACTGTATGGATAGATGGTATTTTGAATATGAAAAAAGATGGTCATTTCAAGCGCTAGTGACCTAAATTATGTCAGCACGTGCTAATTAATGGGGCGGAACACATCAGTAAGTTCATGAGTGCAAAAGTAAAATCTTACTTCAACTTGAAAATTTTATTACAAGTTTGGTTATTACAAGTTTGGTTGGACCTTACAACCAAACTTGTAATAAAAACCAGACTTGTAATAATTATTACATGTTTGACTGGTGGTCTAGATGGTATATTTAATACGAAAAAGTGAAGGTCATTTCCAGCTTTAGTGACCTTAATTAGGTCAGCACGTGCTAATTAACGGGGCGGAACACATCAGTATGTTAATGAGTGCAAAAGTAAAATCTTACTTCAACTTGAAAATTTATTACAGTTTGGTTATTACAAGTTTGGTTGGATCTTGCAACCAAACTTGTAATAAAAACCAAACTTGTAATAATTATTACATGTTTGACAGGTGGTATAGATGGTATATTTAATTCGAAAAAGTGAAGGTCATTTCAAGCTTTTGTGACCTTAATTAAGTCAGCACGTGCTAATTAATGGGGCGGAACACATCAGTATGTTGATAAGTGCAAAAGTAAAATCTTACTTCTACTTGAAAATTTTATTACAAGTTTGGTTATTACAAGTTTGGTTGGATCTTGCAACCAAACTTGTAATAAAAACCAAACATGTAATAATTATTACATGTTTGACAGGTGGTATAGATGGTATATTTAATTCGAAAAAGTGAAGGTCATTTCAAGCTTTTGTGACCTTAATTAAGTCAGCACGTGCTAATTAATGGGGCGGAACACATCAGTATGTTAATGAGTGCAAAAGTAAAATCTTACTTCTACTTGAAAATTTTATAACAAGTTTGGTTATTACAAGTTTGGTTGGATCTTGCAACCAAACTTGTAATAAAAACCGAACTTGTAATAATTATTACATGTTTGACTGGTGGTCTAGATGGTATATTTAATACGAAAAAGTGAAGGTCATTTCCAGCTTTAGTGACCTTAATTAGGTCAGCACGTGCTAATTAACGGGGCGGAACACATCAGTATGTTAATGAGTGCAAAAGTAAAATCTTACTTCAACTTGAAAATTTTATTACAAGTTTGGTTATTACAAGTTTGGTTGGATCTTGCAACCAAACTTGTAATAAAAACCAAACATGTAATAATTATTACATGTTTGACTGGTAGTATAGATGGTATATTTAATACGAAAAAGTGAAGGTCATTTTAAGCTTTAGTGACCTTAATTAGGTCAGCACGTGCTAATTCATGGGGCGGAACACATCAGTATGTTAATGAGTGCAAAAGTAAAATCTTACTTTTACTTGAAAATTTTATTACAAGTTTGGTTATTACAAGTTTGGTTGGATCTTGCAACCAAACTTGTAATAAAAACCAGACTTGTAATAATTATTACATGTTTGACTGTATGGATAGATGGTATTTTGAATATTATAAAAAGATGGTCATTTCAAGCGCTAGTGACCTTAATTATGTCAGCACGTGCTAATTAATGGGGCGGAACACATCAGTAAGTTCATGAGTGCAAAAGTACATTCTTACTTCAACTTGAAAATTTTATTACAAGTTTGGTTATTACAAGTTTGGTTGGACCTTGCAACCAAACTTGTAATAAAAACCAGACTTGTAATAATTATTACATGTTTGACTGGTGGTATAGATGGTATATTTCATACGAAAAAGTGAAGGTCATTTCAAGCTTTAGTGACTTTAATTAGGTCAGCACGTGCTAATTAATGGGGCGGAACACATCAGTATGTTAATGAGTGCAAAAGTAAAATCTTACTTTTACTTGAAAATTTTATTACAAGTTTGGTTATTACAAGTTTGGTTGGATCTTGCAACCAAACTTGTAATAAAAACCAAACTTGTAATAATTATTACAGGTTTGACTGGTGGTATAGATGGTATATTTAATACGAAAAAGTGAAGGTCGTTCCAAGCTTTAGTGACCTTAATTAGGTCAGCACGTGCTAATTAACGGGGCGGAACACATCAGTAAGTTCATGAGTGCAAAAGTAAAATCTTACTTCAACTTGAAAATTTTATTACAAGTTTGGTTATTACAAGTTTGGTTGGACCTTGCAACCAAACTTGTAATAAAAACCAGACTTGTAATAATTATTACAAGTTTGGTTTTTATTACAAGTTTGGTTGCAACATAGCGGTCACAAATTTACAACAATTTACATGTCAACAAGTACAAAAGAAAAACATGAAAACAATATATATGTATATACAATCCATAAATGCATACAATAAACATAAAGTACAAGTGTAATATCAACATTTACAAATCTATAATGATTGTGACAATTTTAATCAAATAACAATATCAATTGAGGCACTGAAATAACTAAGATCAAAATAAGCTCAAACTAATGACTAGTGAATGAAAGTTATGAAAAATGAAAAGTTTTTCTCATTTCAAAAGCTTTTTGAGTGTAAATGCTTAAGTTAGTTATTTTTATTTTATTTTCCGTATTAAATAGCTCAATCAATTTAAACATACTAGGATTTCTACGATAGTATAATGGAATATAGATTACTCTAATATCTGAACATGATTAACATTCTAGGATAAAATGAAATTCGCCTTCTAGTAAATGACATGTGCTACAGGTTCTTTCATTAATAGGTGTAGATCTCGAATGGTTCCATCTACCGGATTCAATATGTAATCTATGGGAAGATATTCTAAGTTTTGATAGACCAGATCTGAATTTCTTAATGTTTAAAATTTCTAAGTATGGTTGTAACCTAAAGACTGACAAATTCCGATAAAACAACGCCCTACTAGACTCACTCAATATAGCATGCCAATACTGAATACAATTATCACTGAGTCTATGTTTAACAACAGAAAAGAAACTATTAACATTGCCTAAATATTGAAAGTACCAAACATGATAAAATCCTAGACTGCTATATAATACAAGACTAATTTTGATGCAAAGCATCAAAGACGGCGCACATGTTGTTTCAAGTACAAGGTATTTTACGTAAGAATAAATAATAAATTTTGAGAATGTGGATGTCTAGTGTGAACAAGCTTTTACTTTGATTTGGCCTTCTAGCCTTATCTGACCCATTATAAAATCTGACCTAGATTTTATTGATGAGCATCATGACAAATTTTCTAAAAAAATTTGTCATATTTGTAACTAGATTACCCAAGTATGACTAAAGTTGTTTCAAACATGCATCATGTTACTATGTGACAAATGAGCAAAAACAAAACCTCTCATGAAAGAGATGTTTCTAAAATGCCAGCCAAGTAGTCATTCATGTTAAAGGTCTCAATCAATACAGGTCATACACAGGTGATAACCAATTTTCATGTAAAGTTTGAAGATCTTATGCCCCACCGTGCACAAGTTACTTATTGTAAGGAGACTGTTTTGTTGTCTGAAGGAAAACCATTTGTTCAACCTACCCAACATCAACTGACTTGTACAAAGCAATATATTCCCACATGTTCGAACTGGGCATATATAAGAAAAAAAGAAAAGTATGTATAACCAGTTAAAATAAATTTATTATCAAAATTGCATTCTTATGCAACAACAAATGTTAAGTTTATTAAAGAGATTAGTTAAACTGATACAAAAATAGTTACTAATTGCACTTTGTGGAGGTATAACAGCACATGCACGAAAGTTGAAAGTTTTAAGACGAAATGTGCATTAAATAAGATTTAAAAAGGAAACATGTACATGAAACAGTACAGTCACAACAATACTATAAATTCATCTTAATTACAGTTGAGCAAATGTGCACTTAAGCTTGAGCAAATAGCATACCTGAATGTTGCTTTTTATGATAGTGAAAATACAAACTTATACATCACAATACTTAATATAATGTTTTATTTTACAATATTGATGTTCACAAGAGAAGAAGTTGCTATGAATATTTTTTAATACATTGAAATAGAAACATATTAGAATTTGCAAAAATTAAGTTATATCCAATTTGTATCATTAGTTCAGCATTCCTTCGACACTTACAACTGGCACAAGTAAAATACAAAAATTAGTTTTGACAATTAAAACAAAACATTATTATGAAGTATGTGTAATGAAAATATAGTGTTAATAATAATAATAATAATAATGTTCTTAGATTGGTTATCACAAAGTACATAGCAAGCTAAAATGGGGGATTTAAGATGGCCCTATATCACTGTCATGAGTATTTACTCTAACAATACAAATGGAAAAATCTCAATTGCCTATACAAAGTTTCTATGTTTTATTAAGTGACCAAATTAAATACTGACCTAATTCAGCCACTAATATCTGGTGAAGATTGCAAGCTCTACTTGGGAAAATAATCAATGGTCAATGGTTTAATAAAAATTAAGTTTTTACAGTTTAAATTGAAAAATGCAATAGGAAAGATTGAATTGCTTATGATATCATAAGAGTTACAAAAAATAAATTAGCAACATTTATACCAAGACAGTCCTGTAGTCTGGTACACACAAACAAAATATACATATTTACAAAGAAATGTAAAGATAACAATAGTGACAGGAGAACTAAAATATAAGATTTTTATGAGTTTAAATGGGAATAAAAAGAAACATGTCAAAGTTGAAAAATTGATTTTTTTATGAGATCATACAAGTCGTAATGCAAACATGATTAACAACATCTCTACCAAGAAAGTCCTGTAGCCTGGTCTACACAAAACACAAGCAATATATATGTATATATACATAGACATATTTACTAAGATATGTAAACAACAACAATGGACAAGATAAAGATCAAAGTCTGATCAAGAGCAATGAAAGTCCTACAGTATAATAAACCAAAGTGTTGTTTTTTACCATACAATAAATATTGTAGCACAATGGCATTTGGTTAGAAATAAATAGCCATGATCAGTGTTCCTATAATCATTTGTTGGTAAGAAGTTTCATAAATATGAATTGAAGAAATTGACTATATAAGCAATAATCCTTAATTTTTCTATGTTTCTTATTAAGTTTACTGATCACTTGCATAACAAACATATATAAAAAAAAACATCATGTTGTATTACCTGATTTCTTGGTAAAATTAATTTTCATTTAAAAAAACAATCATGAGTATTTTTTTACTCAAAAATAACTAAAAATTGCATGCACTGTCAAAAACAATTTTTTCTAACAGGCAAAAATTGTACTGTGAACACACAAAAATCTATATATTCTTTAGTCATACTATTGTCTAAAATGCTAATTTCTGGTTTTAGGCTTCTTTCCAAAATGTAATTATACCTTTAAAGCAACAAACATCTAAAATGTAAATATGTTAAATTAGAAAAATATCTGCATGGTAAATTTGCATGTTCTGAAGAGTATATATTTATTGATTTATTTTTTCACAATATTATAGAAGTTTGTCCCAGAAAATTTTGCTGTAAAATTTACTGGCAACAACTCCACCATGCTGAACAATAGATCATCATCTTCTTCTTGTGGTAACTTCCCAAATAATTTAAATAAATCATCATAAGGTAACATCCTTTGAGAAATTGTCTCCAATGACTGACAACTTGCATCTGTAAGTTCTTGATCCTTTTGTTCCTTCGCAAGTTGGACATACACCTTCCACTTACTTCTTCTTGCGACAAGCTGTAAATGTATAAATAAAACACTTATTTATATATAAACGGGAACACAAAACAACACATGACTGTGTATTCTATACACAATGTCTTTCCCTTTGACAACATATGAAAATCAGTCAGAACTATTATGTGGTTTATGACCAAAACATATGTTTCCCACACAGACATCCGTATACATGACATTTTAACAATTATTGATTCTATTCATGAACTCGACCACTTATCAAGCATAACATTTCCAAATTTAAACAGTTTTTTTGGACTATTATAAATTTAATGTAAGCCAGTTTGCATTCAAATCTGAAATATAGAAATTCAAGCACTTTTCAGGGTTTGTATGAAACCCACAACTAATAAACAGTGAAAATAAAGTCTAATCCAAAAAGTAGTATGCCTATAGACAAAAAATTCCACACCTTTTGTACTACAAGCAGTATTTGAAGCAACTTCATACAGTGAATCAATTGAATACACCAACTCCTCGTCTTTCATTTGCACAGCAAATCACCATTTTTTTTAAATGTTGTCAACGTCCTCATCTTCTATTGACACAGGTACAGCATCATTGGAAATGAACTGAAAATATTAGTATTATAAATTTAAGCTCTGTAAGATATAGTCTATGAAGTTTAAAGGTTAGGAAATTAAATAGTTCTCAAGTTACTTACAGTTGGAATTACTTGTCCAAATCACCAAAAGTGAAGTTTTCCTTTATACTATAAACATAATTATTGATTAAAGTTAATAGTCCAAATCAATAATTACTTGTCTGGGACAACTAGTCAAGTGCTTATTTTGCAGACTGTAATTTTGAGTGAGTCACATTATTGAGAGGTCTTAAGGTGAGTTGTAACTGTATATATATTCAATTTAAATGAGTATGATTTTTTTCATCTACCTTTTCATCTTAACACATACTTTTTTAATATTAACTGATAACTGAAACGCTGATCAACTGCTGACATCTTAATATTGTTGCAAGTGTTAAGCTCAAATTAGACAGTAATTTCTGTGTTTGGAAACAAAGATTGGGCAAAAAATGCAGGTGTTGCAGTTTGCATATTAACCTGATCATAGGACTGTATGTTATTAGGAACTGACAATTCAAATTTCAAAAGAGAATCGTTCACTTGACTGAAGCGGACGTGCAACATACTCATAATCATTCAATAATTGGCTATGTACTTCGTGTACATCATAAAACAATGACTATGAATAAGAAAAGGCAGTTCTTTGAGTATTACCCTGCTCGAAAACATTTGACCAATAACCTGGAGTCAATTCATAAGAATTATCTGTATAATGAACAAAAAGAAAATCAAATAACTCATCTAATGTGTCATAAGATATCAGCACAGCAGTACCATCATCACTGCGTAACCCATGTCTATTTCTTTCGTGGGAATCAAATAAAAGGAAATGATTAGTTTGAGGATCGATATACAAAGCGATTGTCGAACCATCAACAGTCAAGATTTGGTAAGGCGAGAGTATAGGCATGCTTGAGAAATTGCGTCAAAAAATGGCAATGTTCATTTTTCCTGATAAAATCTAACGTGAGGTAAGTTTCTAAGCGGCTAAATTGGCCTGCAGTTATTGAGAACCCTGCTGAGGTGTACTGTACATCATATAACTGACCCCTAAATGTAGCAACATTCGGCAAATCATTATGTCCAAGGAATCTAAGTTCACCGATGGACTGAAATATACTTCCAAAAATACTGCAAGGTTGGCATTGAAAAAATGCCGAAAGAGCGACTAGTGACATTGCAGTACACTGCATTCCATTATATGGTGCAAATTTAGACAACCTTGATGGAAACTACCTACTGTTAAATACTTCTTACCATGTTTGTTGACAGTTATCGTTGTTGTCTTTCGTGTTCAGTCAACCAATATGGCGGAAAGTGACGCGCTTTAACACGTGGTTAAATTGTAACATTTTCATTGGTCGATTGATAGTGTCTGGCTGGAAAATGCTGGCGGAGCGAGTTTTTTCGCAAAACAAAAAAAAAGAAAATGGAGATAAAAAACAACGAACATTTCTACTGTTTTACGCAGCTAGAAAGAAACTGAATTCACGAAACAAAATTCAATAATAACTGCTCAAAGAATTATATCAATTACGATTTAAACCGTCAGTATGTTTTATCTCCATTGCGTTTTTATTCGCAATCCGTTAAAACGCCAATGCGTTGTATATAAACGTAATACAAAATATGGTTTTCATAATGCAAGACTTATTTGCATAGTTTGGTCATTGTAACTACAGTTTTTCCATTATATAGGCTTGTACGAAGTAAATAAGATCAATTGTCGTTGATTTTTTAATTTACCCTATTGTTCTTTTAACAACTGATTTTCAGATAGGCAAAAACAAGCTTCGAAAACGTTTTCGGTACTTTTGCGAAGTTGGGGTAGTAAGGTTTAGAAACGAACGTATAAAAAGAGCGTAGCCTAACCGTTTTGTGAGAAGCTATTATATATACAGAACACATTTTCAAAGCTTTGTAGTAACGGTAAAAAACTTTCATTTTAAATATTTTGACATTTTTTATCACTTAATGGATGCATACAATACATATCAGATTGTTTAAAAAAGACTAAAAAAGAAAGTAAAAAATGATTAATAATACCAGCTTCTCCCAAATCGATTACGCAACACCAGTGCGATTTTTTAACAGTATTCAATACCGTGATCGGCGCCGTCAATAATTTCAATAACGATACAATTCCATATCTAATTTTAACATATTATATACTTTTTTATTGTTGTTCGGTACGAACAAGAAAGTTATTACCGTATTTCAACAATTGCTCAGTTTTCACTTTTTCTGCATACCGAACAACATCCATTAACCTAGCTTCCGCCTAAGAATATAGTTCCGATTTTTCAATTCAATGGCTTAACGCAAATTCAAATATTACGTGCATTTAAGTAAAAATTTCGTAAATATGCAATATCGTATAAACGAGCAAAACAAATCAGTCGTAATAAAAATCAAAGTACTGAAAGTACTGTCGGAATTTGATTTTTTTCATATCAGACAAGTCACTGCCATGGTGTTGCTGGCAACACAACAATGACAGTTAGGAGAAGGTACAGTTCATGGATATTCATGCTTAGGAATTAACATACACCATCTCAATATTACCATCTATTTATGTACATATTCTGATATTCATGTGCTAAATTCCATCAACCTAACATGATAGTTATCTAAGTTATCAGATGTTTCAAGTTTATTATGTAGCCCATTATCCAGCCTATATTTTTCCGAATCCATCGGTACCAAAATAATCATTGTTGCTGTCGTATTTACTGATTTAATACATACCGAAAAGCTCTTCAAAACGCTCCATTTTAATAATATATCTTAATTATGACCACATATCACTTTAAATGCACACTACAGTGTTAGAAACGAATTAAAAACGACCTATATAATTCTTTTAGTGATAATTTGGTTTTGAAGAATTTTTCAATTTTCCATGTTTTAGTTCCTAACTCGGAACAAAACTGACATAAACCACTAGTACTATCGATTGATTAATCGTAGTTTGAGATTTTTTCCCCCAGAAAATATATGTAATTGGTATATGAATTATATTCAAACTTAATATCATGATGTTGGACTATATGACAGGTTTTGAAGTGAAAGTAAAAGTTTATTGTAAAAAAATATAGCTATTCGGAAACGAGCCGTTATACGGCGATATTTGCCGATCTCGCTACGGAATATACCGACATCGCACGATTTCATCAGTTCCATTACGATCCTTCTGTCTTAAAAATACCCTTCACACACTGTGAACCAACATAATAATTGCGAACTTCACAATAAGTGCTATTTCTTCGCAAATGTATGTGTACTGCCGTTCTGTTTTCTGCACTTCGACGGGAAAACCCCACATTCTATTTTTAGAATTTATCCAACTATATATAGCTCTAGCCGATAGTATCGATCGATACGCGTAGTGGATATAAACCTTAACACTGATTTACGTATCATGTCAAAAAGTCACATATAAGACATACATCAATAGTAGATTAATGAAATTACATGCATACTTCTGTAGAGAAATTACTGACCTACTGAACGAAAGCCGAAAGCAGAACTATTTTATGCTAAACTAGTTGGTTTCCTAACCCTATCTTACCGCACACAATAGAGTGAAAGTGGGAACGGGAACCATGGCAGTTATGGAGCTCACGGCATTTTTGTAAGTCGATGATACCAAAGGAATTATCAAATTCCAAAAACTATAACGAAATGTTATAGGTAGACGAATTACAAGAAGCATTGGTTTAAGTTTTTTGTATGAAGTTGCTTTTTTCATAAAGGATATTGACCGTCTACTTTATTCATTCCTCCATTATGGAGAGTATAACCTATTTGCAAGTTATAGATAATACACATATTTTGACAATCACGAGTATTTGACAAATGAATACATTCATGTATATAGTTCACACGTACATGGTATTACCATACCATACATCAATGGAATAAAGTACACCCTAAATACTACCAAATCCACCATAGTCTGATATGATACAACCACATTAAACTTACATCTAATGATGTTTCCGATATTATGCCACGTTAACATCATAGAACGATGCCTACATTACTTACTTACGTTTCAACAACAGAGCAGACGAACAGATTCAGTCAAACATGACAGGTAACACGACAAATAGCCAGTCCAATGATTGACCAATCAAAAATGACCGAAATCACTTTTAGCCAATCAAATGGCCAGGATTAGCCAAAGTAGTAATAGACACTACAGTAAGTACTCGCAAACAGCTATAATAAACAAATTCGTCTAGAAAATCTAAACAATCCTCTTATCTTCCTCGTATTACTACAATAATTGCTATCGGTACACACATTTCAAGGAAGGATGACGTCATTATTCTCGTGCTGTATCGTTTGTTTTCCAAAACTCACGTACCCTACCTAGAAATCAACTTTTGACTGATTTGTAGTTCCGAACAACATCAGAACCTTCAGAACTTTGATTATATCTGTTATCATCTGTCTGCAATAGTTTAACCCAGTATTTTACTATAATTAAAAATCTTACAGATCTAAAGATCATTATTTTTGTTTTACTTGTATTTACCACTAATTTCCATCGGTTACAATAATCAAAAAGAATATCTAAACTCGACTGAAATTCTTTTTTACGGTTGGAAAAAATAGCAATATCGTCAGCATATAAAATTAAAAATACCTTAAACGAATCAACATCAATGCCAGAAATACTTTTGCTAATAAAAACATCCCCAATGTCATTCTGAAACATCGTGAATAAAAAAGGCGAAATACTCTCCCCTTGTCTTACACCCAAAATACATTCATATCCTTCACTTAACTGATTATGTAATTTCACTCTCGACTTAACACCTGAATACATTGACTTCATTATGTCCAACATATTGCTCCTGATACCAAGTTTAATTAATTTTGCCTAGTCACATAATCAAAAGCTTTTGCAAAGTCTATAAATACACCAAATAATTGCTTGCCAGAATTTAAAACATGATTTATTATACCATGCAACACAAAACTATTGTCAACAGTACCTAATTTAGATCTAAAACCTGCTTGTGCTTCTATGTAAACATTATATTTATCAGCCCAGCTTGTTAACCTATTATTCAAAACTCTAGTAAATAATTTACCAAACGTACTTAGTAATGTAATACCCCTGAAATTATTTACTTCATTTAAACTACCCTTCTTATGCAATGGCACTACAAAACCCTCTGACCAACATGTCGGGAAATAACCAATTTGAAATATTTTATTGAAAAGTAATAATAAATAAACAGATAGGGTATCACCAGCATGTATAAAAAAATTCATGTAAAAGCATATCTAGTGGACCACCAGATTTATTTGTATTCAATTGTTTTATAGCTTTTATTATTTCGTGATGTTCAAACTGAACATTCAATTCTTCAAACATAATTTTAAATTCGTACTTTTCATATCTTTCAATAAAATACAAGATATCCTCATCAGGTGTAAAATACGGATCAACAGGGTTATTCAAATTCACTCAACTGTATATTTGTTTGTTAAACATTAGCACTTTTTAACATATTCCAATACATCTTTACGTTTTTAAATCGCGCGGTTTGAAGTTTATTTGTCTGTATTTTGTCATACTCATATTTACAATTGGGTAAACAAGATTTATACTCAGAACGAGCATTGACCAAATTAAAAAATCACTTTTATCAATTCTATAAACATTAAGTTTGGCAAAAAGTAATTGTCGTTTTGTGGCACATTCTTCATTCAACCACAGCTGACTTTTATCATTATCAGCAGAACATGATGTATCATTTAACAAGCTGCATTTAAAAGACGAAGTTACATCATTAATACTATTTGTAAAAAACTCAGTAATACACCCATCAATAGACTCTGGTCACATGATCATCAAATTATGCAATTTAAAAATAGTGTCATCACAAGACAAATCATGAATAAATGTATGTTTAAGATCATCGTTCTATATATATTTCTCACGTACAGAAGTATACGTATTTGAGGTATATTCTTCGTGACAAACATTTAAATCATCAAAATCAAATGAAAAATCTACAATACAATGATCAGACAAAATATTCTGTTTATGCACTTGAAAATGAGACACATTATTCATAAGGTTTGGTGTAGTAATAACCATAGGGGGCTAGCACGTTGCAGTGATAGTGTAAAATGGCAACACGGACCAAAAACACGTTTATCATACACCGTACAAAGGTTATAACTTCCAAAATGACCGTATCCGCACCACGTTGGTTTAACACTTAGTAACTTTTTAAAAAAACACTCAAATTTCTAACAATTGGTGTCTACGGATAGCTAACATATTATACTACACAAAACCACAGGCAGAAGTAACGGACCTGTGATGGTAAAATTGTAATACATTCTACATAAAACACAATAACTTAACCCATAATAACCTTAAATGAAAAATAAAATTGTCCTAAAATTTGACCCCATTCATGGCATTCAACTGGTATATATACTATAAGAAGGCGTATATCTCTTCGTTTCGGTGAATGAGCACCACCTTTACAAAAAAGCAATACGGACGAATTCTTCAAATCAACGTTTGCAGCGGTTTTCAGGTATATATTTTTTTGCACATATTTATAATTTATTACAATTTTACCATCACAGGTCCGTTACTTCTGCCTGTGCACAAAACTAATAAGTATTTTGTCAAATTCAAAACATTGAAGCAGATATTTCATCTTTTCCCACCGAAAAATCGTGAATTTTGCATAGTCCAATGCCACCTCGCAACACAAAATCGGCCTGAATTACCATACTAAATACACATTCAAACATCCGAGACAGGAATGACAACACATGCTTATTATAAATATCACTAAAATGCACTGATCCAGCGCAAAAGACCTATTATAAACGAGGACAAAGGGGTTTGTCACGAAAAAAAATGTTCCCATGAAACCCGTATATATATATAGAAGGGAAAGAACTTCGACAATTAGAATTTTCCAACGCATGTTATAAACTTCCATGTTATTGCAATGCAGTACAAAGTATTCAACTCATATATAGTGCAACGTGTGGGCAACTCAACACGCTAACAGAAAATGTATACTTTTACTACCTTAAAATTGAAGATTTTTTTCACTCGAATAATGGTCAAATTTTAAAAAAAGACACACAGTCGTAAAATCGCAGCGTGTATACCGGTATACATGTACAGAGTGGAACTAACACAACTTCTTAAAATGGGTCTTAATTCATAATAAAACACTATAATATACTAACTGCCAATGATTTCGCATCTCGGAAAGCTCTTTTATCGAATAATGTGCGTGTTTTTGGTTCAATTAGCCGGCTTCTCGAAGTTTACTTCCATGACGGGTCACATGAGAATCGCCTTACTCGTGATGAAAGCTTAAATCTGATTTCACGCGCGTGGTATTTGTTTACAATTTACTTGTACCCTGTGCATTCTATCCTTTTCACTACGCTATCGGAAACCATACCTTAAAATACCACACAGTATCGCTCATCCAGAATTAAGCTTTCATCACGAGCTAGGCGATTGTCTCGTGACCTATCAAGGAAGCAAAATAAAGAAACCGACAAACTGAACATAAACGTAAATTCTTCATTTAGAGTGCATCCCGAGATGTGAAATCATTCGCATTTAGTAAATTATTGACGGCCTTCTTAAGAGCGTCGTCAGTATTGAATACTGTTGAAGAAAGCTCACTGGTGTTGCGTAATCGATTTGGGAGAAGCTGGTATTATTTAAAAAGTATTCATTTTCTTTTCATCTTTCTCTAACAAATTAATTTGACTTAAGTGTTTCTATTAAGTGATAGAAAATTTTCAGAATATTTGGAATGTATGTTTTTTACCGTAACTACAAAGCTTTGGATATGTTTATTGTATATTTAACAGCTTGTCCCCAAAGGGTTAGGCTACGCTCCGTTCTATACATAGCGTGACGTCACTAAGTTTGTCTAACCTCTATACATAGAACTGATTACTATCCACATTTAGATAGTTATACATACGCTAAAATATAGTTACGCGGAAGGATAAAAAATGTCAAAACAACCATATCGGTTGTATGTTATTAACAAAATGTATTAAGTTATGTAAAATGAATACGTTATAATATTTCTATTCTTGTGTTTTTGTCAATAACACTAATTATTCAATTAAACGCAATGTTGAAGTACGCTTGGTTCCAATGTGTACCATACGGTGACGTCACGTTATGTTATTGTTTATAACTTCCATTTTGTAAGTAGTTCCTGCAAATACCCATAATGCCCCGAGCAGATGAACACAGTTCAGTGCATAGCGCTACCGTAGTGTACACATTCTTTTTATGTAATATTAAAAGGCAATGTGCTGAGCAAGTCAGATTTCAGCAGTTCATGTAATTTCAAATGGTGTGACATACTATAAAACCTGTTTTTACATGGAACAAAAAGTTAATATCACACATTTAAAATGCAAAAATGATAATTGTAAATAAAACAGAATTCTTTATAAAATTAGTTTTCATGAAGTCATCATTTCATTGTCTATTATGAGTGATGCCAACTTAAATCTAAGTAATTCTTCACATAGATGATGTCTGATACAAATATTTTTTTACAAAGTAGAATTTTATTCAACCATATTTTATCACAGCAAAGTTGTATTTGGGAAAAAAGAATTAACGAATAAAAAGATAGGGTTGTATGCCTAGCACTTATTAGTAAGTCAACGCCAGGAATCAGGCTACATTCAGCTAATTATGCTATTTGGCTATATTGCAAAAGCTTTGGTGGATAACTGATCAGCTGTGTCAGTGTTCTATATGAATATATATTAACGTTTCATGTGTATTTTTGAATTAGATCTTATTTAATGCATATCTTTTCTTAAAACTTAAACTTAAGTAAACATTGCCATCATCCCTCCACAAGATGCAAGCAGTTACTATTTTTGTACCAATTTTAGATAATCTACTAATAACTTCATCTATTCATTTACTTCACCTGTTTTGTTGCATAGAAATACATTTTTTCAAAAATAAATTTCTGTTAACTTGTTATTAATACTTGTTTCTTCTTCTTCTTTTTTATGCCCCTATAGAAGATGTGGGAGAATAATATTGATTTGTATATGTCGGTTGGTTTGTGTGTCTAATGTCTGTTTGTCAGTAGGTTGACCAAATTGTTTTCGTTCATTAACTCAAAACGGCAAAACAGTTTCCATACAAACGGTTGGGCATAAAGTCTTCAAACTTTCAGCTTTACATCAGTCTGCCCTGTATACATAGTTCCCACATCTACAATATTTACCTCCCTGGGCGGCTATCTTCAGTGGTAAATTTGACAAGCATTGGTAGAACATATTTAAATTTTTGTTTTTATAATTCTAGATACATAGGATATTCATTATGTGACAATTTTATTTCCTTAAAGCTGATGTGCTTATGTTTTTTACAACTTCATGATTAATTGAGTTGTTTAATAGCTACCTCTCTGATTTTCTTCTATTAAACACACGAGAAATTTGCCATCAAAGAAAACTGCCAGGTGAGGTAAATATTGTGGATGTGGAAACTATGTATTGATTTGAGGTCATGAGGTCAAGTGGCCTTTAACATGAATGGCCATTTTTCTGCCATTGATCGCACATGTTTAACAAACTTCTGTTTACATATATGCTTTTGGTTTTAGCTCACCTGGCACAGAGTGCCAAGGTCGAGCTAATCATATGTCCGTATTACATTGTCAACAACATAATAATTATCCTTAACCACTGAGTCAATTTCAACAAAACTTCAAAGGTGTGTTCCTTGCATGAAGCTCTACCAAAGTTGTTCAAAGAATTCCATTCCATGCAGAAACCTTTAAAAATCTTCTTCTCAAGAACCAGAGGACCTAGAGCTTAGATGTTTTGTATGTAGCATCATCTAATGGATCTCTACCAAGTTTGTTCAAATTATTGCCCTAGGGTCAAAATTGGCCCTGTCCCAGGGCTAACTTGATTTATATGGACTTATATAAGAAAATTTAAAAAGTCTTCATGTCCAAAACCACAAGGCCTAGAGTTTCAATATTTTGTATGTGACATTTTCTTGTGAACTTCTACCAAGTTTGTTCAAATTATAGCCCGGAGTCGAAATTGGCCCTGCCCAAGGTTTATTCTAGTTGACAAAGGAAAATTATTATGTCTGTTGAATAGCATTCTACCCGTTCAATAAGTTGGGTCTGAATATTTATCTTCAATAGGGAAATATGGTAATTTTTGGGTGAAAAGTTAGTCACATGTTTGAGTAGTAGAACAACTTTGTGAACATTCCAGAGATCATAGTATGTATTGATCAAGCCATTAGCAAACTTCTTCTGACATACTGTTCATTTATATAAAATCTAATTCAAATTCATTACGGGCTAATGTAAGGTCAGAAGGCCAAATGAAATCAAAGTAAAAGCTTGTTCGCTCTGTACAGGTCACGTTATAAACCCATTATTGATCTGTGTGTAAAAACTATTACGCTTGAACAAAACAGGTGCGCCGTTTTTGATGCTTTGCATCAAAATTAGTTTTGTACCATATATGATAAAGTTTTACCTGTATTTTATCATTTTCACTATAGACTTGTACACGCTGCGGTTTTAACACTGTGCGTCTTTTTGTAAAATTTGACAATTTTTCGAGTGAAAAATCTTCAAAAGCGAGTTTAAAATATCTTTTAAGGTAGTAAAAGTATACATTTTCTGTTAGCGTGTTGGGTTGCCCACACGTTGCACTATATATGAGTTAAATATTTTGTACTGCATTGCAATAACATGGAAGTTTATAACATGCGTTTGGAAATTCGAATTGTCGAAGTTTTTGATTTTTTTTGTGACAAACCCCTTTAAACAAGGACAGTTTGGATGAAATGAAGTTATCCGTTTTATTCTAATTAACGGAATTTAGAGTTGACCACCCTGCATCACGCTTTTGGTAAAGACACAGTATTAAATTGTGGCGGCATAAACTCTATTATATGGTATAACTACACTCTTGAACACTCGACCTCGGGATATATGTACTAACTACTTCTCTTTTGAGATAAGCGGACAGACTAGCTTTAAGGGTGCATAATAAAATTGTGTTGATAAAATACCGAGCGAGCGAACGAACTAACGCGCGGATGGACGGAAGTTCGTACGAATGGGCATTTTTTGGTATTTCTTTTGTTCTTTTGATACCCAACAAGACCCTTAAAGTACCCAATAAGTGTCCTGTCGTTCGTCACATTAATATGGCAGACATATAATTTATATGACCATCATAGAGGAAAGACCGGTGGTGACATTTCAACTTCAAGATTTCACAATTTCAAAACATGAAATAATGAAGAAAAATTGTGAAATCGTGAAATTTTGAAGAAAAATCCAAGATTTCATGATTTTTCTTCGATTTCAACTTCATTATTTCATGTTTTGAAATCATATGACCTTTCTGTATATAAATCAAGATAAATGTGTGTTTATTAAATGTCATTACAATTTACAGGGGTGGGAAATATTGACTAGATCTATAATTGAGATAATCCATGAACAGAAATACTCCTGTGTAAAATAATATGACGACTTTTACAGCACCGTGAAAAAAGACAGACGCACAAAACTGGTTTATTATTATGACAATCTTGGTGTTTATTGACCACGTGTGTTTATAGAAAATTATAAGTACAAATGTACATGGTTGCCGCAAGCTATACAATGCGTGAAGAATATGCGCAGAAAAATATTTAGAACAATATTGTGGAACACGCGTTTATCTCATAAAGACGTATTTGGGGAGAATAAAGATAGTGTATATTATATCGTTTTTCTCGCGTGTATTTAATTTTCGCGATAGTCTCGAGAGAAAAAATGAAAAGAATATTACAATATTAATTTTATTGACTAATTTATAATTATATTAACATGAACTAACCACCTTATCACTTTCTGTATTTTTAATTGACACGTACACGTAGTTCTAGTTTCTCATTAAAATGTGACAAGTCCTAATTATAAAGGGCGGGTGCAAGTATTCTGACGAAGAATGATTTTTGTAACACAGACGCCTGTGCTCGGTGGCATATAAGGTTTCATCGACAATTTAGTAACGAGGTCATCGTTTATGTTACATACATGGTGTTTCATAATACAGTAGTTCACGATATGACGGCACTTACGAAAACGTTGTTTTCTAAAATGGCGACGTCTAAGCAATGTGCAGAGATCTATCAGTTTTACTTTGAGAGCCTTTTTCCCCAAGTAATTGTTAAGCGAACAATGCAATAAGGGTATGCTTATGATTGTATATTCACCACGCTTCAAATGCTTATGTTAGTTAAAAAACAGTGGAAAACTTAAAACACACTCAACGTCATTTTGAGCAAAATGGACGTCACATCGAGCATCAGATTATGTTGTAAAATTTGTAAGTAGTGCATATGTGAAACAGTAGGATATTAGTCTGTAATCTTGTGTACAAAAATATGTATGTATCACCTTTGAATGTGTTTTTAAACCAAGAAAAATGGCTGATGCAGTCAGAAGTTATAAACTGTCGTAATGGTATCACATATTATGAAACACCATGTACATTGTTACGAAAGAATGCACTGGTCAAATCTATTGAATGTAGCAGCCTTTAAACTGACCCATGCATTATTTAGTGTTTGCCCTATTTGTTCAGCCAACCAGCTGTTTGTACCGATTAATTTCATGAAGACGACTGTCTGGGCTCTTCAGCAGATAGAGTCTGACTTACATTTATTAAGAGTACGATGAAAAACACTAAGTTAGTTAGTGTCTAAAATGACTGTTCTACATGAATTAGTAACGTCGGTCGCTCGCTAACGCTTTCTAATTTCATGTAGAACAGTCATTTTACTTTTAGACAATAACCATTACATGCATGACTGTAAAAAATGGGCAGAGCAGGCACACCCTAAATGATCAACAAGTATCAAAATGCAATATTGTGGACTGATTAATACGTAGTGAATGTCATAATTCTGTTATATAAATGGGTGGATCATGATGTCAATTAAACGATTTCTCTCATAAAATCATGTGTGCGAATTCCTTGCTATTTAGAACGTAATCTAACCACAGTATATTTTAGATAAGAGTCATGCTATATGTTTCAGGTTTCACAACCTATTGAGTCTAAAATCAACCAACAGTATGCTGTCTTAGTCAGTATTCGCCACAAATAGTTTCACTCGGACTCTAATGCACGACCCTCGGCACTCGAGTCCATGGCTCTACCGATTGACTTAGTCGGGCAGCTCCTATAGTAAAGTCATACAAACCAAGAATGCCACTAAATAAATGCACAGGTCCTTCCTGCTTCGGTAAGAAGTGAAAAACTGAAAATGTGCACGTATTATAATTTGATCAAACACATTATCACATGAAAATTTTCACCTGGTATAGCCATGTTTAGTAAATATTTTTTTAAGCAAAACAGATAAACCTGAACTAAAACCTAAACATAACCAACATTGAATCACGCCCGCCGACACCAACGACACTGGGGTGATAGCAAACGACCTAAGTAGTCTTCGATAAGTCGGCCTTATTATCGTTCCAAAGAACGAATCCTGTAAATAAAGGTCATTCTTTTAAATTCTGTCATTGATTATTAAGTACAAAATGACCTCCGGATAAGCGTCATCTGTCAATGATGGCCTTTATTCACAGGTTTGACTGTATTATAAACCTAATGGTTCACAGAAAGAAACTTTTACCAGATTGTATTTCCATCTTTATTGAAGGCGGATTTGGTCTTGATCTCCGTGTGATCTATTCTGTAGTTAACGAAAACCTTTCTTACTGAACGATCTATTAGCGGATACCGTTTGCAAACGTAAATACGCGGAAACAAGAATCCAGATCCGGATCCAAAATAGAATATACATGTATAGGGAAAATAAAGGGGTGTTACGGATCCATTCTTTACTAATTGGCAGAATAAGACAAACATGGTACCGAATTAAAGCTGAATATTGCAGCTTTATGTACGTCCGGATCCGAATCCGTGTTTTACAACTGGCCGGACACCATCTTGAAACATGGAATAGTTTATCATTACAATACCACATACATATTTACAACAGACCGATAAAGGCTAAAAAGCCCATGACAGTCAAAAAGGTCAAGTACATTTAAACAAAACATAATTACAGAAATACATACAAAATAATGCGCAAGTTATAACATGCAGAAAACAACAGAAAAAAAGAAGTACTTGGCACTTATATATAAGCGATTTAACCGGACGTATGCTGAAAATATTGCTAAACAAATATGTTTATTAGTTAAAGCTTAAACGATGAGAAGAGAAATCTTGTCATAGATATGAGAAATCTTGTCATAGATATGAGATATCTTTTTTTATTTATATCTAGATACATGCTGTAGTCAAAATTTGCAAAAATCCTAAAAGACCTTGAACGGGATAATGTTTGTACCACTCTTGCATTAAGATGTCTTTAACTCTTTGTTTTAACAATAATAGAAATAGTTTAGTATTACCTACACCCTGTGAGTACCACACTTCGGAGAATCCTAATTTATTTAATGTATATTTAACATTATATGCCCAGTTAGTGATGTGTTGTTTGTTTTCAATATCTTTCAACATGAGTCTGTATATTATGTTTATATATTCTGTATATTATGTTTATATATTCTGTATATTATGTTTATATATTCTGTATATTATGTTTATATATTCTGTATATTATGTTTATATATTCTGTATATTATGTTTATATATTCTGTATATTATGTTTATATATTCTGTATATTATGTTTATATATTCTGTATATTATGTTTATATATTCTGTATATTATGTTTATAAATATATTTCCTTTCATTTTTATTGATAACTTTTAACCAAAATTTTATAATTTGTATAATTGAAGCGTAACAAAGCGTTCAGCAAGACTGTTTCTGTTACATTTCCGTTTGTGGCAAGACGGGGCTGTTGTTGAAGCGACTTGGTAATCAATTAGCCATGACCTTAATACTGATAATATGACAATGATTAGATGTGATGTGTATCTTCTCTGTCATCATTTACGTATATTACTGCAAAGTTTCAATGAAATATTTCAAACCACAACCAGTGCCTGGTGAGACTTTAAATGTAATAAAAGTACTCAAAGTACTCCTGGTAATTTATTGTAAATAGACTTGTACTGCAGCATGGAACGGGAATTTAAGAATTGCATGGCGGATGTAGAAAAACGTAGTACTTTGGTCGCGCGCCAAGCGAGTGACTGCGATGGAAAACTGATATATCGTTTTGTTAAGTTGACATATGACCAGCATGTAACTTTGTATTTATATAAATAGACAGACCTAGAAAAACATTCATGTACAATTTCATTACCATAATTATAACAAAATACATGTAGTAAGACGATATTGGTCCACCTGGTAATAAAAGCTTGCATACAGAACCTGATACAGTGTGACAAACGGTTTCTGAAATTCTGATGTAATTATATGTATGAAGTAGTTTTTTTGTACAGCTGGCAAGTTGTGACAACTATAATTGCATGTCACATAAAAATCATATAATGCTTGAATGACACTTAGTATGTGATCACATTAATTTTGTAATTACTCGTGGTCAGCAAAATTGAATGCCAAGGTCACTTATGGTACGATATATTGAAACTCAACATTAAATCAAAGTACTGAAAGTCATGGAAGTGAACTTACTTAGACTTACACTGCAACATGGAACAGGAACTAGTTTAACAGTTGCATAGCGGATGTATGAAAACATAGTACTTTGGTCCGCATCAATATTCATGTACCCGCCGAGCGAGCGTCGGCTATGGGAAGCTGACCTATGGTTATAAAGGACACGGGTAAACCTATCGATGGTGTCCATTTAAAATGCCGAACCTACAAAATCCTAACATTTTTTAGGAGATGCATTTCTTTCAATTGTTCAATGCACAATAACATTTAAACGTTGTTTTTGCGTCTTTGAGAATGTCTTGCCATGACACACGTTCGTACGATATAAATATAATTGCAAATAAATCATTGGCCAGTAAAATGTAACTCCGACTTTTAGATTGTCATGTATGTGTAGCTTCGACAGTAATATCTGTTGGATCTGTTACAGTTCCTATTTCATTAAAACTATTGAATGGAATATTCAACAAGATTTAAGTTAAAACCTCTGGTTCTCAGCCTATTCGAGCAGGAGCAGAGTTGGTGGACTGATAGCGGCTTAGTAACCAATAGAAAATTGAATACTGAAAAAGTAGACATAGAAGGAAAATGAAAGCAGAAACAACACAATTTGACTATTCGAACATATCCATCTATTGAACAATTTCAACACCAACATTTGAACAATTTATCATTTGATCTTTATGGAATTTTAACTGAACACGAAACAAAAATATAAACGTTTAAGATTCGAATATATTTTAAAAAAAACTAACATTCTCAAGTCTAAGAAATATCAACAATGAAAATTTTGTCTTGAGCTCTGCTTGAGCTCATAAATCGAACAAAACTTTCATCATATTGGCATTTCTTTCTCAAATTTAATTTAGAAAAAAGTTAAATTTGAAAATTAATAACAAACAAATAAAAACTACGACGAACTTGAGTCGATCATGGACTACTATGATAAGCGGTTGTACATCCCTGTAATATAGCATCCCTGGACAGATATAACAAAGATTTCGACGATTCCCTATTTATGAAAATAAAACAGGAAAAATGTCGCGCGGCTGATAAATTGGCTTATTAACAAAGCGCGAATATCTTTGTCGTCATCTAGAAGCGTTAGCGCGCTAGTTTTATGAACAGTCACTTCTCGATGGAATAATCCGCACTGGTTGTCAGGCAGAGGGAGTAAACTTCTGGGCAAATATTCATTCAGTGATCTTGTACAAACAGCGATAGTAAGAGGTTTATTTATTACAACTGGACTGAAATTTTGGAGTGAAATTTTCAACAACTAAACTACAGGTTGGTTTTTTTGTTTACTTTGTCTTTTTAATTAATTAATTTAGGATGAATTCGCTTTAAACAAATACAATATTTTTTCTAAATAATTACATTTTTGTTAATACGGTGCTTAACACTAAATCAAATTGGAGTTGTTGGATTTTGAAATAATGTACCGACTTTAATTTTGTCTTTAATCTTATCTTATGATTGATTATTGATGGTCAAAGAATATGAAGCATTTTATTTTCATTTTGGCATAAGTATACTGCTTATATTCTTTATTGCTTCATTGAAAAGGCCTTAATTGCTTTGGGATATTTCGGTGCATCGACGTAAAAAGTATTACGTTATTTTGGCTTCTTTGTAACTCCCGTGAGTATATCCTGAAAGTTGGAGAGACGTAAAATTCGCATTTTTTTATTTATTTATGATAGTATTTTTTTATTGACGTGTGTCACATATTTCGTTGAATTTGGAAACTTGACTTCAAAGCTACGTATAGACTTTAGTTGAAAAATATGACCATCTTAAAAACATTTATATCCGATCATATGAAACCAAACCTTTAATAGTGGGTAGGTACTTAAGAAATAATGATTTTCTTATGCTTAACTTGCATACATGTTCTTAGTATAGTGATAACGTGCCGGACTAGTAAACGAAAGGTCGTGTGTTCCATTCTCGGCTCCGCCGTTTTTCAGTGTCCCCATCCCAACTAACGAGTTAAATATTGTGTCTGCGTGTATCGGAGCTTTACACAACCAGAAAAAACTTTTCGAAAAGAGTAGGGATGTAAATGTTCTCAGTTATCGTTTATATATCGAATTTTATGTTAACTATCAGTTAAAACATATACCCGTCCTCGTTTTTGACATGTTGGTTTGGTAAATGCTTTTCATTTTTTGGTGTTTCCGAATAATAGTCTTATCAGTACTAACCTGTAATCCAAGACCACATATCTGTACTAACCTGTAATCCAAGACCACATATCTGTACTAACCTGTAATCCAAGACCACATATCTGTACTAACCTGTAATCCAAGACCACATATCTGTACTAACCTGTAATCCAAGACCACATATCTGTACTAACCTGTAATCCAAGACCACATATCTGTACTAACCTGTAATCCAAGACCACATATCTGTACTAACCTGTGATCCAAGACCACATATCTGTACTAACCTGTAATCCAAGACCACATATCTGTACTAACCTGTAATCCAAGACCACATATCTGTACTAACCTGTAATCCAAGACCACATATCTGTACTAACCTGTAATCCAAGACCACAGATCTGTACTAACCTGTAATCCAAGACCACATATCTGTACTAACCTGTGATCCAAGGCCAATTATCAGTACTAACCTGTGATAAAAAGTTACTTATCAGTACTAACCTGTGATAAAATGTCACTAATCAGTACTAACCTGTGATAAAATGTCACTAATCAGTACTTAACCTGTGATAAAATGTCACTTATCAGTACTGACCTGTGATAAAATGTCACCAATCAGTACTAACCTGTGATAGAAAATCACTTATCAGTACTGACCTGTGATAAAATGTCACTAATCAGTACTTAACCTGTGATCCAAGGCCACTTACAAGTACTAACCTTTGATCCAAGACCACTAATCAGTACTAACATGTAATCAAAGGTCACTAATAACTACTAACATGTGATCAAATGCCACTTATCAGTACTAACATGTGATCAAATGCCACTTATCAGTACTAACCTGTGATCCAAGGCCACTTACAAGTACTAAACCAGAACGACGGGGTTACTTATCGATAATTAAATGCAGTAAAATCATGACTTATTTATAATCAATAGTTTTATTCATATAGTACTTAGTTACCATAGTATGGACAGAGTTTTCAATTAATCATACATTACGACTTATAGTCATTTATAATATAATACAGGTATACATTCAATGATTACAATTCGTGCAGTTCAATCAATGACATCGTGACATTTTATTTTACATTTGGGTTTTAATAGAGTAAATATATTATTCCAGATTATTTCAGATTTCATATTCAGAATAATTAAGGCCAATATCTCATGCAGTTGTTCGCATTTAGAAATAACCTAAATTATGCATTGTAATTTATAGTTATATGAATATACAAATATACAGTACAATTCTTTCAAGTCGAACTTATTGTCTACCGGCTGCAAAATGTTATCAAACACATCTGGGTCAGTCTGAATCTTTAATGGGTTTATTTTTATATACATGTACAGTGAACGCTGAACTTATTTTTCTTCCTCTTCTTAATGTTACCACTATAAGTAACATACGATGACCGTGTTCAAGGGGTCAGTGTGTTGAACATGTCCGGGCACGTCAAACCCTTATTTGAAAATTGTAGAGATACCGATCCCAGCTCGTTGCAATTAACTCCATAATTACATTTTTGTCATCTATTTTATCAGAAACTTTGGCATGCAAAGACGGTGTTGTCTTAAATCGCTGGTTTATTTGCACCAGCGTATAATTTAGACTTGTACAAGAAACATCTTATTTTTGGAGACCGTTTCAAAGATTTATCTTGCCTCAAAACTAAAAAGTATAGAACGTTGTGTGATAATGTCAACATATTACCTAAGTTTCTGTAGTCAAATTAACTTTGTCTTGGTGTTATTTTTGGAACCGAGCGATAGTTCAACTTTCCTTATACCCCCATCACACTAGGGCCACGTTTGCACTACGTCCACCACGTCCTGACAGGACGTGGCAAGAACCTGATTAACGTGATGAGGACGCAGTAGGAACCGGTTCAAGCGTGGTATGGTCTTCGTGGACGTGAAGGACGTGGTGGGACTTTTGACATGTCAAAAAATAACGTGGCGGGGACGTGGTCAAATTAGAACGCAGTGCTTACGTAGTAAGAACGTAACAGGGACGTGACTAAAACCTAGTTGGAACTTCATTGACGCAGAAGAAGCGTGGTGTGGACTTGAAAAAATAGCAAGCGATTTTCACCGCGTTGTCACTGGGTTGTCACTACGCTTTTGTTACGTCAGTGAAGTTTTCATTACGTCTCAACCAGGTGTATGCTCAGACCATAGTACGTCCACATCACGTTACAGAAGACTGCACTAGGTTGTAATTTTGCTCCGTCACGTCTTTAGTACGTTTGCAACAGGTACCCAGTACGTTCCTGTCAGGTTCTGAGCAATTGGTTTAAATACTGGATGCATACCCCATTCTTTCACTTCCAGTCAAATATATGTTAACAAATGCAATTTGTTGTTGTACCAGGACAAGAAGCCATTTTGAATGCTCAAATTGCCATTTTCTAAATACGAAATAGAAAAAAGGGAACATGAAGCAATCTATATTATGTTGTGTTAGTGCATGGCTATCAGCAGAAAGAAGACTTCTGTTCGGCCATCATGACCAGTTATAATAAATTGTACATTGTACAGTATACATACGGAGCGAGTGAATGCAATGATGACGTTATTGGGACCTAGGGAGAGCGCAGTTCAGTCTGCATGGACGTAGTGAGCACGTAATGTGGACGTAGTATAAACGCAATAGACCTGGTGACAACGGGAGGCTGCACGTGTAATGAACTTACTGGGAACGTGATAGACGCAGTGAGAACCTGGCAAAGACGTTGTAATGTGATGGGAACTTTGCGAGCGTGATGCTGACGTGCTCTGGTGTGATGGGGGCCGTCACTCGCTCGATGCACATGTTGCGGTCCAAAGTACTACATTTTTGTACATCCGGCATGCAATTGTTAAGCTAGATCCTGTTCAATGTTTCAGTGTTAGTCTAGTTTAGTTTAGTTTTCATGAGTACTTTCAGTATTGCAAAGGCTTTTCGAAGCATATAGTCTTTAGGTATTAAAATTCTATTCTTACTCATTCATTCACTCATTCATTCATTTTAATATGTATTAGTTAAATGTTATTTTGCATGTTTCCAGAAGATCACATTGAAAATAAGTCAAATGTTTTGTATATATTACTTAATGTGTACACCTTCTATAAATAAATACATTATTATTATAGTATTCCTAACTTGGACGGAAACTGCCGATGTTTACCGAATGTATCATCAGCGATAGCAACTTTCAGTCTCCCTGCGTCATGTACAATACCGGTAATTTTAATGGAAATATCCTTGAAAATCCTATCTGTTAGTTAACGACATTTTTATGTTTAAAACAAAATCGGACAGACCTTAATCTGATTTGGTAGTTTTTCTAATGGCCGTGTTGTTTAAATTAGCTAGTGACAGAAATCTGTAAAAATCCACAGATCTGTGTCTTCACGTTTAGATGTTAGCGGTCAGTCGTTCATAGTTCTTCATTATTGATTGATACTCCACAAGCAATGAACAAACCTGATGCCTCTACATGTGTTCCCGTGGGTTATGGACTCTCACTGACTGCAGGTAATCTCCAGTCCCTTAGAATCGCTGTAAGTTTGAATTCCACCCTGGACAAAATTTAATAAGGAAGCTATCAAACGAGCTTATTGGAGGTGGATGATTTAGCCCATGTCTACATCTTGAGTCTTCCACACTCGATAAAGCTTGAAAGTCATCAATATACCCTGACTGGTTGTGTGTCGTTTAACCCCAGTGAAGAAAAGTTGTCTTTTAATTGTTTAACATTTCAATGATTATTTGGTCGGATTAAAATTTTCAGCAACAAACTATTTTTGAGATGTTCAGCATGCAATGTTAAGGAGAAATGCGTTGACTAGATTATCTTTTGAAAACAGATTCGTCATGCGAAGGGTATTTGAAATAACATTTTAGCAAAAGGCTTGATTAGCATAGATGTTTAACTGGACCCGAAATATACTTAAACACGTTAGATGCATTTGCTATTTATTGTAAAGAAAATAGGCATTGTTTCTTTTTGACAACTCACATTTACTGTAAATCACTTTATATTCACGTGTTCTTTATTTCGCGTTTTTGCCTACCCTGAATATAATATTTTTTTTATTCGTGTATTTATGAATTCGCGTCTGAAGGGTCTTAAATTAAATTTCGCGAAGGCATTATTAAATGAATAATTAAGTAGTTAATAATAATGCTCGTAGCAACGACAATAAGTATGGATTTCAATTATATTGAGCTGGAGCCGTTATTTAGTATTCGTAACAGTAACATTGACCTTAAGCTTTACCCCCCCCCCCTCAACATACAATAATTGTACAGTATAATGTATAATAATTAAACAAAGTTTTGCTATGTGCCAAGTTTGTTCAATTAGTCATCATAAACTAAACTAATAGTTAATGTTTATACCCGTAGGAGAACATTTTTTATTGATGTATATAATCAAAACGTTCGATAACTCAAATTTAATGAATTGCAATATTGCCTTCTGTAGTCTTGTTAAGAAACAGGTAAAGGGATGACCGGTGGTGAGCGCTATGGCGCTGGACTACGAAATGAAAGGTCGTGGCTTCGATTCTCGGCTGCAACTATCAGTTTTTCAGGGATGCTTTTACAGAGTCCCCATACCAACTATCGAACCAGTTACTGTGTTGAATCAAAGCACTGAGAGTACTGTCAGAAGCAAAAGTTAAAATGTAATTCATAATATCTGGTAGATGAGCATTAGATAATACCAAAATGCTCAACCAACTCTAGGCACCATTTTTCAAACTCAAATGTATATTTTGTTTGGACTAATAATTTCCTCAAAATAGTCAGTTTTGGCCCAGTGAAATGAAGACGTTTTGGTAGAGGTTCACTTGTCATGTTCCCAATTCTGTTAAAGTTGATAGTAAACTCATACCTTCACGTCCTGTTCACTGTAAAACACGCCTGACTCTTAAAACTTCGTAATTATATGTAATAATAGAGTTAGTTTTTCCTTCATTGGGGTCAACTCTTTAGCGATGTGATTGAGTGTTAATTTATTTTTAAGTTTTATGTTGAAAATGTTTTTAAAAAAGATGTATTATACAAACCCATCTCGCAAATAAGAAATTCATTCCGCAAGATCGACTGCATTCCGTACTTTATATCTATCCGGTAGGTGGAGTTACGGTTAACTGGTGTCATCGCCCTGCTAGTGTCTTTTAGCGATTCCCATGTATATAGTAGCGAAGCGTACTATGAATGAAACTTTTGTGCAGATGAATACTGAATTATTAAACTCAATAGTTTTACAGTTAGAAATGCCATTACAATGTAATCATTCAAAATGAACATAATCCTGCAATATATCCAACTTGTATCATAACTGCAATCGGTAGAGTTATACAACCGATGGTACTATTTTTCAACGCGAATGTATAGCGTCACGTTTTTGTCAAAACAAAACTGGGTGTATAGCTATAGAAGCACTCGCTTCGCTTTTGCTTCTAAAAAATCACAGGAAAGTAGTGAGGCGTGTATCGATGCTTTACACATGCCACGATAAAGAACCAGGAAAATAATTCGAAATAAGAGAAGGGATTCAAATAGCCAGTTCTCCTGTATCTTATCTCCCGTCTCTCTGGGCCAGGTTCTCCTGTATCTTATCTCCCGTCTCTCTGGGCCAGGTTCTCCTGTATCTTATCTCCCGTCTCTCTGGGCCAGGTTCTCCTGTATCTTATCTCCCGTCTCTCTGGGCCAGGTTCTCCTGTATCTTATCTCCCGTCTCTCTGGGCCTGGTTCTCCTGTATCTTATCTCCCGTCTCTCTGGGCCAGGTTCTCCTGTATCTTATCTCCCGTCTCTCTGGGCCTGGTTCTCCTGTATCTTATCTCCCGTCTCTCTGGGCCAGGTTCTCCTGTATCTTATCTCCCGTCTCTCTGGGCCTGGTTCTCCTGTATCTTATCTCCCGTCTCTCTGGGCCAGGTTCTCCTGTATCTTATCTCCCGTCTCTCTGGGCCAGGTTCTCCTGTATCTTATCTCTCGTCTCTCTGGGCCTGGTTCTCCTGTATCTTATCTCTCGTCTCTCTGGGCCAGGTTCTCCTGTATCTTATCTCCCGTCTCTCTGGGCCAGGTTCTCCTGTATCTTATCTCTCGTCTCTCTGGGCCTGGTTCTCCTGTATCTTATCTACCGTCTCTCTGGGCCAGGTTCTCTTGTATCTTATCTCCCGCCTCTCTGGGCCAGGTTCTCCTGTATCTTATCTCCCGTCTCTCTGGGCCAGGTTCTCCTGTATCTTATCTCCCGTCTCTCTGGGCCAGGTTCTCCTGTATCTTATCTCCCGTCTCTCTGGGCCAGGTTCTCCTGTATCTTATCTCCCGTCTCTCTGGGCCAGGTTCTCCTGTATCTTATCTCCCGTCTCTCTGGGCCAGGTTCTCCTGTATCTTATCTCCCGTCTCTCTGGGCCAGGCTCTCCTGTATCTTATCTCCCGTCTCTCTGGGCCAGGTTCTCCTGTATCTTATCTCCCGTCTCTCTGGGACGGCTCTGAAATTACCATAACTGTCAAATTAAGTTATGGTTAAATGTTAAGGCAACGCCGTATTGTATTCTTATTTGATTTTGCAATAAGCAGTTAGGTGTGTACTTGATCATTATTTTTCACTTGGGTGCTAGTAATTACAAGTTAAGATACCAAAGCCACTCGACCACGAAGGCCCCCCAACTAAATTGTCTAACTAATTTAAAAAGACGTAAACAAACTCTAAAGTATTAAATTAGCAATTCGTTATTATAATTGCATTTTCGGTATTTCCCTTGTAATTGTTCTGGATTTCTTAACAAGTATGCGTTCTACGTTTCTTTACATAGCTTGTTAGTCATTTGCTCTAAAAATGAAACCAAATTATATATATATATATTGTTGTTGTTATTGTTGTAAAAATAACATGTATCATTATCAAAGTGGTGAATAATTAACCTGATTGTGTAATAAAATGTTCCCTATGGTATAAACTTGATCTTTTTTAGTCCAGTTTTGTTTCCCCCGCATTTGTAGTAAACATGGTGTTTGTAACTCCAAAGGCAAATTCCATTAGATTATTCTTACTGCATGCAATTAACAGAACTCGAAAAAAGCGCGTAAAAAGAGCCATCGTTATTTCGATAGATCATAAATTTTATTGCAATGAGTCCAAACAAGCTTCGACTGCGTTCTTTACGAAACAATTATAATGTATTAAAGAGTATTCGTTGCTATGGGGCCATCCTTAAAATGTCTTTTTCGGGTAAGCTATTCAAAGAATTTCAGTGGATAGGTAATTTATATAGGTATTATTTTTCTAGACGAATTATACTTATGAGTATTAGTGTATTATAGCTGTTTGCGAGTATATAGTGTAGTGTCTATTACTAGTTTGGCTAATCCTGGCCATTTCATTGGCTAATGGTGATGACTGAATATATTAATAGTTGTCAGGTAAGTAAATCATAAAGGCATTGCAGGCTATTTGAAGTTCAATGTGGTTATATTATAGTGCTCAGATTTATGGTGAATTCGTTAACATTTAGGGTTGATTCTATTTGATTGATGTAGGATATGATATTACCATGTCCTTGTGAACTATATACATGAATTTATTCATTTGTCAAATACTCATAATTGTCATTATAATGTGTATTACTCATATCATGTAAATATTTTATACTTTCTATAATGGAGGATTGAATAAAATATACAGACAATATCCTTTATGAAAAAAGCAACTTCATACAAAAAAACATAAACCAATATGCTTCTTGTAATTCGTCTACCTATAATGTTTTGTTATAGTTGTTCTTGTTAAGAATGGCCTGTTTGACAAAAATGACACTTTTCGAAAGCATCAGAAAACTGATCAGTTCCATAATTTCTAATTTACTTTAACGGTTCGAATGTCAATGTGGTAAGCTAAACTTATTACGTAATTCAATGTAATCTACGTTCCCTCAAGGTACCCATGTTGGCTACTTGGTGATCCTTAAGCCACGCGTGGTTAATTGATTGAAAAATATGTAATTATAGAACCAAATTATGGTTTAAGGACATTTAAGGATTTGTTATTTATTCGATTTCCCATTATTAGCTTGTTATCGTATGAGTTTGTATTTTGCTTACATTGTTGTATTATAACGACACATACTACAATTGTTTTTATTAGGAGGTGTGCCAGACTTTCAGATGGTTTGTCGGCAATATGTACTCACCAGAAACTGGCATTTGAATGTTTCAACCGTATATGAACGCACTGTGCAACACGTCTTAGGCAATTTTACTTGAGCGCAAGTCAAATTCCTCTCAGCCTTCGACGAGATTGGTTATTCTTAGTTTTCCTAATTTCTTGCCCAATTAAATGTCCACATTTCATTTGAAATTTGGAAAATATATCGCACAAAAATTGCCAAGAATCTGGTATGGAGAAAATAAGCCACTTATTGTTTTCTGTACGCACAAACTGTAATTCACCAAACGTTCATATTTTGAATTTTAAACAAAATATCACTGGGCTCGGCTTCGTGTCGCTTGTTTGTATGAAATTCAAAATATGAAGGTTAACTAATACATTATACCTGCACAGTTACTTCACATGAAGGTTAACTAATACATTATACCTGCACAGTTACTTCACATGAAGGTTAACTAATACATTATACCTGCACAGTTACTTCACATGAAGGTTAACTAATACATTATACCTGCACAGTTACTTCACATGAAGGTTAACTAATACATTATACCTGCACAGTTACTTCACATGAAGGTTAACTAATACATTATACCTGCACAGTTACTTCACATGAAGGTTAACTAATACATTATACCTGCACAGTTACTTCACATGAAGGTTAACTAATACATTATACCTGCACAGTTACTTCACATGAAGGTTAACTAATACATTGTACCTGCACAGTTACTTCACATGAAGGTTAACTAATACATTGTACCTGCACAGTTACTTCACATGAAGGTTAACTAATACATTGTACCTGCACAGTTACTTCACAGGTAATGTCAAATAAATCTGTACATGATTGTTTGATAATAGACCAGTATTTATACAAGCAATGTTTTTATCATAAATGGAGCCTTTGTTGTTTGTACAGATATGGCTCCCTACGGTACCTTGCTACTTATCTGATGATGTTTGCAACAACACGCAACTCCAATAATGTTGAAATCTAATGAGGAAAGTTGCACACTACATAAATTACTCTTTTCAATTACAATAAGTGATTTGAGTGCATCAAAATATCACCAAGATCTTGTTCTGTGCGTTTTTACCATAACATTTCAAAAGACAACAAGACATGAATTTGCAATTACAGTGAAACATGTGAATTAAGGTCATTCTTGGGAAATACATAATGTGCACGTGACTTCTATTTACAGGCGACCTTTATTCGGAGGTCATTTTGTTGTAAATGATCAATGCCGTTTTTTTAATAGAATTTATTAACTCGGTGGCCTGTATTCGGAGGTGGCCACTAATACAGGTTTAGATGTACTTAAAAGTCAAAGTCGACTGTACATAACATAATACAGGTTTAGATGTACTTAAAAGTCAAAGTCGACGGTACATAACATAATACAGGTTTAGATGTACTTAAAAGTCAAAGTCGACTGTACATAACATAATACAGGTGTAGATGTACTTAAAAGTCAAACTCGACTGTACATAACATAATACAAGAATGTATCTCTCTGGGTGGCTCTAAAATCACCATAGCTGTCAAAGTTACATGTATGTACTACACAGGAATAACAAATATATCGTATTACCATAGTATTTTCTATCCTTTATTAATAATGTTTATTTATACTTGATGAACCTTAATGTAATTGCATTCTTTTGCCAATTGATTCAAATTCAAACATATCATTTAATTTCATAACAAAATGATTTTTGTTGAATATATCTCCTAAAGAGCCATTGATAATCACTGACTAAAATGCCCGCTTTAATGAATCATGCAAGGTTGTTGTATCCACTGAGCTGATATGAAAGGCATACAATAAGATACATATATAGATGGATTCCTAATACCCTAATTGATATCAACTTTCTCATTAGTAGGGTCTATATAGAGAATATGTATGGTTTGAAGAAAACATGACACCTTATGATCCGTTTCTCAGATTTCAAAGTAGTCAATGTTGCTAGTCTTATTAGCGTCATTACGTGAACTTTTATGTTAATGAGCGGTAATATAGGTAGAACGTATTGATTCAAATGATGTATTTAACGCCGTTCTTAAGGTAGTATGCGACCTTTTCTTGACGTCATGTGTCAAAAATCGAATTTTCTCCGATTATTCTGAAATTTTACACAATGATAGAATAGCTTATTCCTGGAGTTTTGCTCGTTTTATTTTTTCTGTTTTCCGACCCGTTCCCTAGCAACGCCAGGATGAATGTCAGATGTTTAAAATCGACCTTTTACACGCACAATTGTCTCAAACATACCGCTATTGTAATTTCAGATACACCAACTTCAAGCTCTCTATAGATCTGCGGAATAAGCTCGTGTAAGTTTTAATAGGGTTTTGTGGGTGTAACCTTTCCCATGAAGGAAAAGTTCCAGTGATACTTAGGTGTAACCACCTGAGGAAGAAACACTTTGGTGTAACTACCTTAGAAAGGAAATGTTTCCACAGACACTTGGTGTAACCTTCCCCATGATAACATTGTTCTCAGAGTGTACACACTGGTATAGTTTTCCCTAATAAGATGATTATGTTGGAAAACCATTAACCATAGAACTTTAGAATGACTATGTTACATAATGATAGTTAGTATAACAACATATTACATTATATTCTATTTGAATAAAACACAACAAAAGATAAATTTAATATTAACATTTTAATTTAGTTTCAGTCAATAACACAGATATCAACAACATACTGTTATCTGGCTTTGTCCATGAAGATCCCTATCATAAAACCTGTGAGCTATAAGCAATTACAAATAAGAGCTAGATTTTTAAGGGTCGGGGCCATTGGTGAACATAATGAGAAGTTGACTGATTATGAAAACATTTGACCTCTATTTTGATAAAAATAGGTGAGGAAAATAGTACACATAAACCTATTTTGATTTGATGTTTTCATGTTTTCATTTCTGAACATAGCAAATGTGATTTAGGTCAAATGTTCTGAGCATTAATTTAGTGTAATGCTTTTGCAAGGGATACTCGGGCTGTACAGAAGAAACAATGTATTAAACAATATTACACTGAAATATCCCTGAATGCTTTCTAGTAAAAGAATAATGATATCTGAATATCAATATGAAACTTATAATTATAACTTAACACTTCCATTTTTCCGAATATTTGCTGAAGAAGGTAAGCTTTAAGTTTAATGTCTTTGCTTACTGAAATGTATAAAGACTAAAAACCAATAGAATGTAACAATAAATTATTATTGATGAAGTACGTATCCTAACATATTTAAAGACATGAATCGATATATTGAATAATTTTGAGGTCAAAATTGGCCATGCCAAAGTGGTCTTTATATGTGTAATTAATAAATGACTGGCTTTGTAGAGTTTATACATTAATGAAATACTAGTTATAGCAGATTGGGGAATTTTATGAGTGACATATCAGTACTGCTATAAAAGTAAAGGAAAGGATAGGTTTATAGTCTGAAATTATATACATATTCAACCGACTTTCACAAGTTACCCCCCGATCACTGGGTTATAGGTCGTCCGTTAACATCCGTATACATAGTGATACTGACAGAGGTCAACTACACACTAACTTTCTAGGCAGTTGGCCATGCAGTTTCAATTTACAATTGTACATGTATGTTTAATTCAATATTCTCAGTTCATACACGTATGAAAGCATGAGTAATATATATAATGTACACATACCAGTGTATAAGGTAAGTAACATAACAACATATGTAGTTAGATGTGCACAAAACATAAATTATAATCAAATTTTAGCAAACATTAAGCACACATATTATGTATTGCAAATAGAAAAAGTATGTTAACATATATTAGTATAAATTAAATATCATGCATATTTGACTTTATGATAGATTATTTAAACATATATTCAAATTTCAATAGATAATATAGCAAACACTTGGCACGCATATTTTGCTCACGTTTTGTACAGAGGAAGATTTGTAATGGTTTTCTACATAATTCAATGTAAACTAAAAGAACCCTCTTGTAAGGGTCAACTTTGATCCAAGGAACTTAATTTATAGTAAGAACCATTAAAAAGGTGGATGTCACACATCATACTGTCAAGAGAACTGCACAATGTTCTTGCTAGAAACATTGCCATGTAAGTGAGAGCAAATTTCTATATTTCAATACAAATTGTTGTAAATCTTTCAACTAGGAGGAACTGAAGTTGAAATAGTTTCTTCATCTAACTTAGTGAAACCTGCATCTAAATAAGTCGCATTCGCACAATGAGAAACATTTTCAAAACTTTCCATCTGAATCAGTTTGATATTTCCTAACACCAGAGTTCCAGTTTTATCCCTTGAGAAAATCAAGATTCTTCACAGTAGACCAGGACAAGTCAAACATTACTAGATCTAGCTGTAAACTGTTGATCAAAG
Source organism: Lutraria lutraria (assembly GCA_964023205.1). Classification (NCBI taxonomy): domain Eukaryota; kingdom Metazoa; phylum Mollusca; class Bivalvia; order Venerida; family Mactridae; genus Lutraria; species Lutraria lutraria. The sequence continues at coordinate 44,372,520 of OZ026836.1, forward strand.
AATTGTTAAAAAGTGTGTCAAATTGAGAAACAACATTCTCAAATGAATTCAGCAAGAACAAAGCAACGAAAACACTGTGAATTCATGCTTAAAAATTCACTGCTGCTGAGTCAAGCTAGAAAATCTGAATGGTTCAACACGCTCCTCAAATGAAAAATACTTCCAAATTATAAAGTGTCCTCTATGAAGGAGTGCAGATAAGTTCAAACTCTTGTTAAGTTCTGAATATATTCATTAATTATACCAACATAAAGCAGAATTCGTCTCAGTACAACAACAAGCAGGTGAAGGAAAGAAAGAAAATTCTTGTATGGATTATACACCTGTTTTAATGTTATTTAACACCAAAGTCGGCGTAATTCGCCTCTATTAAAGGGAAAAATTATAAACATGAGAGTAACGTAACACCAGTTAGTGTTAATTGATAAAACACAACAATTATTCACTTCCTTTATCTGATGCAACTTTAACACAACTTTTAGGGTATAGTTTCCTTTCGGGGTAAATTTACTCAGATTGAGTGTGAATTATGACCTTACACCAAGTTTTGTGTTTGTCAACGCCACTTTCAGGGTAACAAAACACTCATTTTTACAGTAACACCAGAGGGTGTTAATGATTAAAAAAGCACAGCAATAGTGTAACCAAACCCTTAATCTGGTGCAACTTAACACAACTTTTAGGGTAAAGTTTCCTTTTTGAGTAAAATTACTCAAATTGAGTGTAGATTATAACCTTACACCAAGTTTCGTGTTAATCACCACCACTTCCAGGGTAACAAAACACTCATTTTTACAGTAACACCAGTAGGTTTTAATGATAAAAAAACACTGCAATAGTGTAACCAAACCCTTAATCTGGTGCATCTTTACACGCTTTTTAGGGTATAGTTTCCTTTTTGAGTAAATTTACTATAAGCTTACACCAAGTTTCGTGTTATTCAACACCATTTTCAGGGTAACAAAACACTCATTTTTTACAGTGTAGCGGTATGTTTAAACCAATTTTGCGTGTAAAACGTCGATTTTACACCTCTGATATCAGACGTGGCGTTGCTAGGAAACGGGTCGGAAAACAGAAAAAATAGAGCGAACAAAAATCGAAGAACATGCTTTACTACAATTGTGCAAAATTTCAGAACAATCGGAGAAAATTCGATTTTAGACCCATGACGTCGAGGAAAGGTCGCATACTACCTTAATCATTGAATTAATTATAAAACAATAGGCATTATGATCTTAATTTGGTTGTCTTTTTCAAACCATTGTCTGCACGTTTCTATGAAGACAACAGGAATGGTGCATATTTTATAAGACAAGAATACAGAGGCCGTCAAATTGTACTTGCGGAATTTGCTCTGTAATGTAGCCTTGGCAATTATTCATAAGTTCCTTGTGTCTATGATAGTGTGTGTTCTGTAGTGGCTGTAGTACACATGTTTATTTTTCATGAACCATTCTCTCTATGTATGTTTTATCTGTCTGTATGTCGGTCTGTCTGTCTTATATTTGTTATATATGTTAAAACGTGCAAAATAATTGACAAAACGTCCGTCATCTTCAGCTTGCAATTTAGGGTGATCGATGGTCGAGTTATAAAGTGCTGGACTACTAAACTGAAGGTCGTGAGCTCCAATCTCGACTCCGTCTTTTAATATTTCTGGGACGCTTTTTCAGTGTCCCCATCCCAACTTCCGAGTCAAGTACTGTGTTAAAATCATAGGAAACGGGTGAGGCATATATATATAACAAATGTAAATGCCGGTTCTAAAGTATCTTCTCCCCCCCTCTCCCCCCCCCCCTCTCTCTCTCTCTCTCTCCCTCTCACTCTCTCTCTCTCCCCTATCTCTGGGGCGACGCTAAAATGACCATAGCTGCCGAATGGGCCGTTAAACAACAGGTAGATAAATAAGCTGGAAAATCGACTTTCATCAAACTTTCAATGATTTACTAGAATGCTACGGAATGCCAAATTAGATTATAGAAACGTTAGCCACGCAGAGTTATAAATCGAATAAGCCTCGAATATAGTAACCAATCTTAACACAAATATCTCAATGGAGGGATTAGGTTCTACGTTATCAAGAGGGCGGACGACATTCTGCAGAGCTAAGTCAATTGCTATCTTGTTACAAAATTAACAACATCCAGACGAATGCGAAATTCTATACAAATGAAGAAATCAAACGACTGTTGGTCAACTGGGTCTCATAAATAATCGTAATGTAAATGGTCCTTATCTATTGTTTTCTGCTGGACATAAATCATAAACAAGACGATTCATTAATCCTTATTGAAGTTAGTAAATTGAATTACTCTTACAGGAAATTGTATTAATATAAGGAATCGCCTTAATTGTATGGACACCGTTCTTCTGTCGAAACAGTAAGCGCTCATTCTGGAAAGTTATTTTTCTATTAATTCATAACTGATGTACATTAAGTTATGTTCGAGATGATTATGGCCTTTACTGTTGTACCAAATGTTAACATTATAATACAGTCACTTTGTTTTCCATTCCATATTTAAGACGCCTCATTAAATTAACACTTATTTTCGGGCCTGATTGTATAACTTTAAAATAAAGACATTGTCAATATTGTAAACATGATTATATACAAAGGCCACCAAAATCTGATCTTCATTGACAGGTGGCCTTTATTTGGATGCAATTTTGTTCTAAATGATCGTTTATTTAAAGAATGGCCATTTTGCACGGGGTGCCCTATATTTTGAGGTAGTCGTTAACACATTATGTTCTGATATCTTGATTCTAAAAAGAGCGTACATGTGTTCTTGCCGTGACATAATGTTTTGATATCTTGATACTAAAAGAAGCGTACATGTGTTCTTGCCGTGACATTATGTTTTGATATCTTGATACTAAAAAGAGCGTACATGTGTTCTTGCCGTGACATTATGTTTTGATATCTTGATACTAAAAAGAGCGTACATGTGTTCTTGCCGTGACATTATGTTTTGATATCTTGATACTAAAAAGAGCGTACATGTGTTCTTGCCGTGACATTATGTTTTGATATCTTGATACTAAAAAGAGCGTACGTGTGTTCTTGCCGTGACATTATGTTTTGATATCTTGATACTAAAAAGAGCGTACATGTGTTCATGCCGTGACATATATATTCTACGTGACGTTTCAATAAAATGCGTTGAAGCAAAAGTGATTATATAACCATATTATAATAATAACAATTGGTTGAATATAACAATCAGCACAGAAACCTTGTTCGACGAATAACTAGAGGACAATTTGGCCTAACGTACTCAGATTTGATTGTGAGGTTGTTTGACCCCTGCTGATTTAAGTTCAATAGGGCAAAGGTCCAGGTTTTACCATTCAGTTGGCCTTTAGGGGGCATCCGCGTTTCAGACACTTCTTGTTAATACCTATCATATAATACCTATGGTAATAGCTATATCATGTATATAGTGCAAATATAAAGTAATGCTAGCCATTTATATAGTGGTGTAATTATTGTGTAGAGTGAAAATGTTAATACTTAATTTACTTTTTTCAGAATGTCTATCGTCTGCTTAATCTTCCTTAATGTGTTGACCGGAGTGGCGATTGCTTCTGGTAAGTATTCGTGTGTGTTTTTCCTTGTCTTAGAAATCACTTTATGCAAACAAGAACAAATGGGTTTTTGAAGTCCGCCAATGCGTGACATGACAAGTGACTCTCTATCAGCAAACACAAACAGACATAATATTTACTTTCTGCGCTTTCTCCCTTTCAGTGTCTCAGAGGAGTCCATTAAAATCTAGCAGCATGTCGACTGTGTAAACATTAACAAACTGAAAAATGTGTTCGATCTAAACAATGATAGTTTAAAGCACTTTCATATTTTAAAATTTAGTTGACCTTACATCCACCTGGAATTAAATGATATTTACATTGTACAGGTTATTGCGATAAAACGTTTTCTACATTCTACAGTGATTAATGTAGTAGATAAACCAGCTGTGATTCTGTATACAGTAGAATACCGTTTCAGAGAATTCTAGTGGACCCGAACTTAAGATAACAATTATCCCATCGACCCTCTATTTGTTTATATGTTTTTGGAAACATATGGTATTTATTTTTTCCGTAGCTTACGCCAACAGAAAGTTAGTTATACAATATAATTTAGGCGCTTATTTTGTTTAAAGCACCTTAAACCTCTATTCCACGTGACTTTTACACCCTCCCTTTCCAGAAGCAACAACGAGTCCTCTTTAATCTCACTATAGCCATTAGAATGAAATAAATTCACTATAACTGTGTCTTACTGTATCAAGTCCGTACATGCCACCTGGGTGTGTATGTAAAGTCTAGACGTAATTTCTCTTGGTTTGTCTTTGTTCGCAGGTTTAGCTATAGTGTCTTAATTGTCGTATATTGAGCATGAATATCATTTTCTGCCATATTCTAGGGAAGCTGTTCATATTGACGAAATCATTTTTTACTATGAAATTATGCTTAGTTTAAGAAATATGATCTGATACCTGGGCGATGTTTGTTGCCAGAGGACTAATGAAGTTGGTTGTCTTGTATTCGGTCACATCTATATGAATTAAGCGTGCATTCTTGATATTTTCATAGATACATACTAACATATATTTCTCTTATCATTTCAGGCTATAAAAATGACGATTTGGTGGCCCTTATTAATGCTTTAAGAGACTTTGGTCAACTGCGACATGATATTGAGTCCCGCACTGTGTTATCCGCAAATGATCGATTATCACAGTTGAACGCCATTTCTATGTTTTATCCAAGGTTTGGTCGAACATTAAAAAATAAAGACAACATTTTAGCTGCGAAATCTAAACGTGGCTGGGAAGATTTCTCTAAGGAGTGGCGTCGTTCTCCGAAGAGAGCTTGGGACGTAGTCCGTAGATTATGGAGAATGCCTGAAATACGAACGAAATATATAAACTTTCTAAAAAACGGTAAACGCAGTGATGAGATTCTCGAGAATACACCGGTACAGACTGGTAATGTTGATCCTACATGGATGTGGGATGATGTCGGTTATGATGTTGATGAAGACACCAGCGTGGAAGAAAGGAGGAATGCAATGGTTAAAGATTTATTCAAACGACGGATTATACCAGCAACGAAACGTGGATGGGAAGACCTTAATTCATTTGAAGCACGCCTCTTTAACCGGGACCCAGCTACAGTGACCGTGAAAGGTACCACACCAAAACGTGGATGGGAAGATCTGATGTGGAAAAAAAGCGGTCGTGGACAAGCGGGAAATCGAAAGGCTGCCAATACAATGTCTGAAATCGAAAATACTTTGATACGTTTGCTAGAAATACAACCAACGGACACTGATGCAATGTTAAATCGAAATAGCCATGGTTTTAAGGATATCTTTAACAAGAAGACACAAATTACAGAAGATTTTCTATCTGACGCTCAATAAAAGCTAGTCCGGCGGTATCTTCATTCCAATTTTTTTTTTGTGGAAGATAGGCGCTTGTTAAGCAATAGTTAAAGGAACATTAAAATTAGCTCAAAGCAGAAATGATTGGGGCTGTAACTGAATAATTAGACCTCGGCCATAAAATTACTGCAGACATCAGTAAACAGAATAACTTGATGTAATGCAGTATTGTAAATCTTTAATGACCCATCAAAGGATTTGCATTTGGCATTAGAAACTATGTATTGAATTCTTTTTAATGTGTTTATCATATTTATTTATTAATTTGGCATGCATTTGATTTTAAAAAGATGAATTTCTATTTTGAATAATTATTCAAATATTTTGGTGAATTAAACTAATAATATCAATATCTTGGTTTTGTGGTGTTGCTTTGTACACAATATTATGTGTTATTCACGAATATGACATACATATACATTGTTCTTGACCTTTGTTATGAATAATGTTAATTGCGTAGTGCATAGTTTATCTCACACGGTACGCACACAGTTAGATCGAGGGGTTAAGGTCGCTGACTTCAAATTACTACAGGCCTAACCTCTCACTGATAGAGGGTCGTGGTTTCGAGACCAGCTACCGACCACGATTCTTTATGAGAGAATATAACCTCTCAATATACAGTACAACCTCTCTACATACAGTATAACCTCTCTATATAGAGTACAACCTCTCTACATACAGTATAATCTCTCTACATAGAGTATAATCTCTCTGCATACAGTATAACCTCTCTATATACAGTATAACCTCTCTATATACAGTATAACCTCTCTACATACAGTATAACCTCTCTACATACAGTATAACCTCTTTATATACAGTATAACCTCTCTATATACAGTACAACCTCTCTACATACAGTATAACCTCTCTACATACAGTATAACCTCTCTACATAGAGTACAACCTCTCTACATACAGTATAATCTCTCTACATAGAGTATAATCTCTCTGCATACAGTATAACCTCTCTATATACAGTATAACCTCTCTATATACAGTATAACCTCTCTACATACAGTATAACCTCTCTACATACAGTATAACCTCTCTATATACAGTATAACCTCTCTATATACAGTACAACCTCTCTACATACAGTACAACCTCTCTTCATACAGTATAACCTCTCTATATACAGTATAACCTCTCTATATACAGTATAATCTCTCTACATACAGTACAACCTCTCTTCATACAGTACAACCTCTCTACATACAGTATAACCTCTCTATATACAGTATAACCTCTCTATATACAGTTTAATACCTCTACATACAGTATAACCTCTCTATATACAGTATAACCTCTCTATATACAGTATAATCTCTCTATATACAGTATAACCTCTCTAGATACAGTATAATCTCTCTATATACAGTATAATCTCTCTATAAACAGTATAATATCTCTATATACAGTATAACCTCTCTATATACAGTATAACCTCTCTACATACAGTATAATCTCTCTATATACAATTTAACCTCTCTAGATACAGTATAACCTCTCTACATACAGTATAACCTCTCTATATACAGTATAATCTCTCTATATACAGTATAATATCTCTACATACAGTATAACCTCTCTATATACAGTATAACCTCTCTATATACAGTATAATCTCTCTATATACAGTATAATCTCTCTATATACAGTATAATATCTCTATATACAGTATAATCTCTCTATATACAGTATAATATCTCTATATACAGTATAATATCTCTATATACAGTATAACCTCTCTACATACAGTATAATCTCTCTATATACAGTATAACCTCTCTACATACAGTATAACCTCTCTACATACAGTATAATTTCTCTATATACAGTATAACCTCTCTATATACAGTATAATCTCTCTATATACAGTATAATCTCTCTATATACAGTATAACCTCTCTATATACAGTATAATATCTCTATATACAGTACAACCTCTCTACATACAGTATAACCTCTCTACATACAGTATAACCTCTCTATATACAGTATAACCTCTCTACATACAGTAGACTTTCTCTACATACAGTAGAATCTCTCTACATACAGTAGAATCTCTCTATTTACAGTATAACCTCTCAATATACAGTATAACCTCTCTATATACAGTAAAACCTCTCTACATACAGTAGAATCTCTCTATATACAGTATAATCTCTCTACATACAGTAGAATCTCTCTATATACAGTATAACCTCTCTACATACAGTATAATCTCTCTATATACAGTATAACCTCTCTACATACAGTATAACCTCTCTACATACAGTATAACTTCTCTATATACAGTATAATCTCTCTATATACAGTATAATATCTCTACATACAGTATAACCTCTCTATATACAGTATAACCTCTCTATATAAGTATAATATCTCTATATACAGTATAACCTCTCTATATACAGTATAATATCTCTATATACAGTACAACCTCTCTACATACAGTATAACCTCTCTACATACAGTATAACCTCTCTATCTACAGTATAACCTCTCTATATACAGTATAACCTCTCTACATACAGTAGAATCTCTCTACATACAGTAGAATCTCTCTACACACAGTAGAATCTCTCTATATACAGTATAACCTCTCAATATACAGTATAACCTCTCTATATACAGTAAAACCTCTCTACATACAGTAGAATCTCTCTATATACAGTATAATCTCTCTACATACAGTAGAATCTCTCTACATACAGTACAATCTCTCTATTTACAGTATAACCTCTCAATATACAGTATAACCTCTCTATATACAGTAAAACCTCTCTACATACAGTAGAATCTCTCTATATACAGTATAATCTCTCTACATACAGTAGAATCTCTCTATATACAGTATAATATCTCTATATACAGTACAACCTCTCTACATACAGTATAACCTCTCTACATACAGTATAACCTCTCTATCTACAGTATAACCTCTCTATATACAGTATAACCTCTCTACATACAGTAGAATCTCTCTACATACAGTAGAATCTCTCTACATACAGTAGAATCTCTCTATATACAGTATAACCTCTCAATATACAGTATAACCTCTCTATATACAGTAAAACCTCTCTACATACAGTAGAATCTCTCTATATACAGTATAATCTCTCTACATACAGTAGAATCTCTCTATATACAGTATAACCTCTCTACATACTGTACAATCTCTCTATATACAGTATAACCTCTCTACATACAGTACAATCTCTCTATATACAGTATAACCTCTCAATATACAGTACAATCTCTCCACATACAGTATAACTTTTCTATATACAGTAAAACCTCTCTATATACAGTAAAACCTCTCTACATACAGTATAACTTCTCTATATACAGTATAATCTCTCTATATACAGTATAATATCTCTACATACAGTATAACCTCTCTATATACAGTATAACCTCTCTATATAAGTATAATATCTCTATATACAGTATAACCTCTCTATATACAGTATAATATCTCTATATACAGTACAACCTCTCTACATACAGTATAACCTCTCTACATACAGTATAACCTCTCTATCTACAGTATAACCTCTCTATATACAGTATAACCTCTCTACATACAGTAGAATCTCTCTACATACAGTAGAATCTCTCTACACACAGTAGAATCTCTCTATATACAGTATAACCTCTCAATATACAGTATAACCTCTCTATATACAGTAAAACCTCTCTACATACAGTAGAATCTCTCTATATACAGTATAATCTCTCTACATACAGTAGAATCTCTCTACATACAGTACAATCTCTCTATTTACAGTATAACCTCTCAATATACAGTATAACCTCTCTATATACAGTAAAACCTCTCTACATACAGTAGAATCTCTCTATATACAGTATAATCTCTCTACATACAGTAGAATCTCTCTATATACAGTATAATATCTCTATATACAGTACAACCTCTCTACATACAGTATAACCTCTCTACATACAGTATAACCTCTCTATCTACAGTATAACCTCTCTATATACAGTATAACCTCTCTACATACAGTAGAATCTCTCTACATACAGTAGAATCTCTCTACATACAGTAGAATCTCTCTATATACAGTATAACCTCTCAATATACAGTATAACCTCTCTATATACAGTAAAACCTCTCTACATACAGTAGAATCTCTCTATATACAGTATAATCTCTCTACATACAGTAGAATCTCTCTATATACAGTATAACCTCTCTACATACTGTACAATCTCTCTATATACAGTATAACCTCTCTACATACAGTACAATCTCTCTATATACAGTATAACCTCTCAATATACAGTACAATCTCTCCACATACAGTATAACTTTTCTATATACAGTAAAACCTCTCTATATACAGTAAAACCTCTCTATATACAGTATAACCTCTCTATATACAGTATAACCTCTCTATATACAGTATAACCTCTCTATATACAGTATAACCTCTCTACATACAGTAGAATCTCTCTACATACAGTATAACCTCTCTATCTACAGTACAATCTCTCAATATACAGTATAACCTCTCTATATACAGTGTAACCTCTCTACATACAGTATAACCTCTCTATATACAGTATAACCTCTCTATATACAGTAGAATCTCTCTACATACAGTATAACCTCTCTATATACAGTAGAATCTCTCTATATACAGTATAACCTCTCTATATACAGTATAATCTCTCTATATACAGTATAATCTCTCTATATACAGTATAACCTCTCTATATACAGTATAATATCTCTATATACAGTACAACCTCTCTACATACAGTATAACCTCTCTACATACAGTATAACCTCTCTATATACAGTATAACCTCTCTACATACAGTAGAATTTCTCTACATACAGTAGAATCTCTCTACATACAGTAGAATCTCTCTATTTACAGTATAACCTCTCAATATACAGTATAACCTCTCTATATACAGTAAAACCTCTCTACATACAGTAGAATCTCTCTATATACAGTATAATCTCTCTACATACAGTAGAATCTCTCTATATACAGTATAACCTCTCTACATACAGTATAATCTCTCTATATACAGTATAACCTCTCTACATACAGTATAACCTCTCTACATACAGTATAACCTCTCTATATAAGTATAATATCTCTATATACAGTATAACCTCTCTATATACAGTATAATATCTCTATATACAGTACAACCTCTCTACATACAGTATAACCTCTCTACATACAGTATAACCTCTCTATCTACAGTATAACCTCTCTATATACAGTATAACCTCTCTACATACAGTAGAATCTCTCTACATACAGTAGAATCTCTCTACACACAGTAGAATCTCTCTATATACAGTATAACCTCTCAATATACAGTATAACCTCTCTATATACAGTAAAACCTCTCTACATACAGTAGAATCTCTCTATATACAGTATAATCTCTCTACATACAGTAGAATCTCTCTACATACAGTACAATCTCTCTATTTACAGTATAACCTCTCAATATACAGTATAACCTCTCTATATACAGTAAAACCTCTCTACATACAGTAGAATCTCTCTATATACAGTATAATCTCTCTACATACAGTAGAATCTCTCTATATACAGTATAATATCTCTATATACAGTACAACCTCTCTACATACAGTATAACCTCTCTACATACAGTATAACCTCTCTATCTACAGTATAACCTCTCTATATACAGTATAACCTCTCTACATACAGTAGAATCTCTCTACATACAGTAGAATCTCTCTACATACAGTAGAATCTCTCTATATACAGTATAACCTCTCAATATACAGTATAACCTCTCTATATACAGTAAAACCTCTCTACATACAGTAGAATCTCTCTATATACAGTATAATCTCTCTACATACAGTAGAATCTCTCTATATACAGTATAACCTCTCTACATACTGTACAATCTCTCTATATACAGTATAACCTCTCTACATACAGTACAATCTCTCTATATACAGTATAACCTCTCAATATACAGTACAATCTCTCCACATACAGTATAACTTTTCTATATACAGTAAAACCTCTCTATATACAGTAAAACCTCTCTACATACAGTATAACTTCTCTATATACAGTATAATCTCTCTATATACAGTATAATATCTCTACATACAGTATAACCTCTCTATATACAGTATAACCTCTCTATATAAGTATAATATCTCTATATACAGTATAACCTCTCTATATACAGTATAATATCTCTATATACAGTACAACCTCTCTACATACAGTATAACCTCTCTACATACAGTATAACCTCTCTATCTACAGTATAACCTCTCTATATACAGTATAACCTCTCTACATACAGTAGAATCTCTCTACATACAGTAGAATCTCTCTACACACAGTAGAATCTCTCTATATACAGTATAACCTCTCAATATACAGTATAACCTCTCTATATACAGTAAAACCTCTCTACATACAGTAGAATCTCTCTATATACAGTATAATCTCTCTACATACAGTAGAATCTCTCTACATACAGTACAATCTCTCTATTTACAGTATAACCTCTCAATATACAGTATAACCTCTCTATATACAGTAAAACCTCTCTACATACAGTAGAATCTCTCTATATACAGTATAATCTCTCTACATACAGTAGAATCTCTCTATATACAGTATAATATCTCTATATACAGTACAACCTCTCTACATACAGTATAACCTCTCTACATACAGTATAACCTCTCTATCTACAGTATAACCTCTCTATATACAGTATAACCTCTCTACATACAGTAGAATCTCTCTACATACAGTAGAATCTCTCTACATACAGTAGAATCTCTCTATATACAGTATAACCTCTCAATATACAGTATAACCTCTCTATATACAGTAAAACCTCTCTACATACAGTAGAATCTCTCTATATACAGTATAATCTCTCTACATACAGTAGAATCTCTCTATATACAGTATAACCTCTCTACATACTGTACAATCTCTCTATATACAGTATAACCTCTCTACATACAGTACAATCTCTCTATATACAGTATAACCTCTCAATATACAGTACAATCTCTCCACATACAGTATAACTTTTCTATATACAGTAAAACCTCTCTATATACAGTAAAACCTCTCTATATACAGTATAACCTCTCTATATACAGTATAACCTCTCTATATACAGTATAACCTCTCTATATACAGTATAACCTCTCTACATACAGTAGAATCTCTCTACATACAGTATAACCTCTCTATCTACAGTACAATCTCTCAATATACAGTATAACCTCTCTATATACAGTGTAACCTCTCTACATACAGTATAACCTCTCTATATACAGTATAACCTCTCTATATACAGTAGAATCTCTCTACATACAGTATAACCTCTCTATATACAGTAGAATCTCTCTATATACAGTATAACCTCTCTATATACAGTATAATCTCTCTATATACAGTATAATCTCTCTATATACAGTATAACCTCTCTATATACAGTATAATATCTCTATATACAGTACAACCTCTCTACATACAGTATAACCTCTCTACATACAGTATAACCTCTCTATATACAGTATAACCTCTCTACATACAGTAGAATTTCTCTACATACAGTAGAATCTCTCTACATACAGTAGAATCTCTCTATTTACAGTATAACCTCTCAATATACAGTATAACCTCTCTATATACAGTAAAACCTCTCTACATACAGTAGAATCTCTCTATATACAGTATAATCTCTCTACATACAGTAGAATCTCTCTATATACAGTATAACCTCTCTACATACAGTATAATCTCTCTATATACAGTATAACCTCTCTACATACAGTATAACCTCTCTACATACAGTATAACCTCTCTATATAAGTATAATATCTCTATATACAGTATAACCTCTCTATATACAGTATAATATCTCTATATACAGTACAACCTCTCTACATACAGTATAACCTCTCTACATACAGTATAACCTCTCTATCTACAGTATAACCTCTCTATATACAGTATAACCTCTCTACATACAGTAGAATCTCTCTACATACAGTAGAATCTCTCTACACACAGTAGAATCTCTCTATATACAGTATAACCTCTCAATATACAGTATAACCTCTCTATATACAGTAAAACCTCTCTACATACAGTAGAATCTCTCTATATACAGTATAATCTCTCTACATACAGTAGAATCTCTCTACATACAGTACAATCTCTCTATTTACAGTATAACCTCTCAATATACAGTATAACCTCTCTATATACAGTAAAACCTCTCTACATACAGTAGAATCTCTCTATATACAGTATAATCTCTCTACATACAGTAGAATCTCTCTATATACAGTATAATATCTCTATATACAGTACAACCTCTCTACATACAGTATAACCTCTCTACATACAGTATAACCTCTCTATCTACAGTATAACCTCTCTATATACAGTATAACCTCTCTACATACAGTAGAATCTCTCTACATACAGTAGAATCTCTCTACATACAGTAGAATCTCTCTATATACAGTATAACCTCTCAATATACAGTATAACCTCTCTATATACAGTAAAACCTCTCTACATACAGTAGAATCTCTCTATATACAGTATAATCTCTCTACATACAGTAGAATCTCTCTATATACAGTATAACCTCTCTACATACTGTACAATCTCTCTATATACAGTATAACCTCTCTACATACAGTACAATCTCTCTATATACAGTATAACCTCTCAATATACAGTACAATCTCTCCACATACAGTATAACTTTTCTATATACAGTAAAACCTCTCTATATACAGTAAAACCTCTCTACATACAGTATAACTTCTCTATATACAGTATAATCTCTCTATATACAGTATAATATCTCTACATACAGTATAACCTCTCTATATACAGTATAACCTCTCTATATAAGTATAATATCTCTATATACAGTATAACCTCTCTATATACAGTATAATATCTCTATGTACAGTACAACCTCTCTACATACAGTATAACCTCTCTACATACAGTATAACCTCTCTATCTACAGTATAACCTCTCTATATACAGTATAACCTCTCTACATACAGTAGAATCTCTCTACATACAGTAGAATCTCTCTACACACAGTAGAATCTCTCTATATACAGTATAACCTCTCAATATACAGTATAACCTCTCTATATACAGTAAAACCTCTCTACATACAGTAGAATCTCTCTATATACAGTATAATCTCTCTACATACAGTAGAATCTCTCTACATACAGTACAATCTCTCTATTTACAGTATAACCTCTCAATATACAGTATAACCTCTCTATATACAGTAAAACCTCTCTACATACAGTAGAATCTCTCTATATACAGTATAATCTCTCTACATACAGTAGAATCTCTCTATATACAGTATAATATCTCTATATACAGTACAACCTCTCTACATACAGTATAACCTCTCTACATACAGTATAACCTCTCTATCTACAGTATAACCTCTCTATATACAGTATAACCTCTCTACATACAGTAGAATCTCTCTACATACAGTAGAATCTCTCTACATACAGTAGAATCTCTCTATATACAGTATAACCTCTCAATATACAGTATAACCTCTCTATATACAGTAAAACCTCTCTACATACAGTAGAATCTCTCTATATACAGTATAATCTCTCTACATACAGTAGAATCTCTCTATATACAGTATAACCTCTCTACATACTGTACAATCTCTCTATATACAGTATAACCTCTCTACATACAGTACAATCTCTCTATATACAGTATAACCTCTCAATATACAGTACAATCTCTCCACATACAGTATAACTTTTCTATATACAGTAAAACCTCTCTATATACAGTAAAACCTCTCTATATACAGTATAACCTCTCTATATACAGTATAACCTCTCTATATACAGTATAACCTCTCTATATACAGTATAACCTCTCTACATACAGTAGAATCTCTCTACATACAGTATAACCTCTCTATCTACAGTACAATCTCTCAATATACAGTATAACCTCTCTATATACAGTGTAACCTCTCTACATACAGTATAACCTCTCTATATACAGTATAACCTCTCTATATACAGTAGAATCTCTCTACATACAGTATAACCTCTCTATATACAGTAGAATCTCTCTATATACAGTGTTACCTCTCTACATACAGTATAATATCTCTATATACAGTATAACCTCTCTATATACAGTATAACCTCTCTACATACAGTGTAACCTCTCTACATACAGTATAACCTCTCTATCTACAGTACAATCTCTCAATATACAGTATAACCTCTCTATATACAGTGTAACCTCTCTACATACAGTATAACCTCTCTATATACAGTAGAATCTCTCTATATACAGTGTTACCTCTCTACATACAGTATAATATCTCTATATACAGTGTAACCTCTCTACATACAGTATAACCTCTCTACATACAGTATAACCTCTCTATATACAGTGTAACCTCTCTACATACAGTATAACCTCTCTATCTACAGTACAATCTCTCAATATACAGTATAACCTCTCTATATACAGTAGAATCTCTCTACATACAGTATAACCTCTCTATATACAGTAGAATCTCTCTATATACAGTGTTACCTCTCTACATACAGTATAATATCTCTATATACAGTATAACCTCTCTATATACAGTATAACCTCTCTATATACAGTAGAATCTCTCTACATACAGTATAACCTCTCTATCTACAGTACAATCTCTCAATATACAGTATAACCTCTCTATATACAGTGTAACCTCTCTATATACAGTATAACCTCTCTATATACAGTATAATCTCTCTATATACAGTATAATATCTCTACATACAGTATAACCTCTCTATATACAGTAGAATCTCTCTATATACAGTGTTACCTCTCTACATACAGTATAATATCTCTATATACAGTATAACCTCTCTATATACAGTATAACCTCTCTACATACAGTGTAACCTCTCTACATACAGTATAACCTCTCTATATACAGTGTAACCTCTCTACATACAGTATAACCTCTCTATATACAGTATAACCTCTCTATATACAGTACAATCTCTCCACATACAGTATAACCTCTCTATATATATAGTACAATCTCTCCACATACAGTATAACCTCTCTATATACAGTATAACCTCTCTACATACAGTACAATCTCTCCACATACAGTATAACCTCTCTATATACAGTATAACCTCTCTACATACAGTATAACCTCTCTACATACAGTACAATCTCTCCACATACAGTATAACCTCTCTATATACAGTGTAACCTCTCTACATACAGTATAACCTCTCTATATACAGTATAACCTCTCTATATACAGTAGAATCTCTCTACATACAGTATAACCTCTCTATATACAGTAGAATCTCTCTATATACAGTGTTACCTCTCTACATACAGTATAATATCTCTATATACAGTATAACCTCTCTATATACAGTATAACCTCTCTACATACAGTGTAACCTCTCTACATACAGTATAACCTCTCTATCTACAGTACAATCTCTCAATATACAGTATAACCTCTCTATATACAGTGTAACCTCTCTACATACAGTATAACCTCTCTATATACAGTAGAATCTCTCTATATACAGTGTTACCTCTCTACATACAGTATAATATCTCTATATACAGTGTAACCTCTCTACATACAGTATAACCTCTCTACATACAGTATAACCTCTCTATATACAGTGTAACCTCTCTACATACAGTATAACCTCTCTATCTACAGTACAATCTCTCAATATACAGTATAACCTCTCTATATACAGTAGAATCTCTCTACATACAGTATAACCTCTCTATATACAGTAGAATCTCTCTATATACAGTGTTACCTCTCTACATACAGTATAATATCTCTATATACAGTATAACCTCTCTATATACAGTATAACCTCTCTATATACAGTAGAATCTCTCTACATACAGTATAACCTCTCTATCTACAGTACAATCTCTCAATATACAGTATAACCTCTCTATATACAGTGTAACCTCTCTATATACAGTATAACCTCTCTATATACAGTATAATCTCTCTATATACAGTATAATATCTCTACATACAGTATAACCTCTCTATATACAGTAGAATCTCTCTATATACAGTGTTACCTCTCTACATACAGTATAATATCTCTATATACAGTATAACCTCTCTATATACAGTATAACCTCTCTACATACAGTGTAACCTCTCTACATACAGTATAACCTCTCTATATACAGTGTAACCTCTCTACATACAGTATAACCTCTCTATATACAGTATAACCTCTCTATATACAGTACAATCTCTCCACATACAGTATAACCTCTCTATATATATAGTACAATCTCTCCACATACAGTATAACCTCTCTATATACAGTATAACCTCTCTACATACAGTACAATCTCTCCACATACAGTATAACCTCTCTATATACAGTATAACCTCTCTACATACAGTATAACCTCTCTACATACAGTACAATCTCTCCACATACAGTATAACCTCTCTATATACAGTACAATCTCTCCACATACAGTATAACCTCTCTATATACAGTATAACCTCTCTATATACAGTACAATATCTCTATATATAGTATATATCAGCAGTAAGAAACAACACTCACTACATTCACCAAAACAAAAACAACAATTTTTTTCAGGAATCAACAATTTATTGTAAATAATTTTAATATGATACATAAAATGTACACTGTAATCACAAGTTCTCAATCACCCATTGTTTTTAACATATGTAACAAGAGATGGTATCATTTCAGTAAAAAGTGCAATTATAATAAATCACGTGCTTGCTAGAAAATGAATGCACATGATGATATTACTCGACAAACAAGAGGGCCATGATGGCCCTATACCGCTCACCAGAAAAAAATGCTGAGAGAAAAAACATCATGAGCCTATGTAACATTAAGTGAACAAACATGGTATAGGACCACTAGAAAATGCTACATACAAAATATCTAAGCTCTAGGTCATGCGATTTCGGAAATAGAGTTTTTAATTTTTCCTGTGTAAGCCTATATAAAATAAGCTAAACACGGGTGGCGCCAATTTTGACCCCAGGGCAATAATTTGAACAAACTTGGTAGAGGGCAACTGGACAATGCTGCATACAAAATATCTAAGCTCAAGACCTTGAGGTTTCTGACAAGAAGATTTTTTAAATTTTCCTTTATAAGACTCCCGGGTCAGGGCCAATTTTAACCCCGGGGCCATAATTTGAACAAACTTGGTAGAGGTTCACAGGACAAAACTACATACAAATATCTAAGCTCCAGGTCATGTGGTTTTGGACAAGAAGATTTTTTAAAATTTCCTATAATCATAAGCCTATATAAATCAAGTGAACCCCAGGGCGAGGCCAATTTTCACCCTGGGGCCATAATTTGAACAAACTTGGTAGAGGTCCACTGGACAAAACTACACACAAAATATCTAAGCTCTAAGGCCCTGTGATTTCGGACAAGAAGATTTTTAAAGTTTTTCCTTTTGGTTGCCATGGGAACCCGAGTTTTCAATGAAATTAAATTTTTTGAATAACTTTGGTAGAGCGTCATACAAGTAACATCCCTGTAAAGTTTCGTTGAAATTGGCCAACTACTTTAGAAGGAGATGTTATTTAAAGCAATTGTTGACGCACTGACGGACGCACTACGGACAACTCGCGATCACAATAGCTCTCCATGAGCACTTTGTGCTCTGGTGAGCTAAAAAGGCAACAATTTTCATTCCGTTGCCTCGACAACATTCAATCAATTAATGAAATGATAAATAAATTGTAATGCAAAAAAAATTCAAATAAACTATAGTAAACAAACCTTAAAGCGTGGATGACTAAAACAAATAAACCATGTCCATAACATGTTGGCTTAAAAATGTAAAACAATGAACAATTTTAGAATATTCAAGTATCTGTAAGTCAAGAATGTACTGAAATTGCATTGGGAAATTCGTTTCGAATGAAAAAAGTTATGTTATAAACTGTATAGACATTTCTGGTTTTGCCAACATTACACAGAACATAGAAAATGTGCAAAACATAGAATCAATTAAAACTCGTGTAGCTACTGATATTATAAAGTGTTGAATACATACAAAATCAGGGCTCTACATTAACTTTAAACTAAAATATTAACTTGCCCCTTCCAAAAATTAACTTTTTTGCATTAAATGATTCAAAATACTCCAATACATATGATACAACAATTTTTATTTTTTATTATTATTATAAATTTTAACCAGTTTAAGCAAAATTTGTCAAAAAATAATGTATCTCATATAGTTTATTAATAATTTGTTTGGTGCAACAAGGTTGTAACTTGAGGTTGTATCTCAAGATAAAACCTGATTGCACTAAACTAAATTAATACTATATACTGGACAAAAAACAAGTAAGTTATCATGAGAAACAATAAGTACAGTATGACCTTATTTAGAGACAACTTCTACATACATGTATATTAAAACTATCTCATTATGTTGACCAATTATTTCAATACTATTTTTACTATTTATTCTATGTTTCAACTTTATGATACAATCACATCAATCTTAAGACATTTTTTCCTTGGTCCTGACTCTGAGCTAATAAAACTTACGAACAGTCTCAGAGCTCAATTCTATTCTCAAAATTATTCTGCTTGAAAAGATTGAGCTATTAGAGTGTTACATATATCTATGTTATCATGTTATCATGCTATCAGAAAAATTCATCATCAATATCATTATGATTTTATTGTTATTAATGTAAAAACATTGAAAGACAAAATATGAGATTCAAGCTCTGAGATTAACTTTTATAATCTCAGAATGTGATCTCAATACTGTTGTTTTACTGTAAACAAAGATGAGCATGCATTTAATCATGGTACATTATGATGCATATAAAATAATGCTTCAAGAAAAAATGATCATTTGATAAAAGGTCACTATTATGAAGCCTTGCCTTAAAAACTCGTTTATTTAAAAAAAGCAAATGCAGTTAAGAACTTGATACATAAGTAATAAAAAAATACAATAAAACTTTCAGATCTCAAATTCTAATAAAAAAAAATCAACATATTTTTGTATAAAATATGATGTAATACATCTAAAATACTCATCACACAACACAAAAAAACACACAATGTCATGTGTACCAGCCCCGAGGTTATAAAACTTGAGAATAGTCTCCGAGCTCAAATCTCCATTCCATTCTCAATGTTGAAAAGATAGATTTGATTAATGTTTAAATACATGTTCAAATCAATTATACTGCCATAATAATAATATTATTACTGTCTGATAATGATTAACACAAGATATGTGATTTTAGATTGGAGACCAATCTCAAGTTTTATAACTCAGGACCCTTTTATTACACACTTGGCACAAAAAATGCATGACACTTTTTTTAATATAAAAAACATTCTATGCATAGTTTACTTAGTGGGGAGAGGGGGCTAGCTGACAGTCATATGGCTTATAGCATTTAATTGTAGCAATTAAATATATTATAAAATATTTTAACAAGATCGAGCCATATTAACATGGCCATCCCTCGACAAATGTGTTTGTTTGTAACAGGACTAGACAGAATTATGGTTCTTGATCAATGCATCACTCCTAGTTTCCATCTATTGACATTTTAAGTTTCAAGTCAATCCTGTGTGTAGTTTCGCAATTACTCTCTGGACAAAAAGATGAAAAAAAGGAAAAAATATATTTAAGGAAATAATACATGTATAGGGAAATATTTCTAAAATGGAAGCAGACAAAGTTATTGTTCTTGATCACTGCACTTCTCCTAGATGTCATCTGCTTATATTTCAAGTCAATAACTTGTATGGATTTGGAGTTCTGCTGCAGACAAAAATTCACTTTGAAATTAAATAAAGGAAGATTATCACAAAATCTGGACTATATAGAGCTAATGGTTCTTGATCACTTCAATTTTCCTAGTTGCAAAAATTCTACTGAAATATCAAAAAAAAAAAAAGGGAGATAATACAAAACAGGACAATATAGAGATATAGTTCTTGGTCACTGCACTACTCCTAGTTGCTACCTACTTCAAATCAATCACTTGACTGTATAGTTTGGGAGTTATGCCCTGGACAAAAAAAAATAGAAGGAAAAAAATATGAAAATTAAACATTTGAAGGGATATATTTAAACAAGAGGGCCATGAATTATGGCCCAATATCGCTCACCCGATAAAAAGATATAGAGAAAATTATCATGAGCCTTTGTAAAATTAAATGACCCTGGGGCGGGGCCAATTTTGCCCCTACAGCAATAACTTAAACAAACTTGGTAGATGCTACACACAAAATATGTAAACTAGCTCTAGGCCTTGAGGTTTTGGACTAGAAGATTTTCTTGTTTTCCTATATAAGCCTATTTAAATCATGTGAACCATGGGGCGGGTCTACTTTTCAACCTGGAGCCATACTTTTAACAGACTTGGTAGAGGTCCACTAGACAATGCTACATACCAAATATCTTATCTCTAGGTCTTGTGGTATCGGACAAGAAGATTTTTTCAATTTTCTTAAATAGATTAGAGTAAACACCGGGACAGGGCCAATTTTGACCCCAGGACAATAATTTGATAAATCCACAAGATAATGCTACATACAAAATATCTAGGCTCTTAGTATAGGCATTGTGGTTTCGGCCAAGATTTTTTAAATTTTCCTATATAAGCCTATATGAATCAAGTGACCCTTGGGACGAGGCCAATTTTCCCCTAAGGCAATAATTTGAAGAAACTTGGTAGAGGTCCATTAGACAATTCTACACAATAAATATCTTAGCTCTAGGCATTGTAGTTTCTGACAAGAAGATTTTTAAAATTTCCCTAAATAAGTCTATGTAAATCAAGTGACCCCTGGGGCGGGGCCAATTTTGACCCAAGGGCAATAATTTGAACAAACTTGGTAGCGGTTCACTAGACAATGCTACACACAGCTCTAGGCCCCATGGTTTCTGACAAGAAGATTTTTAAAGTTTTTCCTATTGGTTGCCATGGCAACCAGTTTTTATGATATTAAATTTTTTGAAAAACTTTGGTAGAGCTCCATGCAAGGAACATCCCTGTAAAGTTTCATTTAAATTGGCTGACTGCTTAAGGAGGAGATGTTGTTTAAAGCAATTGTTGACGCACTAACGGACAGACGGACGCACGCAGACGACGGACAACACACGATCACAATAGCTCACCTTGAGCACTTTGTGCTCTGGTGAGCTAAAAACAAAATAGTGAACCATGAATCTAAATAATGACGATTATTTGTACTCGATTTTTCAATTTGATTCGTGATTACCCGAGTGATCGGATACTTGCCACACCCCTAATCATAATTTGCATTTCTATTTTTATAGCAGGCAGTTAAGGAGAATCTATGGTTTTAAGATTTCACAAAGGGACACTTTTTGACGCAAAGGTATGTTAATGAACAAATTTCTTTGCAAAGCTTTTTGTTTTCATGGAAACATATATTATGAGATATTCAACCAAACATACATGAAATTAAAACATTGCATTTTTTAAGCCAATCGAAAAAAATGAAAATATTAAATTTGGCATGATGATAAAATGCAGTGACATTTTTTCATGTTCATGGAAAAAGATGACAAGTATGTGCTTTCTTGTCGACTAATGACTTTGTGAAAATATTTACAGTGTTACGATATTTTGTGATTTTTTATCTAGTATATGATTTTGTGTAAATAAGAAAGTACCAAAGGTGCATACAACAGACGTTGGTCCAAGGTCATAAAACTTGAGAATGTTGAAAATAATTTCAAATATCAGTTTTTTTACTTAAATATGAGAGATTCATAGTGAATTCTTTAGGCCTCAAATAAATACTTCATTTCACTGCCGGTGTTTAAATAACAAGGAAATAAAGAACGATGACAGAGGAAAACTACAGCATTCGGAAAGTTTAATAATTCTTAAATATCTTTAGAATATTGAATTCACAAAACTGAGCTTTAAGCTGTGAGATTCACCTCAAGTTTTATAATCTCGGACCAATATATCTCATCATTATAGTCAAATATAAGTAATTCTTTACTGCAGACAATGCCTTTGTCATAATGTACAAAAACAGATGATTTTATTTAAATGTTTGGACATTCTGACATCATTTGGAATTTGTTTTGCAAAAGAACTCGAACATAATAAAATACTTAAACAATATTTGCCAAGCTCAACATAAAGAAATCTTTCATACATATTCATTATCTTTTTTAGTTAAAAGTATAGATGAACAATTCAAATTCTAAACCATAAAGTGATTTTAATGTATACATACAGATTTATGACAAATGAGCATTTTTTTAAAACCAGCTACCATCTCAATTCAAATCAAGAGTAATAATTTAAGTATTCCAATTGACATTAAAATAATGTGAACAAATAATACTGTTCAATTATATTTTCAGACATCCACAGTTCAAAGTGCGTAACACAAACAAAGATAGATAAATAACATACACTTAAGTAAAACACTGAACAACAGGTTACATTTTAACACTTCGCATAATATGGCGATAGTCATGAGCATGTGAGTTGAATTGACAGCAGTCCAGATGATGTTGTCATACTCTGGCTACATCAGGTAAATTCTTTACAAACTTTATATCTATAAATATTATTTTTATGTTAATGATGTAATATCAGATTCGTTCTCCATTTTATCTGTTAAGAAGTCTGAACTAAACCAGTTTCAATTTCATCTTTCTGGATTTGGTGCGAAGGGAAATAATTGATATTAGATGACACAGTTTCATTACAGTAACTGATAATTTTATGTTAAGTCATGAAAATGTAATTTTACGTAGCTACGGATGGTCAAAATTGACATTTGATGACAAAGCTTTATCATTGTTATATAAATTAGGTTGTGAAAAGTTAAATTTTATCTTGCAATGAAGACAATGGATTTAAAGTTAGTTATTTAAATGTATCAGAATATTACAACATCTTATGGAACAAAAATAATATTTCAGTACATTTCTATCACAAGTGACTCTCCCCTACATGAGGATTGGATGACAGAGTGTGAAGATGTTCCTGTCTCATCGGAGGACGCGGACTAGAAGGTATTGTTGATTGTTGTTCATGTTTTAACACTGGGTGGGGGCTCGGAGGTACGGGAGATCTAAGCTCAGGGTTCAGTAAAGGACGGGGAGTTGAAGTTAAAGATTGTCGCGTGTCAACCTGAACACTGACGGACAGTGAACATTGTCCTGTTTGTAGCTGTCGACCAAATTCATTAGAATGTGTCCGCTGGCATTCCACAGGGGGAACGAGTAATTGAAAGTTTGAATCCGGTTGAGTCTGAGGAAGCGGTAATGCTGAACAGTAATCGGGCAAACTTTTATTTGAAGCACTTGTCACATCTTTTGCTGCTTGTTTCGCTTCATCGCATTTAGTTTCGAGTCTATCACAACTTTGTTTCTCAATGCATGCTACATTTTCTACACCACTGTTAACAATGGAATGATTTTGAACACTGTCATCCAGTAATGAGCGCTCGTATACTGGCGTTCGTGATTCAGAGGCATTTAAATTTGAATCGGAGCTATTTTTAGAATGATCAATTGTAGGTGTGATCTCATCGTCGTCTTCCTCCGCGTGACCCGTAATGTTACCTACCTCTTCATCACAGAGTTTTTCGTCTTCCTCCCAATCTATTAAGGACAGTTCATCACTTTTACTGTTATCCATTGAGTCAGTTTTAGATATGCTGCGTTGCTTGACCAGTTTATCTTTCTCCTTTTTGTTTGAAACAGACACGTTATAATCCTCAACTTTGTTTGTCGGTCTTAGTTGTAGGTAGCGCTCTCTAAATCTAGATTTTTCATTTCCTGAACTGGCACATCGGCGAACACTCCAGGGTCGAATGGAGTCTTTTTCCTTCGATCGAACATGTTTCACGGAATATGTGTGCCTACATATGTGTTTCTTAGAGGTCTTACTTTCTAGTGTTCCCAATAGAGGTTGGGATTGCGTGTGTTTATTATCTCGCATGTCACTTTCATCCTCACCTTCAACACAACCTAAAGTCTGCGTACTTGTCGGTATTTTGCTATGCCATGACACAGCCTTTTCTCTGCGAGTTTTGTAATTAATGTTTAAATTCTGATCGCTGACTGGTCGCATAAATGTCGGATGATCTCGAATATCTCGTAAACTAGGAGAGGGAGTAGATATAGTGCTATGGGTGCACTTAGTATTTCCTTCGAAACACGAATCACTAACAACACGCTCTCTGCTAACCATGCGACCATCCATTGGTGCTATGCTCGGAACTTTTAATGTGTTGTTATCATCATGTACATTTATAGTAATTGACATCGGATTCAGAAACAAATCTGAAATTATAATTGATATTGATAATGTATAAGTTGATTAATTACATCAGAAATGGTAAAACAATTAATAAAAGGGGCCGCCAAAGTTGTAGGTGTTCTTTTTTCAGTATCATGTAAATATACATACAGTTAAACCTGAGATAGCAGCCACCCTTTCATTTTAATGATTAAGAACAAAATGACCTCCGAAAGAAGGCTACCTGTCGATAAAGGTCACATTTTGTCCTTTTCAAGGGTGGCATTTTTTCACAGGTTTGACTGTATTTACAGATTTGAACTATTACAATTAAAATGCATTCTTAGAGATTACTTCAAACTTAGAAATATATAGGAAATATAATAAGGTTGATTGATTCAGTCAGATTTTACAGCTATTGTTTGGCAATGATCTTAAAAGTTTCTAATAGCGAATATCCAAAGTATAGAAGTATTTGGGAATAAATTAGCTCTCCAATGGGGTATGAAAAGAATGTTTTTAAGAAGTTTTTTACCTGGCGACCCAATTTCTTGTGGTAGAGTAACTATAAACATTACTACTTTTTCCTGACAAAATCTACACAGGTGATTTTAAACATTTAGTATTTTAGCATAATGTAAAAATGACATTTCAGTTAACAAAACATGATTAAGTGACTAGTTTGGTTATCTGTGAAGACAGTGTTCTATCTATCAAAGTTTTTATGCAAGAATAGCTAGCTTGTTATTTATTTAGATATCTTTTAAGAAGCATACAGTAGTATATGTAAATACATACAAAGAGAAAAGTAATCGCTTATGTGTCCTTAACATTCAGTTTTATTTAATTTTCAGAATGTGGTATAAACAGTGGTATGTTTAATGCAAGCAAGATGGACTTCACACATTGTCTGTACTACCTCCACAAGGATATTGTATTAAAATGCAGTTTTTTTGTTCAAATAAAAAAACATGATATTCTGAGACAGGTTACAGGCTACCCTGTCATGTAAACATTATTGGGTTGACTGTCGATGAAGAATATCAGAGTACAATGTTGTTGTTTTCATGTCCCTGGCATCTATGATGCGGGAGGCATATATTATAATGATTGTCCTGTCTGTCCTTCCATATGAGAACACTTAAATACTTGGTCAGTCATTTACTGAGTCATGTACACTTAATCAGTTACTTGGTATAGTTATTAGATTATCTATGATGCAGGAGGCATATAGTGATAATGTCCTGTCTGTCCGTACCAGGTTAAGTAAATTTTGCCGCCTGTTAGAACACTTGAATTCTTATAAACGGACTTTTTCTTGACAGTTAAGCATGCCACTGGGGTCATTTGCGTTTATTGAACGCAATGTCTTTTTTTATCACGTGATATATCCCACTCAAAATTTTCTAAGGATCACATACTCATAGAATTTCACATACATACAATTATCATTATTATGCTTCAATGGATATCATTATTTTATCAAGTCCCATTATTTTTGGAATTTATTACGTTCTCTGAAAACCGGACTACTGATTTGGTATATGATGCTTGAATTCTACCAAATTTAATTCAAATATAATTAACAGTAGTGTTTACGTTATGAAGCAATAACTACCAGCAATATCGCAAGTGATCCTTATCAACTTTTTTACCAGGATTATAATCATACAGTAGAAGCTGGCCTCCAGGATAAAGGTTCTTACTTGATGGTGTTTATTTAGAATGTTTCTCGGGACCTAGCCCCTTGGTTATAGTCCTTGTCAACAGTTTCTGAACTTGCATTATTATGGTTACAAAGATATCAATTATAATGACAGACTAATACCATAACTGTCGGATCTTAATTAATTTTTGCAATTTTAAAAAACAAGACACGAGTTTGGAGAAAAGTTGTATAAATCTTTCTGAATTCTCAAAATTTTACGCCATCAAAATAAAAGCAAGTTTAATTCTACTTATATAATTTTACTTTCAACAGCTGGAGAAGCAAACATGAATCAATTAAATCACCTTTCTTGTCCTCGGAGTCCCAAAGGGTCGCAGTAGGGCTAGGTGGACAGGGTTCACAACTCGGAGGTCTCAATGTGAAGGATGGTGGGGGTAATAGTTGATTCTCATTGTCACTTTTAATATCAAGTAGGGATCCTTCTGACGGCTTATTCTGTAGTTAGAAAAAAAGTACACGACTTTCAAATCATGAAGTCATACTAAATGTGTCACTATAATTTCCATTAATTTTAAAATGTTACTTTACAAAAAGATCATCATAATTTAAGCATTGACTGAATATACATGTATATATAAATAAAAAAATAAATTTATTTCAAACACACATTATTACAGCATAATGCCATAAAAGATTAACAATTGTATATGATAATATATGAAGCAAAACAAAACACATAAACATATAACTTATTTTAAAACTAAATTAAGAAAAAAAGAACAGTAAGCAGAGACAACGAGAAGGAAAAAAATCTTCAAACAGAAACACAGCAAAATTTTCCATAAGTCTATAGACTTTACGCACAGCACAAAATGTGTAAGGTTACCTATCGTAATATTCTAACAAGAAACTCGGCAATGCCATGAAACCAGGCTTTCCAAGGCTTTAATACCACTGTACTGTAGAATTCTGCGCTAAGGCTTCATCAGTGATTCAGTTTCCAGTGCGGCTAATAAGTTAACATTGACCTTTACCCTATTGACATAGAATGCAATCCCAAGCTTGACAGCGACCTTGACCTTGACCTGACTGACCCCAAATACAATTCCAAGCTAGGTTTTGATTCAAGGATGCTAAATACCCAGTTTAGTCAACATCGGTCATTCCAAACTTAAGTTATTGACTGGACACTGATTTTCTATTTTTACTAGCTGTGACCTTGATCCCACAGATCCCAAATACAATTCCAAGCAGCTAGGTTTTGATTCAGGGATGCTAAATACCAAGTTTAGTCAAGATTGGTCATTCCGAACTTAAGTTATTGACCGGACACCGCCTGTTTGACGCCCGGCCGCCATATTCGGCATCACTTTGTGAAAACCTGGTTAGCAATACCCTATCTTTTCTATCTCCCATTTTTATCCATGGTGTCGCCATAATTGTTGTTAATCCAAAAATATGTGTATGATTTATATTTTCTTATGAGAAATAAACTTCTTTTAGTACATTTTGTTTTTCTTAATTATTTGAAGTTGATTAGCAAGTTTTTTGTTTCACATGAATAATCTTATTACAGAAACTTAATTTTTGGACACTTAAAAAACGAAATTGCGTGTGTAGCAATCATCGGTCTTGTAACCTCAGGGATTTACAAGACGCCATTTTCTGCGTCAAATACACCAAAAATTCTACCCAGGACCCCTAAAATGTCCAAATTGAGTCCTGTGGGATGCAGACTTTTCTTAAGATATAGTCGGGGTATTAAAGTAAGAGTGATCATTGTGTAAGATTTGACAAGGTACTTCCACTAATGTAAAAATAAATTCTTGCATAAATTAGATACATGTAATAAAGAGTAACATGGACTGACTTAGGGACCCCTGAAATTTATGACAGGACCCCCACTTAAGGTCCAGTTCACATTAGCATAGCGACATCCGTACACCTATTGGGACCAACATTCTTGAGAAATTCGGTGGGTTTCGTACGGCACTCTCAAGAACTTCGTACAAATTCGCAAAGCTTTAGGACGGTCGTTGTCGCAAACTGGATTTCCGACATGCACATTTTCCTAGCGATTTTCAGGCGATTTTTTTTAAGTCGCAAGGCAGCTGCACGGCAACGTTGAGACCTCCGCAGCATGAACGTACGATGTTACACTGCGTACGGCGGGAAATACTATCAATCGTGTTTGACTTACGAATACCGCAAGGATTCCACACGAACACCTTGCAGTTGCCTAGCATTTCGTCGCAAGGCCGTCACAAGACTGATACGAAACGTAAGACAGTCACACGAATTAGCAAGATCAACGCGTCTTTCACTATCAAAGGTTCTGTTGATGGCAGCAAGTAGTCTACTATAGAAGCTTCTGAACTGCGCTGTTGTTAAAGGTATATAGGTTCCCTTTATATCTTTGCTTCATGTGCGATGAGAGAACCATTGTACAGGTGTCCATCAAGAAGTTGTTGGCTTTGAAATCAAGCACCGAGAACAAGACTGTCTACCTCATCCTTCTGCTTATCGTCGGACAGAAGACAAGCTGTGGCTCATTCTTGTCTGCATCTAGTTGCTCCAAAGACAATGATGATGGCACTTCATTGCAGCCTCACCAGTGTGCACATACGGTGAAGACATTTTCAACCGCACGTCTGGGCCGCGATTACATATAGTTGAACACTCTTTGTTCATTTAACATCGCTTTCAACGAGTACGACAAGGTCCAGAGTGGTAAAGCATCATCTCAGCAATGAAATGTGTCCCTCTGTACTCTTCGTAAATCGTTTGACCAGTCTCAGGAATAAAGAGGGAGATGGTATTGTGTGCATCCATAAAGCCAATTGCAATGACTTGAAACTCGTCACGGTGGCAAGAGTTTGTACCATGGAAGAATTTGACGAGACTTTATATGTCAAATGTTGTTCTTACCTGTTAAACTTGGCAACACGCTGGATGACACACAGAAGCAACTCGACAAACATGTTTCGGTCCATCCTAATGCAACTAACGTAATCGCCATCAAACTCTTAGCTTCTGAAAAGTCTGTAGTACTGGCCAAACAATCGTCGCCTTTCAACACATGGCTTGACCAATAAACACCTCTCTCGTATTCTTTTATGTTGCCAAAATAACTTCACGACGCTCTTCTGTATCTAATATCATTCCTTTGATTAGTGCAACACCCAATCCCTGTTGTTGTAAAGTGAAGTTTTGACTATATTTTGGAATTATATTCACAATCGTGACTTGTCGTACAGTGAGCGCAAAGACAACGTAATGCGTTCCTACGATGGCCTTACAAAATCGTGCGTATTGGAAGGTGGCCGAAGAAAGTTTTGTGAATTCTTACGACGGCCTTTTGACATTCTTGCACATTTGCACGACTGTTGCATGACAATCTTGCGGTTGCCGTGCAAATACGTATGTTTTGTACTTTGCGATAAAGCTGTGAACATCTTGCGACCTGTGCAATCATCGTGGAGAATCGTATTGACGTCTTGTGGTGCTTACGACTGGTGCGGTCTTGTCCGGACATGTTGGGAATTTGTTTACGGCACCCTTGGACTGCGAAATCATACGAACAAAAAATCGCACGGCTGATGTGAAATGGGCTTAAAACAACAACCCGAGTCCAAAGGACCCCAAGACTTCAAAGTCAGTGTAAAACCCTGAACTCATTGTTTGTACATAACATAAACGCATAATTATCTTAGCTACTCAAACAGACTCAAAGAAGAATTAACAAGTAAAAACTTCTATCTATGCCAAAATATGCCTTTATTTTATTCACAAAACAAAGGGTAATGAGTGCTACATGCAATTTCATTTTTTATGGGAATTTTTATACGATACGTTCTTTTTTGCAATAACAGAAAGAGTGTTAATTAATTGCATAATGGTTATATCTTAGTTTCTGTAATGGCTACATCCAGCCGTCAATATCGTTTTTTTTTCAGGCAATACTCATACTCAATCCAGAATTGTCATTCATTATTACTCACACCTGTCAACATCTCAGCTTAGACAAGATTATATTACAGGACAAAAGTCCAGTATTACAAAAATGAAAACATGCATAACTGAGCATGGTTCAGAAGAACTAATTTTCTGAAGTTGACAAAGATGTATGTAATTGATTAGGTACAGCTCTGGATAAAGGTCTGGCCCCAAGGTTATAAAACTTGAGAACAGTCTCTGAGCTCAATTCTCAATTCCATGCTCAATGAATTAAGGTTGAAAAAAAATGGAGCTTATTAATGTTTAAACACATATTCAGATCAAATATGCTGTCGGACTGACCTATCAATAATATCATTGTTGTTTGATCATAATTAACTTATAAATATTAAACATCAAAGAAGAAAGGAGATTTGAGCTTTGGGATTGAACTCAAGTTTTATATCCTCAGAGCAAGATATAGCTATGTAAAGTGCCAGAGGTCATCTGGAAGGAATACTGAATGTCTGTAACAGGGAATATTGGGGGAAAATGATTAAAACTACACCGGGCAGAGAAATTCAAATAACAAACATACCCAAACATGAAAATATTGATGTATATGCATATTGCACCTTACATTTACAATCTAAGTTTCTCTAGGTGTCTGAGTATTAAAATGCATACTATGTATAAGGTCTTTCACTACCATGATATATAACATTGTGATAATATGTTTGTTCATAATTCTAGTGATGCAGATTTGATATTTAAATCAAAGGCCTGAAGGCCTGAAAGGAGATGAATTTAATGATGCAGGGTCATCTCTCTGAGTCGATATAAAATTTAAAACTGTATCAATAATTCTGTCCGAAACGAGGACCTGGTAGTACTATAGTCTTCTGTTTATTCAATCAAATATTAATGCCAAGGATCATGTTGCTTGTTTAAAGAGAATTATTTCACTATATGAATTATCAAGGCCTTGTAACATATTCTTAATATCACAGAACTCCTGGGTCTAGAAATCATGAAAATATACACCAATCGTGTTCATCATGCAAGGCCGTGATATACCAATTCAAAACCATTTTTTTAAACGATGGTCTTATTTGACGCAGAAATATTTTTTCTTTATGCAACATTTAATGTTATATATATATGAATATATTGTTCTGAGCAACAAGCAATTTGGCACTCACTGTTGGTGATAAATAAACGAAAATAATCCTGCATCCCATTTTTGGGACAGCGGTGGTATACATTTAACAAATTTCAATCCTTCAGACGTAATTTATTTCCCGCGTAAAGGCAATTACATAATATTAAATTTCGTTTAAATTTCTTTCTAGTTCTTTGCAAACAGTTAAGTTAAAGCACTTTTTAAAGACTGGATTGGAAAACCATGTCGGAACTTATCCGAATATTTAGGGGAGTATTCATTTTATACAGGGTGGAGATGATGCTTAAAACATGACGTATAAGCAAAATGATAGCCTTTAGAAATGGGTCTACAACGCTAAAAATAGAAAATTGATAAAGTTATAGCACCAATGGTATTTGCTTACTGACTGTGTGTGAATGAGTGTTTGAACTGCGTGCAGTATCGCTCTGTTAGCGAGTCTGTGTAACGACAAAGACCGAAAAAATGTAGTTCAAATTCTCGCCTAAAGCTCGAGAGAGCAGTGTTGAAATTCATAGTTAGCATGATCGCTATACGAGAAGAATTTACAAGTACATTCATCTCCTAAAACTTAACATTGCAGCAAAATGTAGTACATTATGGTAATCTCAGATTATATCTTGTATCCACAATTATATGTGTGTTTTTAACTTCCTTGCTGTGATTCCTATCATGTACATAGTATTGTTTTCATTATTATTATAACTATAATGTTCTTTATAATGTTTACTTGTTATTTGTATACCGATTTGTACAATCATGTATTAGGCTACACCATGTTGTTATGATGACACCATGTCAAAATCCCTAGAATAGCAAAAGATTATTCGGTGCTCAATAGGTATTAACATTTACATTAAAGGACATTATACAATGTACCTATATATATAACTTAAAAAATGTAGTAGCTCAGCGAATAATAAATAACTATCATTATCATTATAGGTAACTTTCATTAATAAATAACTATCATTATCATTAATACTAACTTTCATTAATAAATAACTATCATTAATACTAACTTTCATTAATAAATAACTATCATTATCATTAATACTAACTTTCATTAATAAATAACTATCATTAATACTAACTTTCATTAATAAATAACTATCATTATCATTAATACTAACTTTCATTATCATTAATACTAACTTTCATTAATAGATCTACTAACTTTCATTAATAAATAACTATCATTAATACTAACTTTCATTAATAAATAACTATCATTAATAACTAACTATCATTATCATTAATACTAACTTTCATTAATACTAACTTTCATTAATAAATAACTATCATTAATAACTAACTATCATTATCATTAATAACTAACTTTCATTAATATCTTACTGTCATTAATAAATCTCATCATCACTGAATAACTATCATTAAACATAATCATAAATCGTCTCAGACATAAAATCATTCAAAGTAACTCACACTGCTCATTAGGGCCATTTCTTTCACCTGTTGTTTAAATAACGCCTCCAGCTCTAACTCTTCATCTTGTATCTTATGAGACTCCTGAAAATTGAAACAAACATTTAAAATTAACTTCAAGCCTACATAACGCTACCAATTCACTCAATACCAACAAAGTCAATCAGTATGTAGAATTAAGAATAATGTTATACTCTTTTCAAGAACTGTGATCGAAAATTGGGCATATAATTCATTATAAGTTGAATTATTTAGTTTATATACATCAATTATAGGTATTGCGCAATTTTACTAAACTATCAAATCTGCATAATTTCACACTCAATGCTTCTAACATTTATTTTTAGCTTCAGTGAGATTTGATTACTTTCGTAAGTTCAACATTCATTTTTGTTATACCGGTTGTCTAATGCATATGCATTTAATGATGCGCTACATGATATTATATAAACAGCGCAATGGAGTTAGCAGTCAAATCCCAGTAAAATAAATGAAAACTATCAACTGTGATACCAAGCTAAAAATAAATCACATTCATTGACTGTGTAATAATTCAGCTTTGACAGTTTAATTAATTCACACCATAAAATTAAAGAAAAACATACAATAGGTCATAACAATTGTGTAAATTTGAATTTAAGTAAAACAAAGCAATACATATATAGTTAACATTAGATAGCAATTTAACCTCAGTCGAATATTAAGACCAAATCAATATAACGACCATTTAGTATTTTAACTTGACTATCTCTGAATCAAGACAGAAAAGATGATGTTTTACTATATTGTGAACTGAACAAAAGTTAATCTTGTTATTAAAGGATTATAAAGTTATTCATCATCTGGTTAAAATTTGGATAGAAAACACAACAGCAATATTAAAAGAAATATTTATTTTACAAAGTTAAAATATTTTCATGACTTAATTATTACCCCTTCGAAAGAATTCCATGAAATCATGAAATTTTCATGGACTATTTCAGGGCATACTTTCTGAACAGTTCATGAAATATGAATAATTAAATGACAGGGGCGTCGTAAGAATCAAGGGTTGACTGTTCCACATATTTGTTTCATATCGATCTTAAAGACAAAGGAAAATAGTTTAAAAATCACTTATTTAAACGTGTGTGGAATTTATCAATTATTTAAACGTATGTGGAATTTATCAATTATCTAAATGTGTGTGGAATTTATCTAAAATAAATCTAGGAACATAAAATACAATGGTGCTGTAAAAAACCCTAGGCATACAACCTTTAATTTGGCCAGTTCATAGTTCTCTCTCAAAGCCGTTCTCCGCATTTCGTCCATTTCTAGTTTGAGTTCTTCTTCGACTTCATCGTCGAGTTCTTTGTATTTGTAAGTTTCCTGATATTAGCATGCAGTGTTAATAAGAACAAGCACATAATCCAACATTCACCATACAGTTAGGAGCATCAGGCTTTCAACTAAATTGCACAAAATGAAGGACAATTTGATTGATTCATTTATTTGTTACTTAACGGCCCATTCATTTGACGGTTATAGTAATTTCAGAGCCACCCCAAAGAGATTGGGGAGATATTAGATACAGGAATATGAGACATTTGTATATCCCTAACTCTTTTCAAATAGTTTTTCCTGGTTCTTTATTGTGCCGATACACGCCTTGCCTTTATCCTGTGATTTTCCAGACGCAGTACTTGTTGGACGATTTGAACATGGTTAAAATGAAAAAAAAAAAATTAAATTATTCAACAACTCTGAGTCAATGAATCTAGGCCATGGTTATATACTTGGCAAACATTTAGGAAATAATTTGTTTATATTGAAACATGATAGGTATACATAATTTAAATCAACTTGTCACAAATAATTTATCCAAACTGATACACAATTGAATAACTTTGGAGAAAGGTTTTCCAAAGCTTATTTGTATTTATTTTGAAATTGGGTAACAATTGTTCTAAAACAGAAATATTTGGAATGTATCCTGTGTTTCATTCAAAGAACTCCTAAAAAATAGTCTAAAATTATTATTGTCTCTGAATCAGTTTGTTCTCATTTGAGGCAATCTTAAATTGGACAGTTCAAGAAATAAATAACTTTTAAAAGATTTTTCAAATGTTTTTGTACAATGTATTCGGTTTAAAATTGGAGAATAACTTAGAATGATAAAAATGATAGCTATTTATTGGCCTTAATATTTTAATCCAAATATATGTACTTTTTTGTTTGTATTTAAATCTTTTTTTTTTAAGTATACCTGCACATTAATATTCATGTTTCAAATTTTGGAATCAATATTTCTGAAATACTATGAAACAAGAGCCCGGTCATAACAGCTCTATATCGCTCATCTGACCACCACTGCAACCTTGCACAATCAAGTGACCACCACTGCAACCTTGCACAATCAAGTGACCACCACTGCAACCTTGCACAATCAAGTGACCACCACTGCAACCTTGCACAATCAAGTGACCACCACTGCAACCTTGCACAATCAAGTGACCACCACTGCAACCTTGCACAATCAAGTGACCACCACTGCAACCTTGCACAATCAAGTGACCACCACTGCAACCTTGCACAATCAAGTGACCACCACTGCAACCTTGCACAATCAAGTGACCACCACTGCAACCTTGCACAATCAAGTGACCACCACTGCAACCTTGCACAATCAAGTGACCACCACTGCAACCTTGCACAATCAAGTGACCACCACTGCAACCTTGCACAATCAAGTGACCACCAGAGCCAAGGTCATTTAGACTCTGCAGGTCATGACTATGAACAAATTTAAATTTGGTAGAGGTCCACTATGCATGCAATGCTACTTGTGAAATATCTAAGCTCTAGGCCTTCTGGTTGATTTTTAGTAAATTCTTAAGATTTTCCTATGTAAATCAAATGACCTACGGGGCAGGGTCGATTTGACCTGGGGGTCACAATCTGAACAATCTTGTTCAAGGTCCACTAGGCAATGATGTACACTACTTATCTAAGATTTCTGAAGATTTCCTATAGAAATCTATGTAAAATTAAGTGACACTGTGGTGGGACAAATATTGACCCCATGGCCATGATTTGAACAAACTTGGTACAGGTCTAAGCTCTAGGCATTGTAGTTTTTGACAAGAAGATTTTTCAAAATTTTCCTACATAAGCCAACGTAAGATCAAGTGAACCCCGGAACCAGGCCAATATTGACCCCAGGGCCATGATTTGAACAATCTTGGTAGCATTCTGCAAATGCTGCAGACAACATATCTAAGCTTCTGGAAATTTTCCTATAGAACTCTATATGAATCATTAAATTTTAGTGACCCCTGGGCCAGAGTAAATTTTGACCCCAGGGGCATAATTGAACAAACTTGATAGAGGTCCATTGGACAATGCTACATACCAAATATCTAAGCGATAGGCCCTGTGGTTTCAGACAAGAAGATTTTAAAGTTTTTCCTATTGGTTGGCATGGCAATGGTAAAGGGTCAGAAAGGCCCACTTCCAGAAAGGCCCACACCGAAAAGGCCCATATCAGAAAGGCCCACTTTATAAAGGTACCAGAAAGGCCCAATTTTGTTACCGAAAAGGCCCACTTTTTTATTTTAATTGTAATCTATATCAAATTTATAGGCTGAAATTATAGTATATTTATGATAAAAAAGAAGGAATTTATGGTTTGTTTTCAGTGTGTTTTTTAAGAAATTGTTTAGCAATAAACCTCAAATCAAAACCTGAATTAAATCATTGTTATATTAATTGTTAACACGGTCAGTACCGGAAAGCGGGAATTTATACATAACTCCAATATCGGATAAAGATTCTAAAGACAAAGTCATCCCGATTGCGAAGTACATGTAGTTGTATCAGACAAAAAAATATATATGATTATGTTTATCATCTGTAATAATAATCATGATGTGGGCCTTTTAGGTATGGGCCTTTCTGGTGCTGGGCCTTTTCGGTATTGGACCTTTCTGGAAGTGGGCCGTTTTGACCCCCATTCATGGCAATCACGTTTTTGATGAAATTTAATTTTGAACAACTTTGGTACAGCCTCCAGCAAAGAACATTCAGGTAAAGTTTTTGTTGAAATTGGCCAACTGCTAAAGAAGATGTTGTTTAAAGCAATTGTTGATGCACGAACGGACGCACACACAGACGACAGACATCACGCGATCACAATAGATCACCTTGAGCACGAGCACTTTGTGCTCAAGTGAGCTAAAAACAAAACTGACTCAGTCAAGAAAGCATACAGAAATTAATAGTACATATAGATTAAACAAGAGAAATGGGATTGTCATAGACAAAAATGTACAGGGGAAGGAAGGTTTACGTATTCACTAGTTTTGACTTGATTACAAAAAGTTACAGGTGACCAAAATTAAAGATTGAAAAAGCGCATACCATAAAACTAAAGGAAGTGCACTATATGCAATGGTCAATTTTTTAAGATGCAATGAAATGTTAAAGGGATGACTATAATGGTCAAACAAGTCAGTTGGTAAAAATGATTGTCTTATTACACATACATTGTCCACTTGATTACTGCAGTCTTTAAGTACTGTTTTAGTACCGATACAGAGTGCATTGAAAGCCTGTGTCGCTGTTAAGTGATGTAAGTTCAGAACAAAACAACAACAACAACAGTCAGGACAAACTCAGACAATAATGGATTTAGGAAGAAGTTGGTTGGATGTATTAAATTGCAATGCGAACATTTAGGTAGTTTATGTGAACATTTAACACAGAGACACGTATACACATTAATTAGGATATCATATTGTTTTTTGTTTTGTTATTAAGGACACCTTAAAACAATGGACACAGTCATATATTTGACTATGCTTTCTCTGAGTTTTGAAAGCAATTACTGTGCAATAGATGGGGAGTTAAGCTAACCTGTTATCCTGAGTTCGATATGGGACTACTAACAAATACAAAAACTGGCCATGAAGCAATAACTTCCAAATCATCAAATACATGAAAGTTCAAATTAACAAATCGGAGAGGCATGTACTTAATAATAGCTTAATATACAATTTAAGCGGCTTGTTAGGGGTTAGTTTTCAAAATGAACTTTTGAGACTAATAATAATCATCTGAGAGAATGACACAATTTTATTATTGTATTAATCAATTAGTGAATATCATTAAGAGACTTGTACTAAAATTAACTAAAGTGATCACAGAAATTTAGCAGGGAAATGTAGCATGTATAAGTGGAATGTTGGTTATGAAAAAAAAATAACACAGCTAGATGGTGTGATATTTAAATAAACAGCAGTAAAAACTAGAAAAATATAAAAAAGGATAAAATTGTGTTGATTATCTATCCTATGAAGGAACAATTTTGTTACCAGAATAAAAATGCATACAAACAAAAAATGAGTAAGTACATCGAAACAAGTGTACATATGACTGATAAGATCCAGCATAACATTTTATGGTGAAATTGTCAAGTGTAGCTAGTGTACAGTAAGTAAAACCCAAAACATTAACCAGTCCAGTATGGAACCCCTAATAATAACCAGTCCAATATGGAACCCCTAGTAATAAATGATTTCATAACAAAATATGATGTTGCCCTTTTAATAAAATAACTTTAAGGCATACAGATAACAGAATTATTTTAAAGGGTCATTTTACAGACATCATAGTTTGTATTGTATATGAAAACAACAAACATAAATCTATGATGAACAAATGTTGTAAACAACAATAAACAAACACCACAT
Organism: Lutraria lutraria; assembly: GCA_964023205.1. Classification (NCBI taxonomy): domain Eukaryota; kingdom Metazoa; phylum Mollusca; class Bivalvia; order Venerida; family Mactridae; genus Lutraria; species Lutraria lutraria. Next base: position 44,412,374 of record OZ026836.1, read on the forward strand.
GGACCAAAGACGACACCATTAACGCTAAGAAACACGAGTGCAGGACCTTAGAACTAGTAATCTCAAAATATTGGAACGTTTCAGTTAAAAACTGTTAATACTAACATATTAGTGCGAATTAATATAACAGAAAGAATGTTAACTCTTCAAAAATGTTGAATTATGTCATGCTAAACAAAGATTCAGTGCTTATTGTTACATACCTCTAAATGTTTCATCAAAACAGCCACAACCACGTTGACGAGAACAAACTGAGCCATCAGGACAAACACAACAAAGTATACTGGAGCGATGACATGATTGACGCAACAGTTTTTGAGGCAATTATCACCTCTGTCACAATCGGTTCTTAATGTATCCTGAAAAAAATATAATAATCACAGCTGAAGGTCACAGCTGACAAACATTTAACATGCTGACTTTGCAGGAACAGTTTGCTATAGATAATAACCTTACTACAGCACAACCTCTCCAAAGCAACACCCTTAGGGAGTAGCAAAAATATGTTGTTGTTGAGAGGTTGTTGAAAGGTTGTTGCTCTAGAGAGGTTAATTTAATAGTTCAATCGTGCAGTGCGAAAAACGTATGTTGTTGTTGCAGGGATGTTGTTGCTGAAGAGTTGGTCGCTCTGTTGAGGATATACTGTAAAGAGTGGGTCGCTCTGTTGAGGATATACTGTAATTACCTTTAATTTACATAGACATTTTTAAACAGCAAACAATTACGGAGATCTACCTTATGCACACTGATACATGTTTAAGATTCCATAATTCCTCCATCATGTCCTGTCCTGTCAAATACCTGTATACCGCTATATTTTTCTTTTATTTATTCATTTCAATTTCATTTTTTGAAGCCTTACAGATATACAGTGCAACCCCCTACAACAGCCACCAATGGGAAGGACAAAAATGGCTGTAGTAAAGAGGTGGCTTATAGTTTTAATACTACTGTTGATTAGATTTTATTAAAATGTGGTCATTCAAGCGTCATTTTTCAATGCAATAAATGAAACAAATCATGTCCACTGAATCATATGTCTATAAATTTGTGTGTACAACAGTTGAAATATTGAGTAGAGCGGTGTCGGCTGCCCCCGGATACTTTATAGATTTTTTTCGATTATTTTTATAATATCTGATAGTTCTGAACGATTTTAGCTGGTTACCTTAAGTACCCTTTTTATCAACTATTTCGTCCATATCGCTTAGTGCTACTCATAGGAAATTTTCAAGTATGCTAGGAACCATCAAGCAAGTGTTGTCGGGTAAATTCGGATACCATCAGGTCTTCCGAATACCTGTGTGATTTTTAAAAAAGACGATACAAAACACAGATAAATCTTTAGTTAAAGCAATACTTATCAAATTTTATTAATTTCATTTCAGAGACTGCTCATTATACAAAAAAATCTGATAGTTTTAATTATAATATTAACTCGTATCAAAACATCGTTAACTTGCTTGATTTTTTATGAAATTATTTCAGGTGAAAACTTTTCATTTCAGTCGTTTAAAAGCATTATTCTGTCACAATAACAAACTCTTTTTAACACCATTATTAAACAAATACCAATTTTGAAACTCGTCTAACATTATTTAAATCAACAGGAACGCCAGTGAAACAGTACAGCACTCAAATATTCAGTCAATCACAACACTATCTTCTAACTGGTTCTGATGTTACAAACAAGTCAATTACACATCGGGCAAACAAACTCCATCTTTGCTCTCTTCCTCGGCTAACAACTCATAGTCCGGCCTGTTAGCACACATATAATGACAACCTGTTTGACACACTTTACCCATCTAGACGGGTGTTGATCGTTACATGCAGGGCACATCTCAAACACTTCTTCAAACTCATCACTGTCCTCATCCTGCACCAGTTTACTCATGTTGATATCACTGTCGGAGTCCTCATCACTTGACAAACTTTCATACCTTCGTTTCTTACTCCACCTCAGCAGTATAGCAGCATCTTTCTTTTCTTCTTTTTCTTTCTTCTTTCACAATTTCTCTTCATCTTTTACTTTCTTTGCCTCTTCCTTCTCTTTCCCCTTTCTTTTCCCTCTTCCTTTCTCAATAGTTAAGCTTTTTCTTCCTCTTCTTTTCTCATTTTCTTACAAGAAGATATTCACGGAATTTCTCAGACGTTACAGTTTTAGGCAGTAACACTTCCTTTGATTTCTCCTTCTCTAACAGTTTTATTGTAGGAATTTTCAGAAACTTAGACATTGGTGATTGACAGCTTTGGAACTACAAGGGTAATTTTCTCCAGTTCTAGATTGCTCTGTTGTTTGATTTAGGATTCAGATTGACTTGTTGAAGCAAACACTGGACATACTTGAGAAGCATTTGTTTCGGTTACTTCTGTATCTTCTAACGTTTCAGTTTCCTGAGCTACAGTTCTTGTAACCAGTCTATACTGCCTGACTAGAGGTACATGTATTGTCTGTGACATTTTCTGTCTGACTTGATTCTTTCTCTGTCTCTTCTATCTTTTTGCTTTGACTTTCCTTCATTTTTCTCTTGTGGAAGAGAACACAGGTTTGAAATTTATCTGTATTTAAAACTATCGAGCTATCAAGGGGGAAAAGACCAGCATCTCGAAAACCATTGACTGTGTTTTCAACCCTTAATTGTTGAAGCAACCCAAGCATCTTTGAAAATTCTTGCAAATTCAAACTTTGTGACATACTCCCCCACATGCTCAATCATGCAATGCTGTCTTCCATGATTTCTTGAGTGAGCAGAAGAAACGGAGGTCACACGGCTGCATGAGATGACTTGCGTGCTCCAACAAACAATAATGTCATTATCCCGACAAATATCACATGCTTCCAGGGTAAGATGTGTAGAATGACCACCTACTAGTAGTATCAGTCTTTTTTTTACCTGATGCTCCTCTATATCATGTATAAAAACAGTTTCAAGCCAACTAGCAAACAATTCTGATTCCATCCACCCGTTAATTACTGCTTCTGCCTTAAACTGCTTCGTCAAACCCCTCAAGCATGTTCCTGGTGAATGGAAATACAATCATCAGTCTCAGGAAGTGTGCTGCTGCTAGTGATTGTAATCAGTCGATGAAAATTTCGTTGATTAATCAATTAAAACTGATTAAATAAGAAATGACCTAGAATGCTAAGACTGCATAACCTGCACAACCCTTACACCAAATGAATAGCACAAAATCAATAAAAATTGAAAAATTTAATGCCTTAACTTTATTGGATGTTTGAGTAAAATAACATAAAACAATTATTTTGCTATTAAAAACACGCTGAACCAGAATTATGCTGCATTTACACATACAGTTTGAACAGCATTACACCAGTCACTATAGCTTATCAAATCAATCATTTAGGTATTTAAATGACAAAGCCTTTCAGCAAATTGTAATGTCTGCAGTACTATAGTCAAGAACAACGACTCCGTACAAAATTTCGTTGATTGAATGGGAGCATCGTCACGTCAATAATCATTTGTCATTGATTCGTTGATCAAATGATTAATCGGAACATCACTAGCTGCTGCACTCATTCCACACAGAACCGTTATATGGGATTTGTCAGAGGCAGAGACACTGGTGACTGATTTCCCCCCTGCAAGCACATGGCCCGTTTTAACTGCCAAGGAAAATCCTGATTCGTCAACGTTATACATTCTAGTCGGATCTAACTGTATAGTCTTGTCCACGACAACCTCATTAATGTATTCTCTAAAGTCATGAAACCACTCTTCAACACGCTCTGGAGTTATGACCGCACGTTCCTTGCCAAGTTGTCTGGGGGATCTCAGTTTTATGTCAGGATGCCTGTTCATGAACGCATAGTACTAGTCTTTACCAGGCATCCCATCTTTAAACGACGTTTTTCATCTATCGCCTTGACAATTATTGGCAACAGTCCTGATCAATTCATATTTAGTTCTTCCGTAACCGATTCTTGACATTTGTGTAAGACAATCGACTATTCTCTTCTCTTCAGTTGCAGTGAGAATTGTATGTGGCCCCCATAGTGCATTCTATGCTGGAATGACCTTTATTATGACCTTGGTACATTGTAAAGCCTGGATGCCTTTAAGTAACCCATAGATCTGGTTTTTACTGCTCTAACTGCATTTTCTAGGGCAGTCTTGTCATACTTCATTTGGCGACTCATCCTAGAAGTAAATACAGTAAATACCTAGAAGCCTAAACAACTTGTCAAATATATAGTGACATGATCAAGAATCATTCGAAGCTGATAGAATTATCTGTGTATAAATGTATATCTGTTTATTGTGTTGACTTTCTTGTTTCACAAAAAGATTATGGACAATATTGCGTTATTTTAAAAACATTTATAACATATCTAAATGATAAAATATCGATTGGTAATCTTATATATTAACTTTCATTCTAAGAAACATGTATCCGGAAGAGCCGACTGTTAAAGTTGGTGTCGCCTCTTTCCGATACCTACGTATTTAAACTTACAAAGAATGTGACGTCATATCAATACTTGTCACTTGTGACTGAAACCTTTTTACTTTAGAAAATACACTTGTGCGTTGTCAAGCTATTATTTAAATAATATTATTCGAAAATAATGTCACCAAGGTTGCTTAGCATACTCCGTAAGAACCATATAGAAAATGCATACCTTCACAAGTGATTATTTTTTGGAACTTCTCAAAACGTCCGCGCTTTAAAACGTTTAAAAACCGGAAAAGAAAGATTCCGTTTTCGGCTCATGAGCAGCTGCTGAATGCTGAGCGGTGTGTTGTAAAATTATTTATGATTGGCTAAAAGTATACGGACTTAGACCATATCTAGAGAAGCCCGATGGCGTTCTATGTGATACTTATCAAATTTTGAGTATAATACATTTTAAGGTATGTCACGGTGTAATATTTTAAGTGTCCACACGGTGCTTTAATTACAGTAACTAATTTTCAATGATCACGCTTGCGCCTATATTTTAAATACTGTTCGATTGTTTAATGTTCGATGTATGTTTTGTCGTCTGCTAATTGACTGAATCGGGGATCTTCGTCATTGTTCGTAGATAACGAGCAATGAAGGCAGGTAACTAGTATGATTGTCCGTGTGTGTAATATAAAACCGGTCATAAAACTTGTTGTTTTGTCCAGTTGTCCAATCGTTTTGTCTGTCTTATATGTTGTGTGAGAGAAGTATGTGAGAGATGTATAGATTGGTCAGTAAAAGTTTCTCTGGGCACGTCCCTAACGATTTAATTTCTCTGGGTACTCCCCCAGACCAGTTCTCTTACGTGACAGACGTCTCTTATTATAGGATTAAACTTTCATTTCTGGTCATTTATCGATGTGTAAACTCCCTCAGACCTCACCACACATTGAATAAAGCCCGAATGTGAAATGTGTGTTATGAGGTCTGAGGAAGTTTACACTTCGATAAATGACCAAAAATGAAAGTTTAATCCTTTTATTTCCAATTTAATTCAATTGTTTAATTAAATTCTTATTAATGACGGACATGAACCGCTAAAACTCTTTCGCTGGTAAATTATTATACATGTAGGCCTATAACTTGATGACGTCAAGATATGACGTCATCAGATATGAATGTAAATACAAATGTAGTAAAGTAGTGTATTTTAAACGTTCATTTGTGGTCAACCATCGAAGTGTTAACTCCCTCTGACCTCATAACACACATTGCATAAAGCCTGTATAACTGAATCTGTAATAACATAATTAGGTCAAACGTAGTCCGTCGACGATGAACAGAAACAAAGGGTATCCGATTGAAAAGGAGTTTATCGAAGTGTAAACTCCCTAAATTGACCAATCAAAATGCGTAGATTTATTAGAATTGGCAATAAAGATATTTAAATTATTTTGAATTATATGCATCCATGCTGTGGTAAGGTTTTACTTAATAATGTTACGTTTGGATATTAAAGCTTTGTTGTGGTAATTATTTTAGTAAATTTGAGAATGCGTGGAATTTTGGGTCGTAGTAAAAAGTTGTAATTCTTTGTTAACATTGCTAAAATTATATTATTCTGTTTTTGGCTTTTTATTTTATGTTCGAAATAAATTGGACGTATTCGAACCTACGCCTGAGTGATGTCGTATATTAAACCCTGTGACATATACAAGCACACATTTCAAACAAAATTTCATCCAATTTCAAACATAACTAGAGCTTTGTCACAGAAGTAACTTCCACCTCCGCCACTGATTTCAGTGCTTTGACACTAAGAATGTGATAGTACACTATATGGCTAAGTTCAAGGGCATATAACTCTGAAATGAGTGGATTACTAGGCATGAAAATTGTGTCTTCCCATTGCACGTCCAGTCTAGGCTTTCCGGTTGGCCGATTTTCATGAACAAATTCGGAAGGGCCATCATCTCTGTGCGGGACGGGGCCAAGTAAAAAAGTATCTCTTCGTCACAAACAGTCTAATTTAATTAGTTGGACTAATTGCACATCAACATTTCATAATATATTTCAAGTTTCAATTCAATCTCTTGAAAAATGTGGAAGTATTTTGCTCCACAAATATTCATGGACGGACGGACCTGAAGAACAAAACCTGCACTATGCTATCTGTTTGGTCATATAACCATAAACATGATAATTGATTTTTCGTGTAGCCACAATTTAAAGAACACTAACTCTGTATGAACTTACTTTCATGATTCCATTCCAGTTATCTCCCGTAGCTACTCTGAATAAAGTCAAGAACGCCATCCCAAAGTTTCTGAAATGAGCGTGTTCGCCAAGTCCTTCACACGGATGTTCTTCTGAGCATTCTAAATTGAACAGCAAAAACGACACTTCACAGTAAATAATAATATTCGTCACAAATTGAAGAAAAACGTAAGGTCAATCAAATTTGTGACAAAATGGCCGTTTGATATTTTAGCTATGCATCCTAAAGAAGTGGCATTGTTCAATAATTACTGAATAATAACTGAAATGAGTTTTTATCAATAGCTAATGATTAAATGTATATTTCTGCACCAGTAAAATAATATTTGATAATTAACAAGTATCTATAATTCTCAACTGAACTAAAGCTAATTCCATTTGTCAAAATAATGTATTATAATATCAAAATAAATATAAACTACAATGTCCAACAATAACTTCAATATGTCATTGAGGGTTTCCATATCTTAAATTGTCGCTTTTAAATGTTCTTCCTTGTTTATTTTTAATTTTAAACACATTCCTCAATTTTCACATTGTACAAAAAACCTCCACGCATGTGTTTACACTATGTACTACACAGTAGCCTAAACAAACATGGGAGAAAATTCATTGTGTGAAAGTTGAGGCTAAAGAAAAACTTTCAAGTTTTTTTCCTTATTGAGTGTATAAATAAATAAATACTCAATAAGGGAAAAAATTGAAGTTTTTTCTTTCGACAGATTTGCGTTGTTTGATAGGTTGAATTGATAAATAACGTCTATAAACGTATAATAATTACGGAATTGAGTGCCTATGATTAGGAATACAAGGTTTTTGCGAGTTATGCTAAATTACACAAGTTCATTACACACTTGTTGTCGTGTCATCTATGTCTGAATGAAGATAATATAGTCATATATAAGTTTTACAAGTCTTCAATGTACAGCTCTAGGTAGTTATATTCTACATACATACTTACAATTCCCTCTACCCCTTGTAAATAAAACAATGTTTTATCCCATTGGTAGCCACAAAGTTAAATTATGTTGTTGTTTAATGGCCCATTCGACAGCTGTGGTCATTTCAAAGCTAGCCCAGAAAGAGAGGCCGGGAGATAAATACAGGAGGACTGAGTATTTACGTATATCCCTATTCTTTTCTATTAGTTTTTCTTAGTTCTTTATCGTGCCCGGTGTAAAGCATAGGGTCATTTCACATAAAAATATCATATAAAAAATTATATATATTATTTCATATTCATAGACAAGGGGTGAAATACGCTATACAATTTTGTCTGAGTACGGGCGTGTAACCCAATATCACCATACTAAATCACATTAAATAACAAGCGTTACTTCGAAATAAAAAACTGAAAATAAATAACTGAAAATAAATTACAGCTATCTACCACAAATTATTAATCGCCTGTCATTTATTATGCGATGATTTCATATTTATTACCGAAATTTATTTCAATTGGCAGCCATATTTTTTTTTGTAACAAGGTATTTCATTGGTCAAGGAACCAGGTACAGTCCAATCAAATTGCTCGAGACAACTTCACATGCCAAGACAAAATGGCTGGTAAAAATACCTGTCGGTGCGGATTTTGATATTTAACTCGCTACACAATCAGTAATTGACCAGTGATTGAATGTTTGTTGCAGGTTAATATATCTTTTGGTCAGTTATTGTATGCGCCATTAATTTTATGCAGGCGTTTGTCTTTTCTTGCAATTTAGCATGTATTTCTTCGGTTACACGGTCGTTCTAGACCCATTTTTTATGCGAGTACAGGTAATGTTAAGTCTGCTATATCTAAAATAATTCATTTAGAAAAAATATATTTTGGTCAGATGAAAGGGTACATGATTGTCGTTAATTAGATATATATATATATATCAGTACTGTGCGTCGTTTCTACATTTAAACAGAACCATTATTCTGAAAATTTTGACAAATTTACATTTCGTGGGAGTTCCACCCCTTGTCTATAAATATGAAATAAGATTTGTTTTTTTTGGGGGGGGGGATTTATGGTATTTTTATGTGACATGGTCCTATGGTGTAAAACACCGATACAAGCCTCTCCCTGTTTCCCTCTGATTTTCTAGACATGGTCCTATGGTGTAAAACACCGATACAAGCCTCTCCCTGTTTCCCTCTGATTTTTTAGATACAGTACCTGGCTTGGTAGTTGGCATGGGAACATTGGAAAAGCATCCCTGAGAAATTCGAAAGGCGGAACCGATAATTGAACCCAGAAATTATCTGTTTTTAACTTCAAACTGGATGAATAACAATAACTAGGTCACATGACCTTTGTCAACATCGAGAAAAGTGAAATATTTGACAAACACCTTTATGTGAGTATTGATATACGTACCTAGACGGCCGAATAACTCCACACCCAGAGCGGCAAATATGAAAAATAGCAGGAAGAAAAGAAGTCCTAGGTTTCCAACCTGTGGCAAGGCTTGAATCACTGTGTCGAGTAATGCACGTATTCCTTTAGCCATCTTGAGTAATTTTAAGACTGGAATCAAAATGTTTTTTAGTATTACTCATATTGTAACAGTTATTATATATCCACTGGAAAACCATGGCAACGGAGAATGTCAAAAGTAAGGAACCAATCGGTCAACTAGATTATTATATGATAGAGTGTTTCATAAATGTAAAACATTCATTAAATATTTCAAGCACGTAAAATGTCATAGTATTTTAAGATAAGTGATGTTTTCGATAGAATCAAGTGACATTATACGCTTCATCTGTACAGTAAGCGATGGACTTTCTCACAAAAACTATTTAGAATAGACATACAAGTACATACCATCTTATTACATGTATTAGTCAAAGTATACGTGTCTGTTTTTAGGGAAGGTGGTGTTTTGGCAATGATGGTGTTTTGGCAAGGATTGTGTTTTGGGAGGATGTTGTTTTGTGGAGGTTGAGGTTTTGGGAGGGTTTTTGAGGAGATGGTGGTGTTTTGGCGATGGTGGCGTTTTGGGGAAGGTAGTGTTCTGTGATGGATGGTGTTTTTGGTACCTTGGTGTTTTAGGGAGGATGGGATTATGAAGAGAATGGTGTTTTGGGGAGAGCGTCGTTTCGGCAAGGTTTCTTTGGTGACAGAGTGGTGTTCTGTGGTCGATGGTGTTTTGGGGAGGAGAGTGCTTTGTGGAGAATGGTGTTTTAGGGTGAATGGAATGTTTTGTATGTGATTTTTTCTGAGAGTTCTACAAGTCCGTACGTGTATATGGATTTATCTTTGTCACAAATTGGTTGACTGTGATTTACCTCTGGCGATCCTTAATACCCTCATGACACGTATGATTGTAGGGTTGATAGGAATAACATTGGTTTTCATTTCTTCCAGAACTATACCAACAATAGACAAGATGACAATAAAGATATCCAGCTGGTTCCACCTGCAAGTATAAATAAAACATAATCGTGGTGTTGTGTCCTATAGAAACATGTATACAAATTCCCTGGTCACCAGTAACACACTGCTCAACTTTTATAATCGGTCGCCAAGAATTTTAAATGTTTTGCAAATACATAAAATTAAAGACAATCGATAATTTTATTTGGTAACGTATGTATAAAATGATAAATATTATTATAGTATGCATTTTAGGCATTAATACACCATCATACATAATGTATATTTATTACAGATGTGTTTTTGGTCCGTGTAGCCATCGTCCCTGCAAAATGATAGTCCCCTATGAGGTAAGTGGCATTATGAAAATATGGATTTCTGATTCATGAAACACATGATGATATTCTTAGCCATTATAAGGTTAGCACTCCAAGCTTTGGTACTAGCAATAGCATTTTAACCACCAAACCTTACCTATCTCTTAAGTAGCGTATTGTCCCTAGGGCGATTATCTTCATAGCAGCTTCTAAGATGAATACAGATGTGAAGAAGTAATTGAAAATCTGCAACGCAAACTCAAGTTCCTGAAAATAATACTACTGATATAAATAAATAAAATAGAAAACATAGCCGAATTTAGAGAAAGAAAAGTCGGGGCTGGAACCCGTGACTTCTGATAAAATTTAAGCCATCGAATTTCTAAATTGTTTACTGTTTACATTCTAAGGGTGTGAATACGTACACGCAGGAACGAGGTAAATGATTTAATGATTGCTTTATAGCGTTTTTTCTTCTTTCCTTTCTTTCAAAGTATTTAGGCCACCGGTCCATGTACGTATTTATACAATACATGTACTTGTTGAAATACCAAGCTAACCTTTTGGCAAGATGAACAGACTATAAGAAGGTGGTATCCAGAAGTATAGCAACAATAAATCCATAACTTGTTCATGAGTAATGCAAACCGACAGAGTGGCAAAATATTAAACTATAATAATGGTAAGAAATATAATCATGAAAGGCCATTGTTACATTTATTGAAACTGTTTTCTCAAATTAAAAGTATAATATGTGTATACAGCTAAACTCAATATATATGTTTTCTTATAATATTTCATGTAAATACTGTTGGTGCAAACATTTAGAGGCAATGAGTGTATCCCTTATATCATCGTTTTCTTGTTAGTTAAGTGTAATACATTGTGGTCTTATTTTACCTGACATACATACAGTGTCACGGATAGAAACAAATATTTCTTTATGGTACAGTTCGATCGGGAAAATGATCATTGCATCGAAATCACAATTAAGTGCAACAATTCAGCTATTCCCTACATTTAACAAGAAAAAGTCAAATATGTCTTTGTTGAATTGATTTGTTATTTTAACATGAAAAGCAACAATGTCACACGAGAAAGATGTAGACAAATCGAAAGGATTACATCGATTTTAAGTACAAATGCAAGAAGTCATATTGTCAGACCACTGTGTTCTCCAAAGAACGTCTCTGTCGCCAAAAACACAATAAATATGTTTCAAAATCTCTACAAAGAAATTGGCCTGATGTTTTAAATCTAAGTTCTAAATATATCCATTGCAACAATAATAAATGTATTGTTTGTAGCTTACAAAGATTTGTTTAAAAGCAGATGTATCGCAACTGAACAAAAGCCAATCAGAGTTTTATGGGTTTGTGCGCCAAATTAATTTTATCAGTGGGTCTAGACCGAAGTTGAAACATTTAAAGACGCATCCGTCTACTTTAATGTTTCTTATAACTGATGTATCTTCGAATTGAAAACCTGGCTGATTTTATTACGTTGTCTTGCAAGACATGAACTGTTCTCTTGTGTCGTTGCTGCATTAGCAAGACGTCACTAGGATCACTTGTAAACATGTTACATACGTCGAGTAAATGTGAGTGGGCTGGTGGATTTTAAAAAATCAGCCAAGTCTTGAATTGAATGATTGTCTAATTCATTTGAATACATCACGGTTCTTGTCTTCGTGTAACATTTCCAACTTGACAGTATAAATGTCTAACATGTATGTAAGTGTATTGTTTGACTTCGAAAATGTGGTAGAACATGATTATTTCAAAACTAATGCTACACACTGAAGTGCTGTTTTTAAACAACAATTAATTAACACAAAAGTTGTGTAGGTTTCTAGGTAAACAGACTATTAATTCTAACATTCATTTCACAAGAGATTTCTATGTAAAGTTCATTTAAATTCCATTCTTGGGCAAAAAGTTTAGTTAATTTGTTAAAAAAAAATCTTATTTCAAACAAGACTTTCCTTCCCACAATTACTGTATCTTAGGACGTTTGTACTCGGCTTATTATTCTATCAAGGGATCAAGTTGAAAAGTTGACATGAAGAATAAATAAAACATTGATATAAGACAATGTATTCATAATGAATAAATAAAACATTGATATAAGACAGTGTGTACATAATGAATAAATAAAACATTGATATAGCAGTGTGTACAGAATGAATAAATAAAACATTGATATAAGACAGTGTGTACATAATGAATAAATAAAACATTGATATAGCAGTGTGTACAGAATGAATAAATAAAACATTGATATAAGACAGTGTGTACATAATGAATAAATAAAACATTGATATAAGACAGTGTATACATAATGAATAAATAAAACATTGATATAAGACAGTGTGTACATAATGAATAAATAAAACATTGATATAAGACAGTGTGTACATAATGAATAAATAAAACATTGATATAAGACAGTGTGCACATAATGAATAAATAAAACATTGATATAAGACAGTGTGTACATAATGAATAAATAAAACAGTGATATAAGATAGTGTGTACATAATGAATAAATAAAACATTGATATAAGACAGTGTATACATAATGAATAAATAAAACATTGATATAAAACAGTGTTTACATAATGAATAAATAAAACATTGATATAAGACAGTGTGTACATAATGAATAAATAAAACATTGATATAAGACAGTTGTACATAATGAATAAATAGAACATTGATATAAGACAGTGTTTACATAATGAATAAATAAAACAGTGATATAAGATAGTGTGTACATAATAAATAAATAAAACATTGATATAAGACAATGTATTCATAATGAATAAATAAAACAGTGATATAACACAGTGTGTACATAATGAATAAATAAAACATTGATATAAGACAGTGTGTGCATAATGAATAAATAAAACAGTGATATAAGACAGTGTGTACATAATGAATAAATAAAACAGTGATATAAGATAGTGTGTACATAATAAATAAATAAAACATTGATATAAGACAATGTATTCATAATGAATAAATAAAACAGTGATATAACACAGTGTGTACATAATGAATAAATAAAACAGTGATATAACACAGTGTGTACATAATGAATAAATAAAACATTGATATAAGACAGTGTGTACATAATGAATAAATAAAACAGTGATATAAGACAGTGTGTACATAATGAATAAATAAAACAGTGATATAAAACAGTGCGTACATAATGCATGAATAAAACATTGATATAACACAATGTATGTACCACAATATATCCCTAAAATTCAGTAAAATCCATTTTATGCCGAAATCGTAAACATCTATTTGGCATATCACAAAGCATAATATTGATTGATCTAGCAGTTGAGCGTACGTGTTTGATAAAAAAATAGACCAAACTTGATGGGAATTTTATTTCATTTCATCATGAGAAGTTCTAAGAGAAATATTTGATTAATGGCTGTATGATATATAATATGTTGTATCAGGTCTAATCTAGGTCTATGCTAAAACCTTGTGTTATGATTATATTCTCTGAATTATCTATGTTTGTATGTTGTGTTTGCCTAATTTACACACTTATATTAGGACTACTAAATCAAATCGTAATTCAATAAATTCAGTCAATCAGAACGAAGCGTATCATTCATAGACTTTATATGAATTGTATGTAAAATGTATACGTTTGATTGTCTTTCTCTGGATTAAAAAAATGAATTTTGCTCTCTCATGCAATGTTGGGTGAAATAAATGCTATAAATAGAAATTGTTTGTCATTGCCATACAAGACAAAGTGGCGTTTCTGTCTTTCTTTCCGGAACTAAAAAGGTACGTAAGTATTACAATGAAGTATCTTTTAGGGGTGTTCCTTACATGCTATTGTTTGGTTAAGATAAGATGAACTGAGTACAACGAGTGGAGACTCATCGTTACATTTAAATCTGGATCCATATGTTTTGAATTTCAAGGGGAAAAGTGTATGTATAAGAAAGCATTACATAAAAAGTACAATAATACATAGCCTTATATGTTCAAACAGTGGTTGACATTCAATTCGAGTATGAAGTCAGTAATAAAAAATGCTTGGCTTATTCCATGACGAACAAGTTGAAACTAGAAAATGAAAAAAAAGTGCTGAGAAAATCAGTCATTCATGGATTCTATCATTTTTCAAGCTCTTTCGCCTTCTGTCAACAGTATATATCATTGTTCAAGCTTTTTTGCCTTCTGTCAACAGTATATATCATTGTTCAAGCTCTTTCGCCTTCTGTCAACAGTATATATCATTGTTCAAGCTTTTTTGCCTTCTGTCAACAGTATATATCATTTTTATATCGATGACTGTTAGCACAACCATTTCCTGGACTCTGTACCAGTACTGACCATGTTCTCAGCAAGAATCAGCCAACTTCTCTTCATGCATAAGCTGCCGTGGAAGAAGAATGGCCTTTAACGTATTAAGTTCAATAAAATAGTACAGTACAGTACAACCTCTCTAGATCGGCCATCTCCCGGCAAAAACAACATGAATTTTCACAGTGCATGATTTAACTATTAATTTAACCTCTGTGGAGCAACTACCTCTCAACAACAACATAGTTACTCCCAAAGGGTGTTGCTTTAGGGAGGTTGCACTGTACATGCTATCATCTAGCTGGTATGATGTATGCAGTCTTACCTTTGGCATCATGTAAAATTCCATAGCCATGGTGATGACGTTTAACCCAATAACACCAGCAATGGCGAGGTCAAAGTATTTACTGTTGATAACGGTATATATGATCAGTCTTGGCTTGCCATACTTTGCCCAGTACGGACACTGTTGAAGACCTGTGATTAACATATAGAATGTGTAAGGTATACGAGTCTATTTTACATAATCAGAAAAACCTTATTACGAAGGTATTATTTTGTTACGCGAGCGTTTTTAGTGGTATGTGACCTATATTATTTCAGAGAATAGGCGCACACTTGGTTTAATTATTAAAGGAAACATGGATTAGTAAAAGAACCATTGGCTCTGACCTAACCTTCAGACAGTTGTGCCTAGGCAACTTAAGATATAGAATATTTGTAGAATTCCATTCAAAAGCTTTTCATACAAATAAATAAAAGTTCTGATTATTTAACACTTCTAAGAAAAGGTTTATATTGACGTCTTTTACCCACATAACAATCATTGTCAGATTGAAGACTTTACAAACCAAAACATGGACGAATATACATGTCAAGACGTGAATGCAACTAAAATCATCTCATATACAAACACAGGTCTGGTTTGAACCGGCACGCAAATTATGGGAGCAGTCAGTGCACGCTGATGAGAGTCCAGAATGATCTGAACATTGGATTTAGGAAATGACTGAAGTACGTATACTTGAGAGTTTAAGCATACCATGCTTTCAACATGCATTCGGGGAGAGAAAACTAAATATATATCAATAATATCAAAAGGCAAGTGCATTGTTTCACACACCACACCCCTAAACATTGGTGGACTTTTAAGATAATATCATCCTTCGTTGCCGTATATTTTGTGAATGGCCAAAGGCTATTAATGCCGATTTGCATAATAAAGTATGTATGCATCACTGGCTTCGTTGCTTTGGTAATTTCTTCAAGTTTCTCTCTTTCTTATTTCCATTTTGTAGTTTAGACTATGTAGTCTGATTGTACGTTTGGTTTTATGTTCGTGTTTGTTGTTGTGCAATACCTTCTTATTTCACGGTATTATGCCTTATATCAGAAACCACACACCACATTCAGTTTTTATATTTCTATGTTCATTCTCGTTTTCTTGATATTTTACAACAGACTGGCGTTTCTAATTCTATCATTAAAGGAGGTCTCGTTATTTGAAATGTGATCCTCGCTGCGATGTTCATGCATTTCGTTGACGCTGTTTGTATCTTTTATTTAACGGCTCATTCGACAGCTACGATCATTTCAGAGCCGTCCCGGAGAGAGGGGAGATAAGATACAGCAGAACCCGTCCCAGAGAGGGGAGATAAGATACAGGAGAACCCGTCCCGGAGAGAGGGGAGATAAGATACAGGAGAACCCGTCCCAGAGAGAGGGGAGATAAGATACAGGAGAACCCGTCCCAGAGAGAGGGGAGATAAGATACAGGAGAACCCGTCACAGAGAGAGGGGAGATAAGATACAGGAGAACCTGGCATTCAGAGCCGTCCCAGAGAGAGGGGAGATAAGATACAGGAGAACCTGGCATTCAGTGCCGTCCCAGAGAGAGGGGAGATAAGATACAGGAGAACCCGTCCCAGAGAGAGGGGAGATAAGATACAGGAGAACCTGGCATTCAGAGCCGTCCCAGAGAGAGGGGAGATAAGATACAGGAGAACCCGTCCTAGAGAGAGGGGAGATAAGATACAGGAGAACCCGTCCCAGAGAGAGGGGAGATAAGATACAGGAGAACCCGTCCCAGAGAGAGGGGAGATAAGATACAGGAAAACCCGTCCCAGAGAGAGGGGAGATAAGATACAGGAGAACCCGTCCCAGAGAGAGGGGAGATAAGATACAGGAGAACCCGTCCCAGAGAGAGGGGAGATAAGATACAGGAGAACCCGTCCCAGAGAGAGGGGAGATAAGATACAGGAGAACCTGGCATTCAGAGCCGTCCCAGAGAGAGGGGAGATAAGATACAGGAGAACCTGGCATTCAGTGCCGTCCCAGAGAGAGGGGAGATAAGATACAGGAGAACCTGGCATTCAGTGCCGTCCCAGAGAGAGGGGAGATAAGATACAGGAGAACCTGGCATTCAGAGCCGTCCCAGAGAGAGGGGAGATAAGATACAGGAGAACCCGTCCTAGAGAGAGGGGAGATAAGATACAGGAGAACCCGTCCCAGAGAGAGGGGAGATAAGATACAGGAGAACCCGTCCCAGAGAGAGGGGAGATAAGATACAGGAGAACCCGTCCCAGAGAGAGGGGAGATAAGATACAGGAAAACCTGGCATTCAGAGCCGTCCCAGAGAGAGGGGAGATAAGATACAGGAGAACCCGTCCCAGAGAGACGGGAGATAAGATACAGGAGAACCCGTCCCAGAGAGAGGGGAGATAAGATACAGGAGAACCTGGCATTCAGAGCCGTCCCAGAGAGAGGGGAGATAAGATACAGGAGAACCTGGCATTCAGAGCCGTCCCAGAGAGAGGGGAGATAAGATACAGCAGAACCCGTCCCAGAGAGAGGGGAGATAAGATACAGGAGAACCCGTCCCAGAGAAAGGGGAGATAAAATACAGGAGAACCTGGCATTCAGAGCCGTCCCAGAGAGAGGGAGATAAGATACAGGAGAACCCGTCCCAGAGAGAGGGAAGATAAGATACAGGAGAACCTGGCATTCAGAGCCGTCCCAGAGAGAGGGGAGATAAGATACAGGAGAACCTGGCATTCAGAGCCGTCCCAGAGAGAGGGGAGATAAGATACAGGAGAACCTGGCATTCAGAGCCGTCCCAGAGAGAGGGGAGATAAGATACAGGAGAACCCGTCCCAGAGAGAGGGGAGATAAGATACAGGAGAACCCGTCCCAGAGAGAGGGGAGGTAAGATACAGGAGAACCCGTCCCAGAGAGAGGGGAGATAAGATACAGAAGAACCCGTCCCAGAGAGAGGGGAGATAAGATACAGAAGAACCCGTCCTAGAGAGAGGGGAGATAAGATACAGGAGAACCCGTCCCAGAGAGAGGGGAGATAAAATACAGGAGAACCCGTCCCAGATAGAGGGGAGATAAGATACAGGAGAACCTGGCATTCAGAGCCGTCCCAGAGAGAGGGGAGATAAAATACAGGAGAACCCGTCCCAGAGAGAGGGGAGATAAGATACAGAAGAACCCGTCCCAGAGAGAGGGGAGATAAGATACAGGAGAACCCGTCCCAGAGAGAGGGGAGATAAGATACAGGAGAACCCGTCCCAGAGAGAGAGGGGAGATAAGATACAGGAGAACCCGTCCCAGAGAGAGGGGAGATAAGATACAGGAGAACCCGTCCCAGAGAGAGGGGAGATAAGATACAGAAGAACCCGTCCCAGAGAGAGGGGAGATAAGATACAGGAGAACCCGTGCCAGAGAGAGGGGAGATAAGATACAGGAGAACCCGTCCCAGAGAGAGGGGAGATAAGATACAGAAGAACCCGTCCCAGAGAGAGGGGAGATAAAATACAGGAGAACCCGTCCCAGATAGAGGGGAGATAAGATACAGGAGAACCTGGCATTCAGAGCCGTCCCAGAGAGAGGGGAGATAAAATACAGGAGAACCCGTCCCAGAGAGAGGGGAGATAAGATACAGAAGAACCCGTCCCAGAGAGAGGGGAGATAAGATACAGGAGAACCCGTCCCAGAGAGAGGGGAGATAAGATACAGGAGAACCCGTCCCAGAGAGAGAGGGGAGATAAGATACAGGAGAACCCGTCCCAGAGAGAGGGGAGATAAGATACAGGAGAACCCGTCCCAGAGAGAGGGGAGATAAGATACAGAAGAACCCGTCCCAGAGAGAGGGGAGATAAGATACAGGAGAACCCGTGCCAGAGAGAGGGGAGATAAGATACAGGAGAACCCGTCCCAGAGAGAGGGGAGATAAGATACAGAAGAACCCGTCCCAGAGAGAGGGGAGATAAGATACAGGAGAACCCGTGCCAGAGAGAGGGGAGAGTAGATACAGGAGAACCCGTCCCAGAGAGAGGGGAGATAAGATACAGGAGAACCCGTCCCAGAGAGAGGGGAGATAAGATACAGGAGAACCCTTCCCAGAGAGAGAGGGGAGATAAGATACAGGAGAACCCGTCCCAGAGAGAGGGGAGATAAGATACAGGAGAACCCGTCCCAGAGAGAGGGGAGATAAGATACAGGAGAACCCGTCCCAGAGAGAGGGGAGATAAGATACAGGAGAACCCGTCCCAGAGAGAGGGGAGATAAGATACAGGAGAACCCGTCCCAGAGAGAGGGGAGATAAGATACAGGAGAACCCGTCCCAGAGAGAGGGGAGATAAGATACAGGAGAACCCGTCCCAGAGAGAGGGGAGATAAGATACAGGAGAACCCGTCCCAGAGAGAGGGGAGATAAGATACAGGAGAACCCGTCCCAGAGAGAGGGGAGATAAGATACAGGAGAACCCGTCCCAGAGAGAGGGGAGATAAGATACAGGAGAACCCGTCCCAGAGAGAGGGGAGATAAGATACAGGAGAACCCGTCCCAGAGAGAGGGGAGATAAGATACAGGAGAACCCGTCCCAGAGAGAGGGGAGATAAGATACAGGAGAACCGGACATTTTTATCCCTACTTTTTTCGGTTAGTTTTATCTTACCCGGTGTAAAGCACAGATATAGATCTCGCCTACTTTCCTGTGATTTTCTAGACACAGTATGTAACTTGGTTCGGTAGTTTGGATGTGAACACTGAAAAAGCGTCCCTGAGAAATTCGAAAGCTGGAGCCGAGAATCGAGCACAGGACCTTTGTGGTCCAGTGTGTATAACCACTAGACCACCGATCATCCCTTGTTTGTATCTCTAGTTTTAATTACTTATACTTAGGTCGTTCTAAAGACGGTTCTAACGCAATGCAAGATGGAATACACACCATTGTAACTACCATATTTACTAAGTAAACATAATCGTAAATGCAGCTCTTTAATCTCAAAGACTAAAGCATGCTGGTGATTCAGCATTGGTTTGTATTGGCTTCATTCAGAATGAGGTACAAAATGAAATAAGCAGCTTGCACAATGACATAAACGCTTTCATAGAAGAGTTTAGATATACAAAAACAGCAAATGAAATGTAACAGATTCAAAATGTGTTTCAATTAAGTTCCAGATTTTGAATATAAATAAAAGCTATTTAAAATTCATATAGCAAAACTTAATGTACAGTACTCAAAAGTAGGCATGCACAAAAAAGAATCCTGTTTATTGTTAGATAGATGACAATCTAACAAAAATGTGTCATCAAAAGTCAGATAGAAAGCATTTATGTGTAGTCAAACCAAATTACCTTCCGGTGAGATCATCTCTGTCAAAAATGACATAAAATATTATCGATGCATCTGATGGTTTAACAAACATAATCTAAATTGAACAAAGGCTTCGATACTATGGCAAGAGTTTCCAGAACAGACGCATCTTCATTTGTTAATAAGCAGGGGTTTGTTCAAAGAGAAATTCGAAAAGGCATTACAATATTATACTGCACGAACTGTTACTATTAAATGGGGATTTCAAGGAGGGAAACCAATATGTAAGTATCAGAAAGTTAGTATAAAGGCCTTGGAAAGAACGAGGAACATTAGAAAAAAGACAAACACTACGATCGATGTGTCTGTCAATACTTGCACGGGGAAAAATTTAGTAGCATATGATTTAACTGTTAAATTTCACCCTACACAGAAAAGCATAAAATATAACATCTTGGATAGCTTAATAGTTATTTTCTCATCAAATGGTTCCTGATAGCGAAACAAAGAAGCGAAAAGGTCCCCAATGAAAGCAAAAATCACTTACGCCGTCTTTTCTGGTCAAGCTTTTGTTGCCGCTTCTCTGCTCTTCTTGCTTTCTCCTCTATTTCTTGCGATTCTCGACATTTATGAAAGTTTTCTACGACCACGCCCACAAACATGTTCAGTACAAAGAAGCCGACAAGTAACAGAAAGGATATAAAATAAATCAACCTCCATTCATTGTAGTTTTGTATTGGCTGAAATGTAAGAGGGACGTAATGCAAAACATTCAGTTATCAAAACACTGAGAGTACTGTTACAAGCGAAAGTTAAAATGTTATTGACAATATTTGGTAGATATGCATTAGATAACTTACGAGTATCATAAATCTCAACCAACTCTAGGCCATAATGTTACAAACCCAAATGTATACATTGTTTGGACTAATATATTCCTCAAAAGTAAGAGTCAGTTTTGGCCCAGTGTAATGAAGATGTTTTGGTTAAGGTCCACTTGTTATGCTCCCAATTCTGTTGAAGTTGATAGTAAACTCATACCTCCACTTCCTGTTCACGGTAAAAACACATCTGCCTCTTAAAACTTTGTAATTATATGTAACAATAGAGTTATTATCTCCTGCATTGGAGTTAACTCTTTAGCGGTGTGGTTGAGTGTGCTAGGGGTCCTGGGTTGAAAGAATTCTTAAAACGATTTAGCGATTCCCATGCGCATAGTAGCGAAGCGCACTATTTATTGTCTTTATGAATGAAACTTTTGTGCGAATGAATACTGAATTATTCAACTCAATAGTTTTACAGTTTGAAATGCCAAAAACAAGCAGTGGTAGTATTTTCAACGCGAATGTATGGATAAGAGGCGTCACGTTTTTGTTAATACAAACATACTGAATAATTCTCCTCAACGAGGTATCGGCCGAAAAAACAATAATCAAGGGACGCTAATGAGATTATGTCTTATGTTACGCTTCAGTTCCCTTGTCGGTTATCGATCAAATATTGATATTTGGAGTTGACAGGTTAAGTGCAGCCAGGCGTCATAAAATACAGCGTTAGCTTCATCTGCAATTATGACGATCTAAATATTAATAGAAATACATGAAATTAATATCAAATAATGCGTAAGACATTGAAGATTACTGAACTTTTTGCACCTAAGAGATGGTTTGTCTAGTTACTTTGTTATTAAGAGAAATGTATGCAGTCCCTTCTTATTTCTATATAGAAAAAATGAGGGCTATCGATTAACCGCTTGAGGAGAATTCTTCCACACGACTGGGTTTATCACTATATAGAAGCTCTCGCTTCGCTTTCTCGTTGTAGTCAGCCAAGTTGGCGTATGAGACACCTATCTTTAGTGCGCAAAGTATCTCCCGAATTCCTCCTCTTTTTTTGCCGGGCGCCTGACCGAGATGGGCCTACGGTAATCAGTATCAGACTAGCAGATGGCTCACAAATCGACCGCATCAGTTCTAACCCAGTCTCCACTGGGGTTCCAACCTTAGATCTTCCGTTCCAAAGAAGGATACCCTAACCAATCGACCACGATTGCTTTATATGACATAAGTTCTATTTGTGTTTTACATGTAATTGAAAGGTACTACATGGAGACATTTATAATTCCGATGCTATGTGTTTAGAACTCATAAATAAAGTGATGTTGTGGCATCCATAAAAGATAAACACTCATATTACTATTTGGTCTATTAAACTTAATTCATTCTTTCAGATATAGCATGCCATCTATATAAACAAGTTTCTTCATACATGCCAGTACTTTTCAGCCAAAATTAAGTTAATGGCTAAATGGGTAATCAACAGCAAGCTACATAGTACTTTTACTGTACAAAATATTAATTTGAAAATCGTAAAACTTTAAATGATATCTCTAAGGTAAGAAAGTATTTATACATTGTCTTCATAGGTGGAATAAACCTACCTGTTGATCAACGCCCACAGCATCTAGACCAGTGTACATGATGCTGACCCAGCCATCTTTAGACGCCAAAACAAACAGCGCCATAAGAGCCTTAAAGAGAAACATACATACGGGTCTTTAGTTGATATACTTTTACCCATGATGCCTCGGTTTTAGCGTCATGTTCTATTATGAACTTAACCAATGTTTCCTGTATCATTACCTCACAAAAGTGATAATAATTAAGCTATTATTACTGAAAAAGGAAATACAGATTCTCTGAGAATCATATCCACAATCCTCCGCAATGATTTCGTTATTAGACTATGTGAACGGACAATACAAAGATTCTTTTGTAAAGGTTATACAGAACCATTTTTAAAAATGTATGTCAGGAATTTCATACTAGATTGATTCATACAAACCATTACTTAGTGTAGTTAATTACACACGTAATACATAGTCGGACATGATCAATTTGATTGTGTATCAATATTTTAAAAGTCCCACTATTACATTAATTTTGTATTTACCAGTATTACGCCCATTTCTGTTCAATTACACTGGTGGACAGGTAACCTAGCAAATATTCTCGGTTTCTGTACAGATCCTATTTTCTCCGCAAGTAACTTCAAACTATTCTTTATGAGTATAGTTTTTTTTCTTTTAAGTCACGATCTGGGTTTGAACCCATTAGCCTGAGGTCCGTGAACTGTTGAGCTAAGCGAACTGGTTTCTATTTCATATTTCGACACCACTCGAGTTTACTCACCTGTCCTAAATCATCGAAGTTATATTTTTGGTTTATCCAGACATTTCGTTTTTGTTCTAAGCATTGTGTCTTGTTCCGAATGTGTGTAACGTTTGGTCCTTTACAATAGTAGAATGTGCCCTTAAATAACTGTAATATAAATAATGATAATGTACAGCACAACCCCCACCTAACAATTACGTTAATACGTCTTAGTATAGCGACTCCTCTTGTATATCATGAGATTGCTGTTTACCAAGAGGTGGTACAGTTTATAAATACCAAGCTTTAAATGTACATTGTCAATTTTGTCGTAAAAAATTCCCAAACCATATACATGTATACGTAAATAATGTTACTTTTTATTTCGCACTTTTTGTTTTCTCACAAACACACACACACTCGCAATCATGATTTTATTTCGCACATTTTGTTTACCTACTTACACGGACGTCCGCAATCAGTTCAATTCGCTCTGCTATGCTCTTAATTCTATGATCACAATTCTATAAAAAACTATCTATCTGTAATTACGACTCCATTATTTATCATTACTATATATCTGTAATTACGACTCCATTATTTATCATTACTATATATCTGTAATTACGACTCCATTATTTATCATTACTATATATCTGTAATTACGTCTCCATTATTTATCATTACTGTATATCTGTAACTACGACTACATTATTTATCATTACTATATATCTGTAATTACGACTACATTATTTATCATTACTATATATCTGTAATTACGTCTCCATTATTTATCATTACTATATATCTGTAATTACGTCTCCATTATTTATCATTACTATATATCTGTAATTACGTCTCCATTATTTATCATTACTATATATCTGTAATTACGTCTCCATTATTTATCATTACTATATATCTGTAATTACGACTACATTATTTATCATTACTATATATCTGTAATTACGTCTCCATTATTTATCAATACTATGTATCTGTAAAACTTGGATACAGTAAAACATGGTAATTATAAACATGGATACAGTAAAACATAGTAATAGTAAACACGGATATAGTAAAACATAGTAATAGTAAACACGGATACAGTAAAACATGGTAATAATAAACATGGATACAGTAAAACATGGTAATAATAAACATGGATACAGTAAAACATGGTAATAATAAACATGGATACAGTAAAACATGGTAATAATAAACATGGATACAGTAAAACATGGTAATAATAAACATGGATACAGTAAAACATGGTGATAATAAACATGGATACAGTAAAACATGGTAATAGTAAACATGGATAAAGTAAAACATGGTAATGATAAACACGGATACAGTAAAACATGGTAATAATAAACACGGATACAGTAAAACATGGTAATAGTAAACATGGATATAGTAAAACATGGTAATAATAAACACGGATACAGTAAAACATGGTAATAATAAACATGGATACAGTAAAACATGGAAATAATAAACATGGAAACAGTAAAACATGGTTATAATAAACATGGATACAGTAAAACATGGTAATAATAAACATGGATATAGTAAAACATGGTAATAATAAACACGGATACAGTAAAACATGGTAATAGTAAACATGGATACAGTAAAACATGGTAATAATAAACATGGATATATTAAAACATGGTAATAATAACATGGATACAGTAAAACATGGTAATAATAAACATGGATACAGTAAAACATGGTAATAATAAACATGGATACAGTAAAACATGGTAATAGTAAACATGGATACAGTAAAACATGGTAATAATAAACATGGATACAGTAAAACATGGTAATAATAAACATGGATACAGTAAAACATGGTAATAGTAAACATGGATACAGTAAAACATAGTAATAGTAAACACGGATACAGTAAAACACGGATACAGTAAAACATGGTGATAATAAACACGGATACAGTAAAACATGGTGATAATAAACATGGATACAGTAAAACATGGTGATAATAAACACGGATACAGTAAAACATGGTGATAATAATAATGGATACAGTAAAACATGGTGATAATAATAATGGATACAGTAAAACATGGTAATAGTAAACATGGATACAAAACAATTAAGAGATTAGACTTCATGTGGATTTTGGGGGTCACTTATATAGTAGCTGTTCAATGTCTTTAACGAGAGGTTATGTATGTATTGATTTGGGAGTGTATGCAATCAATTATGTATATGTAATATTTCAGCGAAGCAGACACCTTTTATTATGACTAAACGACCATCATCTGCGCCATTTGTATGAGAAAAAACTCAGATATTAGAGATAATACATGTAAAATGGTGCAGTTATCTGATCAGAAACCATGGGTTTAAATATATAAGACTTTGTTTCTTTGTCTGACGATTTGTCACTTTTATGACTTCAGAACTTAAGAATATAGCAATATAGTTTTCATCTCAATCTCAGAACTCTTTTAAACCATATAGTCATTGACCTTTGTTCAAGGTCTTTTGTTTCCACAATCAGATCAATGGAAAGTCAGAAAGAACATCCGTTTTGACAAATAATTTATTTATAAATGTCATAGGATTTTTGAACGTGATAGGATAACACCAGTCCATTCCAGTTAAATGTACTCCAGTTCAAATAAAAAAGAACACTTCAAGTTTTAATCGAACGAGCTAGTGATCTATATAATGCATTTTACTTTCTCCATGTAGCCATAATACACGTACATCATTTCAACAATTTCATCAAATAGAAACAGATAAAATATGAACGCGTCAAACGTAAGGATATTTATATTATCAAACATCCATTTCATTAATATGTTGATGCATTTTATCGGGGTAAATTCGAATGAGGACATTTTGAAGAATATTAATTTTATCTTGATAATTTTAACTATATTATTTTTACATTAATTGTGAAACCAGTTTTGACGACTGGCATTAATCACTTTCGATTGGAATTTCCTCTCTTGATAACAAGAGCTGAGACATGCACTTATGTCAAATTATTCAGTATGTTTATCTTATACAGTAAAATACGGTTATAATGAAGGAGGATATAGTAAAGTAGCAGATACAATAAACTACTGTTAGAGTGAACTCTGATATAATGAAGAATATGGTAGTGTGAAGTAGTCATTGTTCCCCGAACTCGTCACTTTTCGTTCTGTAATAAGGATTAAAATGAAGAATTCCATAATCTCGCTTTTTGCTGCGAATCAATATCATGTGATTTACGTACGTACGCATAGACGAACACAGGACGTACTATGTGAGTTAAAATTGTCAAAAAGTACATTCTTGTATTCTCTCATAAGGTGAAAGATAGAATTCTTCTCATAATGAGTAAACAATACGATGAACTTAGACGTACAGTAAACACTCGATTCTGTGTCAAGTATTGGAACCAAGAAAATGGGTCTAATGAAGCAGTTTTATCAATGAACATGTCGTTTTAAGTTATCTACTACAGCCACACATTCCATCATTTACAAGTTTGCCTCAACGGTTCACTGTACGCGATATCCAGACCTTCTGATCGTGCAGGTTTCCCCAAAACAAGCCACATAGGATTCACACTTAACATATTGCCCACAATGACTGAACAAGAGCTGACGCAGATTCGATCATTAATTGCTACAACAATTGTTCTGCTTGGTAACGAATGCTTTCATGGATCACGTAGAACGACTACTAAAGTATATGAATGTGTATCCATTGTTAAGTCAAAGACAATTCCCTGACTACAGAATCACTATTTCTTCACAAATGAACAAAGTGTATTGAAAATCAATGAGGCAGTGCGCACCAAAAACGCACTACCTAGTCGGCACTAATGGACATAATTGTAAGCCTGTAGGGATAATAAAACATCAGAGAGGTTCAAACTGGTGTGTTATCTAATTAGAAATCATTATTTAGTAATGAGACACTGTCTTTGTTAAACAAAAGTCTCAAGTTTCTTCTATGCAAAAGATTGATTTGAAGTTTTGTGTTCAACTTTTTTTACCAGGCTTAAAAACTCAGGTCTCATATTGGTAGACTCAAAACACGCTTTAAGATCTTGCCAATTTTATTACAAGGCATATGCATACAGTTCAACCTCTCCAGAGCGGTCCTCTCTTGAGCAACAACCTCCCTGCAGCAACAGCATGATTGTTCACACTGCACGATTTAACTACCAATCTAACCTCTCTAAGAGCAACTGCCTCTCAACAACAGCATACTATCGCTCCTCCCAAAGGATGTGGCTTGAAGAGGTGGCACTGTAATTCTTGTCTTTGTCTTTTATTTACAAATTCAATATGTAATCTAGACTTTCACGTTGACAAAGAAAACTGTATATTGCAGTAAATCTACAGTAATAGGTGTAAATCAAGTCAAAATAAATTCCCCTTAACAACTGATTAATTATTGTACGTGGGTGTATATTAGTGTACGCGGGTGTATATTAGTGTATGTGGGTGTATATTAGTGTACACGGGTGGATATTAGTGAACGTGGGTGGATTTCAATTTCAGCTACGATTCTATTGATGGTATATATATGACTTTTACATGAAGCAGATGCAGGACAGACTTGGCAGTTATAACACGTTCCATAACACTACCTACAGTGTAACTTTTACAAATCAACACCCTGTGGGAGAAGCAAAATAATGTTGTTGTTGAAATGTTGTTGTTGAAATGTTGTTGCTCTAGAGAGGTTAAAGTAATGGTTAAATAATACAGTTGAGAAAATTCATGCTGTTGTTGAAGGGAGAATGTCGCTCAGGAGAGTTTGCACTGCATCCTATATAGTCAGGACATGGAAATAATAGTATGAGTACAAGATAGAGTCAAAAAGGTAGCTCTTGTAACCAACAAATATGAAGTTTTGAACGAATTAAGACGCCGGAGGAAGAAATTGACCTCCCACTACCATAGACACACTTTAACCAATACAGTAAATCCACTGGCCAAAAGCCACGAAAAGGACACAGACAAAATACGATCATTTTAAAACCACCAAAAGTACACACACGAAATATAACTAATGACACTGACTACAGTATTTAACAGGATGTTATGGTATAAACCGTCTATAAATGTGAGTCCAGTGACTGTGCTGTTCACAGGTTTCAAGTAACAAAGACTTACCTGAACCCCAAGAATTCCAAAGATTATGAAGAAGGTGCAACAGATAAGAACAATGTTTCCGATAGGCCGCAATGACGTAAGCAATGTTTGCACAACCAACTTTAACCCTGGTGCTCTACTTATTACCCTGTAATTAAAAAAAATGGATTTTGCAAAGTATGTCAAGAATAGATTTGGTCACTGTATTATAATTCATATTGTCCACTATGAATTTCCCTAATTAATAAGTATTTTATTAATAACTATTTATTATACTTTGACTTTAAAGGCGGAATATCAATTAAATTTAGGATGCGCATTTATTATGCCTTAATTCGTATTGTGACGAGTTTCAACAACTGATGAAAAGCCCGCATTTTATAATTCCAAATAACGCCGAGTTTTGTAACCAGTGGGAAATGCATTGAACTGGTAGCACCGAGATTGTGTCTTCTTTGTTATCAAAATTATTCGATATTTAATAGTCGGGGCCAAAAATTAAGGTCGGTTGGAAGTAGATATACTACATTCTGGCTAAATGATGACAAACCCGTTTCCAGAAAAAATAAGTTTTTGTCCAAAATAACAGGAAACCGGTTTACTCAGGTTAATCTGGACAACACCGGAATATTGATTTAAAGGACAACAAGGTCAAACTAACAGTATTCATGTTCGATTTTCAGGTCAAGTAAAAAGATCCATAATGATAATATCCTAACGTTTTACTTTCCACTTTGTTTGTGAAACGAAAGAGCACCAATTCGGCTGATTGATGTGAAACACCTTTCTAAAACAATAGGGCTAATATTTGAATTATTAATTCGCTAAGGAACATGGTATTAATATAATTATAATCCTCGCATATTTTTCCCTTTAAAATCTATAAGAAACAAAGACAAACTTTATTGCAATTGTGGGATGAATTTCTCACGATGTGTTAAAATTACAGTAAATTTGGTAAGATTTGACTTTTTAAGTTTCGAACGCATTTTGTGTTTTCTATTAGACTTTTAGACGTTTCGAGATGAAATTTGCTTGCAGACAAAATGCATGTAACCAGGATTTCATTTCTTGCAGGGAAAATTCGTCACATTATTAGAATTTGATTTCTTTGTAACATTAGTTTGGTGACACACGTGACCAAACAACGAGCATCGATTAACAATTAACAACAGGAATCAGATATTTTAACATTCGAGCTCTAAACTACAGTCGGACTGTATAAATCGGAAAGATAAATAAAGTGTAACCCCATGAACGGTCACCTCCTTACAACAGCCACTTTGTCCGTCCCTTTGAAGGCTGTTGTAGAGGGGTTTCACTGTAATTTGGACGATTCCATCTGTAATCATGAAAAAGGGGACGTAGGTTCATACATTGGACGGATGTACAAACCTCCATCACTGAGACTTTACCGAATGTTGATATGTTTTATATACTCATTAATCATTTAATACCATATGTTTTATTTACTCATTAATCATTTAATACCATATGTTTTATATACTCATTAATCATTTAATACCATATGTTTTATATACTAATTAATCATTTAATACCATATGTTTTATATACTCATTAATCATTTAATACCATATGTTTTATTTACTCATTAATCATTTAATACCATATGTTTTATTTACTCATTAATCATTTAATGTCATATGTTTTATTTACTCATTAATCATTTAATACCATATGTTTTATATACTCATTAATCATTTAATACCATATGTTTTATTTACTCATTAATCATTTAATACCATATGTTTTATATACTCATTATTCACTTAATGTCATATGTTTTATTTACTCATTAATCATTTAATACCATATGTTTTATATACTCATTATTCACTTAATGTCATATGTTTTAATATTCTCATTAATCATTTAATGTCATATGTTTTAGATGAGGTTTTTCGCTCATGGAATATTCTAAAATATTGAAGAGCAGAAACAGCTCTTTACACAGATTCTACTATAAAGATAGCATTATATTTACGGTGTTTAATGTGTCGGGATTGGCTGACTGGTCATTATTAAGTTTCACTGATTTATTGATTTAAAACTAAACCATAATTCTTATATACCCAAATAAACCCACATAAAAAGTATACCACAAGTGATTTTTTGTTGCTTGATTCATATCAAGTATGATATTTAATCTCATCTTAATATTATTTTACGTTTTAAGCGTATTAAGAACGTCACGATACCTTAAACACCATTACACATCACCCCTTCGACGTGCTAGCCCTTTATGATCCCGTTAACCACCAAACCTATTCGCATGATGCAATAATTATCACATACTTTGAGTTAAGTAATTACTAGCAATTAAAACTGGAAAGAAAATATAAAATACACGGCTTCCTACCTGAGAGGTCTAAGGGTTCGTAATAAGCGAAATACCCGAAGTATTCCGAAGATCCTCGGGCTGCTGGACGCTGTCATTGAGATTATTGTGTCTATTAGAGAAATAGCAACAAGAAACCCATCCATTACATTCCATCCACTCTTCAGATACGCGTGTTTACCAACCAGCAAACCTTTGGCGATTACCTGTTATTATAGACATTGTTAATACATTTGTACACTCAAACATGTCCAACATGGCCGCTACGGTTTGAAAGATCCGTAGCCAAAACTCGCTCTGACCGCAATGATTTTTATGCGGACCAAAGTACTACGTTTCTCTACATCCGTCATGTCATTGTTAAACTACTTCCGTCATGTAATTGTTAAACTAATTCCGTCATGTCATTGTTAAACTACTTCCGTCATGTCATTGTTAAACTAATTCCGTCATGTCATTGTTAAACTACTTCCGTCATGTAATTGTTAAACTACTTCCGTCATGTCATTGTTAAACTAATTCCGTCATGTCATTGTTAAACTAATTCCGTCATGTCATTGTTAAACTACTTCCGTCATGTCATTGTTAAACTAATTCCGTCATGTCATTGTTAAACTAATTCCGTCATGTCATTGTTAAACTAATTCCGTCATGTCATTGTTAAACTAATTCCGTCATGTCATTGTTAAACTAATTCCGTCATGTCATTGTTAAACTAATTCCGTCATGTCATTGTTAAACTAATTCCGTCATGTCATTGTTAAACTAATTCCGTCATGTCATTGTTAAACTAATTCCGTCATGTCATTGTTAAACTAATTCCGTCATGTCATTGTTAAACTACTTCCGTCATGTCATTGTTAAACTACTTCCGTCATGTCATTGTTAAACTAATTCCGTCATGTCATTGTTAAACTAATTCCGTCATGTCATTGTTAAACTAATTCCGTCATGTCATTGTTAAACTACTTCCGTCATGTAATTGTTAAACTACTTCCGTCATGTCATTGTTAAACTAATTCCGTCATGTCATTGTTAAACTACTTCCGTCATGTCATTGTTAAACTAATTCCGTCATGTCATTGTTAAACTACTTCCGTCATGTCATTGTTAAACTAATTCCGTCATGTCATTGTTAAACTAATTCCGTCATGTCATTGTTAAACTAATTCCGTCATGTCATTGTTAAACTACATCCGTCATGTCATTGTTAAACTACTTCCGTCATGTCATTGTTAAACTACTTCCGTCATGTCATTGTTAAACTAATTCCGTCATGTAATTGTTAAACTAATTCCGTCATGTCATTGTTAAACCACATCCGTCATGTCATTGTTAAACTACTTCCGTCATGTCATTGTTAAACTACTTCCGTCATGTCATTGTTAAACTAATTCCGTCATGTCATTGTTAAACTAATTCCGTCATGTCATTGTTAAACTACTTCCGTCATGTCATTGTTAAACTACTTCCGTCATGTCATTGTTAAACTAATTCCGTCATGTCATTGTTAAACTACTTCCGTCATGTCATTGTTAAACTAATTCCGTCATGTCATTGTTAAACTAATTCCCGTTCCATGTTTCAGTGAAAGTCTACGTATGTTCATTTTCCATGAGTACTTGCAGTACTTTGATGTACTGATCATTTTGCAAAAAAATATGCCTGGTAAACAGGAGCTCGTAGGTTCGTTTCCCATTCTTTTTTCTAACAACGTCCAATATTGCAGTTATCAATAACATAGTTCCGTACCCCCCCCCCCCCCCCCCCAGAAAACAAATTATTTTAAGATAACGAATAAACATCTATAATTACACATCAACCTAACTTGACATAAATCGATATATCACATTATTTAATCTATCCAAATCAATCTATCAGTTTAAACTGAGTGCCTGTGCACTTAAAAGTTTCGATCATTAATGTTAAAGAATGTTTTGAAAACGATAAATAAATGACATATATATATATCAATTAAATGTAATAAGAATTGATCATTTAACGTTTTATCCTGTTTTATCAATATAATAATACACTCAGTCAAACCTGTCAATTAAGGCCATCCTCGGAAAAAACAAACATTTTGACTTTTATTGACATGTGTCCTCTATTTGAAGATCATATTGTTCTAAAAAATCCATGGCAGTTTTTTAAACTAATGACCTTTATTGACAGTGTGGTCTTTATTTGGAGATGACCGCTAACACAGGATTGACTGGACGTTTATCATTAACGCATACAGTAAAACTTTTCTGGGCGACCATTTTTTTATCAATAACCTTAAATTTAGGGACCAGTTTGCACTATTTTCTTTATATTGCAACCTTATAAAGAGACCCTACATTTATCTTGTTTGTACCCACTGTGATCTCTATGCAGTATGTCATATTTTACATACATAGGGGCCTCTGTGATCTCTATGCAGTATGTCATATTTTACATACATAAGGGCCACTGTGATCTCTATGCAGTATGTCATGTTTTACATACATAAGGGCCACTGTGATCTCTATGCAGTATGTCATATTTTACATACATAAGGGTCTCTGTGATCTCTATGCAGTATGTCATGTTTTACATACATAGGAGTCACTGTGATCTCTATGCAGTATGTCATGTTTTACATACATAGGAGTCACTGTGATCTCTATGCAGTATGTCATATTTTACATACATAAGGGCCTCTGTGATTTCTATGCAGTATGTCATATTTTACATACATAGGAGTCACTGTGATCTCTATGCAGTATGTCATATTTTACATACATAGGGGCCTCTGTGATCTCTATGCAGTATGTCATATTTTACATACATAGGGGCCTCTGTGATCTCTATGCAGTATGTCATATTTTACATACATAGGGGTCTCTGTGATCTCTATGCAGTATGTCATATTTTACATACATAAGGGTCTCTGTGATCTCTATGCAGTATGTCATATTTTACATACATAAGGGCCACTGTGATCTCTATGCAGTATGTCATATTTTACATACATAGGGGTCTCTGTGATCTCTATGCAGTATGTCATATTTTACATACATAAGGGTCTCTGTGATCTCTATGCAGTATGTCATATTTTACATACATAGAGGGCCTCTGTGATCTCTATGCAGTATGTCATATTTTACATACATAAGGGCCACTGTGATCTATATGCAGTATGTCATATTTTACATACATAGGGGTCTCTGTGATCTCTATGCAGTATGTCATATTTTACATACATAAGGGTCTCTGTGATCTCTATGCAGTTTGCATATTTTACATACATAGGGGTCTCCGTGATCTCTATGCAGTATGTCATATTTTACATACATAAGAGTCTCTGTGATTTCTATGCAGTATGTCATATTTTACATACATAAGGGCCTCTGTGATCTCTATGCAGTATGTCATATTTTACATACATAGGGGTCTCTGTGATCTCTATGCAGTATGTCATATTTTACATACATAAGGGTCTCTGTGCTCTCTATGCAGTATGTCATATTTTACATACATAAGGACCACTGTGATCTCTATGCAGTATGTCATGTTTTACATACATAGGGGCCTCTGTGATTTCTATGCAGTATGTCATATTTTACATACATAGGGGTCTCTGTGATCTGTATGCAGTATGTCATATTTTACATACATAAGGGTCTCTGTGATCTCTATGCAGTATGTCATATTTTACATACATAAGGGTCTCTGTGATTTCTATGCAGTATGTCATATTTTACATACATAGGGGTCTCTGTGATTTCTATGCAGTATGTCATATTTTACATACATAAGGGTCTCTGTGATCTCTATGCAGTATGTCATGTTTTACATACATAAGGGTCTCTGTGATTTTTATGCAGTATGTCATATTTTACATACATAAGGGTCTCTGTGATCTCTATGCAGTATGTCATATTTTACATGCATAGGTGTCTCTGTGATTTCTATGCAGTATGTCATATTTTCATATTTAAGGGTCTCTGTGATCTCTATGCAGTATGTCATATTTTACAGACATAAGGGTCTCTGTGATCTCTATGCAGTATGTCATATTTTACATACATAGGGGTCTCTGTGATCTCTATGCAGTATGTCATGTTTTACATACATAGGGGTCTCTGTGCTCTCTATGCAGTATGTCATATTTTACATACATAGGGGTCTCTGTGCTCTCTATGCAGTATGTCATATTTTACATACATAGGGGCCTCTGTGATCTCTATGCAGTATGTCATATTTTACATACATAGGGGTCTCTGTGATCTCTATGCAGTATGTCATATTTTACATACATAGGGGTCTCTGTGATCTCTATGCAGTATGTCATATTTTACATACATAGGGGCCTCTGTGATCTCTATGCAGTATGTCATATTTTACATACATAAGGGTCTCTGTGATTTCTATGCAGTATGTCATATTTTACATACATAAGGGCCTCTGTGATCTCTATGCAGTATGTCATATTTTACATACATAGGGGTCTCTGTGATCTCTATGCAGTATGTCATATTTTACATACATAGGGGTCTCTGTGATCTCTATGCAGTATGTCATATTTTACATACATAGGGCCCTATGTGATCTCTACGCAGTATGTCATATTTTACATACATAAGGGTCTCTGTGATTTCTATGCAGTATGTCATATTTTACATACATAGGGGTCTCTGTGCTCTCTATGCAGTATGTCATGTTTTACATACATAGGGGCCTCTGTGATCTCTATGCAGTATGTCATGTTTGACATACATAGGGGCCTCTGTGATCTCTATGCAGTATGTCATATTTTACATACATAGGGGTCTCTGTGATCTCTATGCAGTATGTCATGTTTTACATACATAGGGGTCTCTGTGATCTCTATGCAGTATGTCATGTTTTACATACATAGGGGCCTCTGTGATCTCTATGCAGTATGTCATGTTTTACATACATAGGGGCCTCTGTGATCTCTATGCAGTATGTCATGTTTTACATACATAGGGGTCTCTGTGATCTCTATGCAGTATGTCATGTTTTACATACATAGGGGCCTCTGTGATCTCTATGCAGTATGTCATGTTTTACATACATAGGGGCCTCTGTAATCTCTATGCAGTATGTCATATTTTACATACATAGGGGCCTCTGTGATTTCTATGCAGTATGTCACATTTTACATACATAGGGGCCTCTGTGATCTCTATGCAGTATGTCATGTTTTACATACATAGGGGTCTCTGTGATCTCTATGCAGTATGTCATGTTTTACATACATAGGGGCCTCTGTGATCTCTATGCAGTATGTCATGTTTTACATACATAGGGGCCTCTGTGATCTCTATGCAGTATTTCACATTTTACATACATAGGGGCCTCTGTGATCTATAGCAGTATGTCACATTTTACATACATAGGGGTCTCTGTGATCTCTATGCAGTATGTCATGTTTTACATACATAGGGGTCTCTGTGATCTCTATGCAGTATGTCATATTTTACATACATAGGGGTCTCTGTGATCTCCACGCAGTATGTCATATTTTACATACATAGGGGCCTCTGTGATTGCTATGCAGTATGTCATATTTTCATACATAAGGGTCTCTGTGATCTCTATGCAGTATGTCATGTTTTACATACATAGGGGTCTCTGTGATCTCTATGCAGTATGTCATATTTTACATACATAGGGGCCTCTGTGATTTCTATGCAGTATGTCATATTTTACATACATAGGGGTCTCTGTGCTCTCTATGCAGTATGTCATGTTTTACATACATAGGGGTCTCTGTGATTTCTATGCAGTATGTCATATTTTACATACATAGGGGTCTCTGTGCTCTCTATGCAGTATGTCATATTTTACATACATAGGGGTCTCTGTGATCTCTATGCAGTATTTCATATTTTACAAACATAGGGGCCTCTGTGATTTCTATGCAGTATGTCATAGTTTACATACATAGGGGCCTCTGTGATTTCTATGCAGTATGTCATGTTTTACATACATAGGGGCCTCTGTGCTCTCTATGCAGTATGTCATGTTTGACATACATAGGGGTCTCTGTGCTCTCTATGCAGTATGTCATGTTTTACATACATAGGGGTCTCTGTGATCTCTATGCAGTATTTCATATTTTACATACATAGGGGTCTCTGTGATCTGTATGCAGTATGTCATATTTTACATACATAGGGGTCTCTGTGATCTCTATGCAGTATTTCATATTTTACATACATAGGGGTCTCTGTGATCTGTATGCAGTATGTCATATTTTACATACATAGGGGCCTCTGTGATCTCTATGCAGTATGTCATGTTTGACATACATAGGGGTCTCTGTGATCTCTATGCAGTATGTCATATTTTACATACATAGGGGTCTCTGTGCTCTCTATGCAGTATGTCATGTTTTACATACATAGAGGGCCTCTGTGATCTCCACGCAGTATGTCATGTTTTACATACATAGGGGCCTCTGTGATTTCTATGCAGTATTTCATATTTTACATACATAGGGGCCTCTGTGATTTCTATGCAGTATTTCATATTTTACATACATAGGGGTCTCTGTGATCTCCACGCAGTATGTCATGTTTTACATACATAGGGGCCTCTGTGATCTCTATGCAGTATTTCATATTTTACATACATAGGGGCCTCTGTGATCTCTATGCAGTATGTCATATTTTACATACATAGGGGTCTCTGTGATCTCCACGCAGTATGTCATGTTTTACATACATAGGGGCCTCTGTGATTTCTATGCAGTATTTCATATTTTACATACATAGGGGCCTCTGTGATTTCTATGCAGTATGTCATATTTTACATACATGGGGGCCCCTGTTATCTCTATGCAGTATGTCATGTTTTACATACATAGGGGCCTCTGTGATTTCTATGCAGTATGTCATATTTTACATACATAGGGGCCTCTGTGATTTCTATGCAGTATGTCATGTTTTACATACATAGGGGCCTCTGTGATTTCTATGCAGTATGTCATGTTTTACATACATAGGGGCCTCTGTGATCTCTATGCAGTATGTCATGTTTTACATACATAGGGGCCTCTGTGATTTCTATGCAGTATGTCATGTTTTACATACATAGGGGCCTCTGTGATTTCTATGCAGTATGTCATGTTTTACATACATAGGGGCCTCTGTGATTTCTATGCAGTATGTCATGTTTTACATACATAGGGGCCTCTGTGATCTCTATGCAGTATGTCATGTTTTACATACATAGGGGCCTCTGTGATCTCTATGCAGTATGTCATATTTTACATACATAGGGGCCTCTGTGATTTCTATGCAGTATGTCATATTTTGCATACATAGGGGCCTCTGTGATTTCTATGCAGTATGTCATAGTTTACATACATAGGGGCCTCTGTGATTTCTATGCAGTATGTCATATTTTACATACATAGGGGCCTCTGTGATTTCTATGCAGTATGTCATGTTTTACATACATAGGGGCCTCTGTGATTTCTATGCAGTATGTCATAGTTTACATACATAGGGGCCTCTGTGATTTCTATGCAGTATGTCATATTTTGCATACATAGGGGCCTCTGTGATTTCTATGCAGTATGTCATGTTTTACATACATAAGGGTCTCTGTGATTTCTATGCAGTATGTCATAGTTTACATACATAGGGGCCTCTGTGATCTCTATGCAGTATGTCATATTTTGCATACATAGGGGTCTCTGTGATCTCTATGCAGTATGTCATAGTTTACATACATAGGGGCCTCTGTGATCTCCGATCAGTATGTCATATTTTACATACATAGGGGTCTCTGTGATCTCTATGCAGTATGTCATGTTTTACATACATAGGGGTCTCTGTGATCTCTATGCAGTATGTCATGTTTTACATACATAGGGGCCTCTGTGATCTCTATGCAGTATGTCATAGTTTACATACATAGGGGCCTCTGTGATCTCTATGCAGTATGTCATATTTTGCATACATAGGGGTCTCTGTGATCTCTATGCAGTATGTCATAGTTTACATACATAGGGGCCTCTGTGATCTCCGATCAGTATGTCATATTTTACATACATAGGGGTCTCTGTGATCTCTATGCAGTATGTCATGTTTTACATACATAGGGGTCTCTGTGATCTCTATGCAGTATGTCATGTTTTACATACATAGGGGCCTCTGTGATCTCTATGCAGTATGTCATGTTTTACATACATAGGGGCCTCTGTGATCTCTATGCAGTATGTCATGTTTTACATACATAGGGGCCTCTGTGATTTCTATGCAGTATGTCATAGTTTACATACATAGGGGCCTCTGTGATTTCTATGCAGTATGTCATATTTTGCATACATAGGGGCCTCTGTGATTTCTATGCAGTATGTCATGTTTTACATACATAAGGGTCTCTGTGATTTCTATGCAGTATGTCATAGTTTACATACATAGGGGCCTCTGTGATCTCTATGCAGTATGTCATATTTTGCATACATAGGGGTCTCTGTGATTTCTATGCAGTATGTCATAGTTTACATACATAGGGGCCTCTGTGATTTCTATGCAGTATGTCATAGTTTACATACATAGGGGCCTCTGTGATCTCCGATCAGTATGTCATATTTTACATACATAGGGGTCTCTGTGATTTCTATGCAGTATGTCATAGTTTACATACATAGGGGTCTCTGTGATTTCTATGCAGTATGTCATAGTTTACATACATAGGGGCCTCTGTGATCTCCGATCAGTATGTCATAGTTTACATACATAGGGGTCTCTGTGATTTCTATGCAGTATGTCATAGTTTACATACATAGGGGTCTCTGTGATTTCTATGCAGTATGTCATAGTTTACATACATAGGGGCCTCTGTGATTTCTATGCAGTATGTCATGTTTTACATACATAGGGGTCTCTGTGATCTCTATGCAGTATGTCATATTTTACATACATAGGGGTCTCTGTGATCTCTATGCAGTATGTCATGTTTTACATACATAGGGGTCTCTGTGATCTCTATGCAGTATGTCATGTTTTACATACATAGGGGCCTCTGTGATCTCTATGCAGTATGTCATGTTTTACATACATAGGGGCCTCTGTGATCTCTATGCAGTATGTCATGTTTTACATACATTAGGGTCTCTGTTCTCAAGTGGTTATGGTCTTTGGCTAGTAATTACTACCCCCACCCTTGTCAGTTCGAATGCCACCCGGAAATAAATTTCTCATGTGAGGAAGCTGACCTGTCAACTGATGGAAGGTGTATGGTTTTACCACCTAGGTGTACATATGGGCTCCTCCAACCTAACGCTTGAAAAGTCGCCAAAAAAACTTTTTGAGCAGTGTTAAACCCCAGTGAAAAAACACATAATACATTTTGAAAAAAAATCCGTACCTTTACCATCATCTCTAACGTAAAAATGATCGTGAAAATATGATTTGATATGACGAGGAACTTCCTTTCCTGGAAAAGAATATAAAAAAAACATCATACATCAAAACATTAGTGAAAAGCTTTGTATGCAAAACTAGTCCTGATTGAATGCGATACACAGGAATGAATGAATTCAGATGATGGAAGTTTGTGAAACACAATACAGACATTCTAAAAAAATAAGGTTTTTATGTTATCTTTTTAAACAGTTCTCTTAGTGTATAAATAGTGACACAATTAGATCACGCACAGTTCATTAGTTCAATAAATTTAATATATAAAGACTAAGAATAACTTTTATTTTTTTCAGCAATTCCATAAAAAGAAAGAATACAAACGCTACTATGGTGACAAAAAAACTTACGGTGCTATCTGGAGGAATGTCTGGTCTCTCCATAGCTAGTGTAATGCAGTTAAGCGCGATAAAGAAAAGGACAGAGTTGTCGAACCATTTCTGAGCAATTATATGAAACGCCAAACGTCTAAGAGCATTTTCCGGACTTAACAGAAACAGTGAATACTCAAGCCGAGCTAGAAAACATCCATGAGGCTCTGGACACCAAGTATAGTTACAATTCTGAAAATGGGAAAAAATCATTTGGTCACCATCTCTTAATTTGACATGACATCTATTTAAACTCACGTTGAAGAAGTTCAGGGGTTTATGATTCGGAAGTCTGCGTTGTGTTAATTGCTATACTGTCACACAATGTTTTGGAGTTACGTGAATATTTCTGTTGTATAATTAATGATCGTACATTATTCTTATCATTTGTAAAACTGGAATTAAGTAAACACGCACCAATGGTCAAACCTGTTTAGCAATGATCAGCCTTGGAAAAAAATGTGACCTTTATTGACAGTTGGCCTATATTCAAAGGTAATTTTGTTCGAAACAATCCATGATTGATTTTATAAGGATGGCCTTTATTTACAAAAGACAAGTGGATGACTCGCTTTGAGACCATTTATGTTGGTAAATTTGGCAGTTTAACTAGACTTTCTCTTAACTCTAAGTAGATGTTCAATGTTTTTTTAATAAATCTGGTGATTTCTGACTTTTAAGCAGTTGTTAGATCTCTTTACTAAAAATACGAAGAACAGACACTCTAAGTTTAATCTAGTGTAGCAGGCATTTTAATTCCTATACTAACCGTCTCATCCATGGCATCAGGGTCCTCATCGATGTTGTTAGACGCCGTTTCCTCCTCTTCCTTCTCGTTGCTTGTATCACATAAGTTATTAGGTCGATATTCTTCATTTCCGTATCCACTACAAGTAGACGATATGGAGTTTATTTTACGTCGGGTCGGGAACGTGTTTTGTCTATTCAAGAGAATTGAATTACACACACTTCTTGCACTTCCGGATGAGTTGTTACGGCTCCGAATGGAATTTTTCGGCGATGACATCCGTCGATTAAAGATAAGATTCTGGTGTGAACTAAAAACACGTCTATTGTTTAGAGTGATATCTCCGTTGCATTCAGCACTAGATAAAAAGAAAGGAAATATATATCGGATTTGATCGGATCAGCATATATCAAGATGTATTAATAAAATGAAAGGTTATTATGTTCATATTATTACTGCGCTTGAATCTGTGTGAACGCTGAATAGCAAAGAACATTAATAAAGTAGTGTTATCTAAGAGACACACTCATTGTTACATTACGATATTGAACATAATGAATTATGTGAAACAGTTGATTAAAAAAACATAAAACTCGCCAATTGTTTGGATGCGTATTTATATTTCGTTTAATAGACGTAACTGTTGGAATTTGTTGATATCATAGTTCGATGCTAACGTTTGGAGCGTCCATGACTATATGGTGCTATAACGCTTTGCATTATTTAAGACAGATCCAGTAAAATAATAAGTTAACCAAAATGAAGTCGATAGATCGCCATCAAACTACATGCAGTCTTTTGGGAACCCATTTGTATGAAGAAAGTATTTTTCATTCCCAAAATTGGGTTATGAAGAAAAAATGACACTTCAAAAAGAGGCCATTTTTGTTACTGTTCTAGTTTTACCTTTCCCGTATGTCTTCAAACGTAGTACATATCGTATTTAACTGACACATATATGTCAAAGAACATTAGCTTGTACTATCGAGATAAAGTTCAAACGAAAATAACTGACAATTATTATATAGCTAAAGGGAACACTTACATAAACTATCGAGTTCTTAGTTCCATTTTATGGTGTGTTAATGAAAGATTTGTTTAAAAAGATAACTTCATATATTGCCTAATACAATCTGAGGCATGCATTGTTTGTTAGATTCTACCTCTTAATCGCTCCATTATGTTTCAGGATTGGTTGTGAAGTTGGTTTAAATACTTCATCATCCTCATCTTCATCATAATCACCAAAATCAACGTCATCATCACCAGTCTCATTGTTAGATTCACCATTCATAAGTTTGGCTTTGTCGCCATCTTTTGGTCTCTGCATAGAAAAACATAATCATCTAGTAAGTCATCATTAACGAATCTATCATTTCTCAATCAGTGTAGAATGTAGATGGAAAGATGTATTAATTATGTAGGCAATACACGTACTTCCTAATTGTTACGACACACCGTGTTATTTCACAGTAAGTCGACATAAAACACCTTACATGATCATATCAGCAGGATGTACCTTATACGCTTCCATATTCACTCTTCAGTTAAGATGATTTAATCATGTCTGTGGGATTGACTTAACTATTTTTATAAAATAAATCTGTATTGATCACCACAAAAAGGCTGGGACAATGCGATAGTGCCAATGATTTACCACATATGGCCAAAACTAGAAGAATTGATTGTTTAAACCTACACCATATAGAAAGTGATGTATAACAATAAACAAAGCTTCCAAATGTCAACTATAAGTCATAATAACAAGATGATATTTCCAGTTTATTATTTATGTCTTTATTCGCGATATCATCTAACAAATGTCGTATTTATGTTAATATAATAACTTGAACTGAATTACAATAAACCATGTATCAATGACTACATATGACAAATGGTCACCTGGCCGCATCGATCACTTTAAATAAAGTACATGTATGTATTTATTTTTATCAAACATGCCAACTCTGCTTGTAAACTGTCACATTACATCTTGTCTATCCCTTTAGTGGTATTTGTTCATATTGGTCCTAATTTTCAGGGTAATATGAGCTTTCAACGGAGCGTATGTTGTACACCAGCAAGCAGAAATAAGTCTGGATACTGCATCATTATTAGCTTCTCCACATGCGCTATTGTACCAACGATTGGTCCGAGACGCGTGGTCCTCATACAAATCCCCGCAAAGTACAAATATAATATATGCTGCGTCATCACGTTTCTGAACTCTTAAAACACAGGACCATAGCCCGTCGTTTGCTTTGCCTATACTTTACGTCAAAACCACCAAACATAACAAGTGTAATACAATCCAAACCAATATGAAATCAAGACTGGTATACAACCCATACTTATCCATGTGTATTTCCAGGAAATGCATAAAAATACAGTATTTCCTTTATCTTTCTCGAAAATATGTCATTGTAGATTTACACAAAATATAACATAGAGTTTTCAGAAAATTGAATCAATTTCCATATTGTTGCAAGTCGCTTAAAGTTCAATCTCAATATCCACGATTTTGATATTCTGCTAAGTATTTCTGTAAATGGATATACAGTAAAACCTGTGAGCATAGGTCACATTGAGAAAACCATAATTGCGGTTGTTATAATTACAGGTGTCCTTTATCCGGATTCCATTCTATTCTAATTAATCCATTTTAAAGGATGGCTTTTATTCAGAGGTGGTCGCTAACACAGTTTTTACAAGTATCCCTGTTTGAGAAAATGTGTTTCCGACTATGTTAAAACAACATACATATACATACACATGTAATAACAACATATTTTTTTCAAAACCATTGTTGAAAACTCCAGAAGAAGGAACGCTTTTATTGGCTGTTGTATGGTTGGTAATGGTTTGAATGAATACCTAATTTTAAGTCAGTATTTTGTTTCATTAATCCTAGCTAACATTAAGCATCACAGATCTTTTTGCCATATCAGAAAAAAAACTATATTGTATGTTGATGCACAATTCCAAGGTCATGGTATAGCGACGCACATTTCAGCAAAATGGCGTTTACGGCACAGTGAAATTTCAATAAGCATTCCATCAGCTAAAATAGACTGGTTCCCGTTCCTCGTTGCAGTACATCAAATGCCTATGTATGGAGTTGATCAATGGAGACCAGTTTACGCACGCCATTTCAGTAACTTTGACTTCATTCCACAAAGGGCGACGCGCTTCGACACGGAAACTAAATGGAGTTGCCTATTCGCAATTAAGCACGTACTCTACCTAAAAAGCTGTAATTATTATTCACAAACGTTTTACCTTCAATTTCCAGCTGTTTCTACGACTTCCATAACTCAAGGATCGCCAGAGACGAGG
Source organism: Lutraria lutraria (assembly GCA_964023205.1). NCBI lineage: Eukaryota > Metazoa > Mollusca > Bivalvia > Venerida > Mactridae > Lutraria > Lutraria lutraria. The sequence continues at coordinate 44,457,232 of OZ026836.1, forward strand.
TGAGGGTCTTGGTGAAGGTCTGGGTGACACACGTGCGGACATCCTTGATGATGTTCTAAAACTAACAGTAGGTGTGCGACAACTAGATGCTCGTGAAAGATTACAGTTGAGTCGATTTGATGATAATGATAATGAAGAATTCTGTGACAGTCGTTGGGTAACATTGTTGAGCTGGAGAAAATAAAATAAAAAACCCATATTTTGAATAAAGCAGAAAGGCAAATCAGAACTTGGTGACAGATGAGATAACGCAGCTGCAGTAATTAGTGCCGCGAAAGGATGTCACCAATTTCATGTTTTGTTCTTATTTGTAAACAAATAATGAAATTAAAATTACAAATACAAAGGTAAAAGTGCTAAAAAATTGTAAACAAAGGCCATCCTTGGAAATAACTACGTGGGCTATATTTGCAGGTGACCTATATTCGGGGTCATTGTGTTCTCAATAATCAATAGAGGTTTTTAAAAGAATGGTCATAATTCACAGAGTGGCCATTATTCAAAGGTGGCCGCTAACACATGTATGTTACTGTTTACCAGAAATGGACATATGTATCGAAATTTACCGTTGGGATTTCAACTGTAAGAGAATTCGTGTCAGCCTGTTTATTATTTACATTCATATCTCTATCGCTGTGTTCATTGGGCGAACCTTGTGGTGTAGCCATGGGTGTGGCTTCTGTATGGGTTATAATCGGTGGAGGAAGCGTCAACACTTTACTGTTGTCATCTTTAGAGACCTTATTGAGTCCAAGAAGTTTCTCTGAAAAATATTGAACAAGTATGAAATATAGTAATATAGCAAGATTTTTATTGAAAGTAAAAATACCGACACATGGACCGTATATATTGTGTGTTGTTATGTATGAATATTGTTTGTAAAACTTATTATTTCCAAGTGGCATGGAAGTTGTAAAACACGTTTTAATTGATCATAATGAAAACATAAGTTACCTGTAGATAAAATAATGGAACAAATTGTTTTATATAATGTTTTAAGATAAAAGCTGGTGTAAGCCCAAAGTACATCTGCACTCATTTTATTTCTCAAGATTCAGTTCATTCATATAGCACTAGATTCAGTCACCATGGATGTTATGCTGTTCCTAAAGATGGTGACTTTTGGTTTAAAATAATTCTCCTTCACTGGTATCAAATTGTGGAATTACCTTCCAGTCCATATTAGGAATATTAATCAGTTAGGTAAGCTTAAATCTGAGGTCAAACAACATCTTTTAACTAGTATTTAATGTTTTCTGTAATATTCATAAAAGAATTGTGACACCTTTTTGGTTAATATATCCACATTTTATTTTTAATATGTCCATAAATTGTTGTTGCTATTTTATCTAAAAAATAATATATATCTGCATCTGCCTCTCTGGGTCAAATCCCATTTAGAAGGACCACAATGGAAAAAGGGGGTTTCCCCTTTATTGTGTCATCCTTGGTATGTACCACTATTTATTAAATTCGATCGTTTTTCTTTTATAGTTAAAATTGATGATGTTTATATCAAAGCCCCATTAGCTTTTTGCTGTAGAAAAACATAATTATGCAAAAACTTTTAATTGCTGATATTATCCCAAAATAATTATTAGCGACTAAACAAGCCCTTTTTCGTCTAAAACTATCATTTCACTGTGATTTTTGCTTTTGTAAACTTGAAATATGTAGAGCGCGTGACGTCACTTTACTACGTGTGCATAGCATGACTGTGGGAAAACACAGGTGTTCTATAAAAGTATTTATTTCAATGATATTGAAAAAATATTCTTGCTATATTAAGTATGCACGGGAGGAAAACACACCGGATTCCTCTGTTATAGAACAAACAGAAACTATTAGGACCAATACATTTATAAGCTTATGGGACTTTAAATACAGTATTTTTAGATTTATATTCATTTAATATTTGTGTATGTTTTCATTTTTTTGGCAATCTAATGTCTGTGATAAATGTACCATGTTTTATATGCTTTTTATACTGAAATAAATAATTATAATAAAAATATATTATAATTGCAATGGAACAACTTTCGTCAATTTTTGTGAATGCTGTAATGAATAATAACCTTGTTCTTTATTGTTGATCTTTACGTCAATGACATCCCCAACTTTCTGTTTTAACGATTCTCTTCGTTCATTGTTATTAGTTTCTTCCATGATCGCTTCAAGTTGTTTCTCTTTAATGGAATCTCTTCTCTTTTTCTTCTCTTCCTCCTGTAAGAGTGATTTAACTTCCACAATAAACTTGATAACATGATTAATGAATATTTTTTAATTGACATGGTCAGTGACTACTCTCTGTACATCAATAGGCTTAATTGACATAATCTATCGCTATTGCTAAAAGAGCTAGTTTTGTCACTTAACCAATGATTACTGAAAGTAGGCGAGTTTATTGTTATGTTGGCTATGACACAGGGCTGGTTTAGACATGTTTCACTATTAGTAGTTGCGTTAATTATACACTTACAGTGCATCCTATCTAAAGCAACATCCTTTGGGAGTAACAAAATTATGTTGTTGTAAAGAGATTGTTGTTCAAGAGAGGGCCACTCTGTAGAGGTTTTACTGTAGTGTATATTACAAACCTAAAATTTTACAAATTACTTTAAATTTACAAAATACTTTGATTGTATCTTATTTTTTTAAATTTACTTTTAATCCCATACTTACCCACGTTTTAATTTTGTCCATCAGGTAGTATAAAACATGCATGTATATAAGATTCATAAAAAGATCGTATTACTATCACATACATCTCTGTCAACGTCTCCGCTTTTTACGAGTCTCTTATAAAACAAGATATTTAACCACAAATGATACCAATTTTAAAACTTAAACAAAACAATTTCTTTCTTACAATACACCTGAGACAAAATTCAAGGACGAATATCTGATGTAATGCGAACTCTGGATTTTTATATGAGCATGCATTTTCTGTGGTGACGTTAAACAGTTCTATTGCAGATTAACATTAGGCGGACGGCCTTGAAGCCCGCCTTTAGAAACATCTGCATCATATTTTAATCTAAGTAAAAGAGACTTTGAAAGGAAGGTCATGTTCACTATCAAACACCAAAACATCTCCGTTTATACTTTTACTACATGCTCAAATACACAGTTAAAGTAAAGAGATGGGGATTCCAAGAAGAAAACAAGAATGACTTTATGACGGAGGTAACGTACAAATGTCAATCGCTCAAAACATTTATGCATTGTTTAATGTTTCATGTTCCAAACTTTGCTGCACAATGTTTAAATTATACTATTTTAACATAAACGGGTTAAGACCGACGGAATATTAATTTATAACTGAGAAACAATACAAAGTGTCGATATCAGTAAAAAGGCACAACAAGCATAAGTAAATAAAGTCTCCTGTAATTTTTTTAACTTTTGTTGTCATTGTGTTTTTACTGTAAGATTTTGGCATTAGGCTTTCATTTCGTGACGAATAGTGTTCAATGGTATTCGAGAATATAATTAGTATGTGTATTGGTATTTAAAACAATAATATAAACATGGTCTATGACCTACCTCTGATGAGAAACCTTCAACAAGAATAGCTACCAACAAATTGAATAAGACGTAGTTGCCGAAGGTCATGAGTGCAATAAAATACAAGGCTGCCCATGCAGATGTTTTCTCCATACCGTTGTACAAAACAGTGTTCCAATCCTCCTGTGTTAGCACCTGGTTGAAACAATATAAAACATTTCTTTTGCAACAAGAACGAAAAGAAGCATTATACGAATAGTTCATTGATCAGTTTTTAATTCGTTGGTTACAAAACCGAGCTACATTATTAGACCTTTGGAGAATATTATCTAGCAGAATGGTTCAAAAATCAATATGTTATCAAAGACTTTAACAAGAAAACTTTAAAATTTCTACTGCTTTCAATGTGGTTGAGCATATACAAATTAAGTTAGTCAAATGCAACATGTAATCTACTTTCATTTTGATGTTTTAATCAGTATACGTATGGTTACTCAATACAAGTTTTTTGTACATTAACATATTTTCCGTGTTATAATAGTCATGAAGGATAAACTACTAGTAATAAAGCATAGAATTTTAGTTTGAAGCAATATTAAGTGCTTTTGATTAACTATAAAATGCAAACATGTGCATAACGTTTGATAAAACTCTATCTACGGGCAATATACTAAGTAATGGAACGGTCAAGATGCAAATCTATATCTAAGTTGTGAGTCTCATACAAATTTAAAATAAACTTACTTGGGATATGAAATAATAAGAAAAACATTCTATATCTTTATGATTTTTAGACATGTTGATAACACTAGAAGAATGTACGATGAATACATCACCGCACAAAAAAGCAAACACATGCAACCAAGACATGCTACTGACATGCATCATTGAAAGCAGAATAAAATATAAAAACTGACTGTGATATAGCAGTTTATATTGTATAGTTTTCAAATAAATGAATATTAATCAGGCAAAAAGGTATATAAAACGATAAATTTATTTAAAGTGTGATAATAAATCGTTCATTAACTGTTTTCTGACAGTCAGTTTTTGCCTCATGCAACTACGGTTTCACAATGGTAAGCATCAATAGGCGAAGCAGCGGCGTAAGTGATTGTTAGTAAGCAGGCATTCAAGCATAAGCAACAAAGACCTTTACGATGAAACATTCAACACACTATTATCCTTTAAAACAAAATAATTTGATTTTTACTATCGCTTGACATGCACTGCGTAAATCCCGTTTATTCAAGTGCGACAGGAGAGACTGACTTGGCAATAGATTGGTGCAGTTTGGATGATCTTGCTACAGAAGGGGAAATGAGAGACTAGCGGTGGAATGGGATGTTTTGTCATTTGAACATTATATTCTTACTATGTCGTTGCATTCATAGGTAGGTTTAGAAAGAGAAATATTTTCTACGCACGAAAACGTACACAATTAAACGCCGAAATGTTTTTAATCCAAACCTGTAAAATAGTTAGCTTTTTGGGTGGATCATTTTGGCTTTCCTCTAAACGTATCGAAAGGTATTGTACTGCACACATAACGAAGTGACAAACACATATCAAATAATGGCGATTAAATTAGAAAACTAGATGAAAGAAATAATGCTTATTGAATTGTATCTATTCTGTCTATTTCACTTTGAAATAATTCAAATTGGTTTTAACTTTCGATCAACTAGGCTTAAAGTTTGATATGATAAAGGCGTTTTCTTGTCTTCTAACGAACATGAATGTTTTACAAATGTTGAATAAAAACATTTCCAGCGGAAACATTCAATACCACTTTTCATTCTAAAAATATATATACATGTGTGAGAAATGCAATTCCAAAAAGTCCAAAATGTGAACAATAAGGAATAAAATAAGAAGAATGAATTAAGAAAATGTTCGTTCACAAGGTACCTGAAACACAGTGACAAGCGACCATAATAGCGAATTAAAGTTTGCTCGGTCGCATTCACATATTGTCGGGTCTAAGGACTGTTTACAAGTACAAGTTGATCCATCGGCCTTCCAACAAAATTTACCACCAAAAAGGTTCATGCCTAGAACACTGTAGTAACAAAAAATACACACCAGTTAATTATGACGCAGACGAAACAATACGAAACATGAAAATACCATGTCAATGACTGGCATGGCTCATCGTACAATTATACAGGGTTACAAAATGTTCACGGTTGTAAAAAAACTATACACACAGAATGATTGAATGTTTTTTTTGCTGTTGCAAGGTGCTTAGACACTTTGCCCATCTCTCCGTTGCACATACAAGAAACCCACCATTTCCACCTGGTTCGTTTCGCACCGCTTCTACATGGAGTTTTGGTTTTACTAACACACTAATTGATTAAATATTTTTAATCGGGAGAATATATACATAGAATAAAAGGAATTGAACTAATTGGAAGCATAAATAAGCAACTAGATTCTGTGCTAACGAATTGGAACAAGCCGCTACAGTTTTGTTAGTATCTATAGTGTTAAGTGAATTTCTAAAATGACAACTTGTTAGATATGGTATATGACTGGACTCGATGAGTAAAAGAATTCCCAGATAAACAAATACGGTAAAAAAAGAGTTAGATAAATATCCCAAAAAAGTAAAAAAGAAGGGATAATGAATGAGAATGTCAATAATGCAAATTAATCTAAATGAAACCAAGAGCCCAAACATATGCTCGAATAGACAAAAAAAATAGAGAATATGTAAAAATGGTGGGAGGGGGCGAAACGATCGACGTTTGGGTGAATGTTAGTTTTCCAGATCAACACAACGGTCACTTATGGGCATGCATGTCTATATAGATATAGCAGACGGCTCGGTACACGTAACCCATACCTGGAACACCGTAATAATAGCCCATAAAAGGGAGTCAAAGTTCTTCCTATCACGATAGATTGTACCGTTCCGCCGTTCACGACTAAACTTGCATCCAAACAGATTCATACCTAGTACGCTAAATATAAAACACATCTTTGTTATTTTCTTCAAAATTCTCTTTATTTGCTTGACATAATTATCCTGTTTGTTAGTATCTTTTTTCTTCTTTATGATAATCTCGCTATTCTATGATCCATTCATATTCTCTTAAAATTATTAGCACAACAAAATCCTTTTGAATTATTTGAAAATTAATTACAACTCTGTATTACTACCATTAAGAGCAGCAAAGGATTTCGAATTATGCCAACATCTAAATTCCGTAATTACGTATAGGCCAAGACTAGTTATTTGTGATATATTACTGCAATAAAAAGATAATCGTACAGTGAAGTATTACTTGTATAATACTAAAGCGTTATGAAACATAATCCAGATTATACAATGAACCATACTCAACTCGCAGCACTCATGTAACTATGGACGTATACAAGAAATACCACGACAATGTTATTAGGGTTCTAAGAATTGATCAATATACTAAATAAGTCATCGATATTCTTTGGAGTCATGCAGCTGACGTTGATTTAAGGGCATAGTTTTTTTACCTGGACTCGGAATGGACTGACCGACATGTGCAAACCAATATGCTCAATTTTCATCAAAAGGGGCATAATAATCAAAGAGCATGACCACTCGACCACGGAGGCGCAAGTCTGTTTCTTTGTATGTTTTGATTGATATGTTACCAAAGATATGACTGTGAAACACATTTATGAGAGCTGCGATTTAAAAATATTGTTAAGATTTTAATACATATTTTGGGTAATTTTGGGGTCATATCGGATATTTTGGTTTCATTCAAATAGTAATGTTTATATCAACCCTGTCTCTTAGGTTAAGCTTTTTCTCCCCCGTCTAAATCAACGTTACACAATTTTGCTTTGGAATGGGCTAAAAACAACGCAAGATCGAATGGGTAGTTAATGTTTGTTTTGTATTGGCGGTAATCAATAAATGATATTAAATCACTAAATACCTAGATAAGAAAATATTTTTACTGAAATCAAACCATTTATAACATTAGTTAATGAGCTTTTGTGAAAATTTCATTTACTGAAAACACGATAATGAAACATGCATAATAAATTGAAAAAGTTCATAATTTTGACAATAACTTTGTTTGCGGTAACAAGAAGGTATATCGATTAGACATTTAACAACCTATTAAAATCAAGTTACAAGTTAATTAAGGTAGTTCGCGGTGTTGCTCGGCAAAAAAGAAAGTGTGTTAGAATGGCATGAAATTTGGAGGAATTATACCTGAAGTAGCAGCGCTTACGAAAATATAGTTCTTTTTAAAGTTTGACGTCGGTAACCAAGCAACTAAACGACGTTAAAACGCCACCTAGCGGCACCAGCTATGTGAACGACTCGTTGTACTTTTTCCCTTGTAGCTTTGCTATAAATTGTCATGGATTGAAAATTTGAACTTTGCGAATGAGCGAATGCAGTTTTCTACCGAATGGTATTCAACAATGCTTTGAATATCCATGATCGCCCGGCGTGTTGGAAATTAATCGACGTCAAAACGTCATTATGGGAACGTTTTTTCGACGTAAAATATTCAGATAAATGCAAATGTAGCTTAAACGCCGTGGTAGAAATTTTTCAAAAAATAACATTATCTAAAACATTCATTTATCTACACATTAAGCGAAAAAAATCCATACCTCTTCAGGCTACTTTTTTCAGTATCGTAACGTTTCCTTAAGTCATACCATGCCAAAATGACGTTAATCATTCTGCACATAAAGACAACGTTTGGTGGGAGCAATATTCATCAAATTTGGTTGTTTTATCTAAGAGTTGATAATCTGATTTATACTTTAACTTGATCATGAAGACATCGATGTACGAAAACTATTATTGTGAAGAGAAAAAATCCGAAACACTGTATGTTCAAAGATGTACATGTTCGTTTTTGTTTAAATTTGTACACGCCACAAGGTCAGGTTGAATGCACATACAAATATGCAATTTATGAGCAGTTGCTGCGTTTGGGACACGAATGAAACTCACATAATGACGGAAAAAATGTTACTAACGTATTTTTATTCAAACTGAGTGTATGTAAACAAAATGCGGGTGCGCGTAAATGGAAAATTACGGGCAGAAAAAATATCTCGCGAATCTCGAACTTGCCCATAACCCAGTGATCGGGGGTAACTTGTGAAAGTCGGTTGATTATGAATATAAATTTCTGACTATAAACATATCCTTTTACTTTTTACCTATAATCGCTCACAAGAAGAAAAGACTATTATTAAGAAAAAAATGACCCCGGAGCCATCATTTGAACAAACTTGGTAGATGTCTGCTAGACAATGTTTCACACAAAATATCATAGCTCTTGAAAGGACTTGCTTCGGACAAAAAGACTTTAAACGATTTCATATATTTATGATTGTATGTAAAATCAAGTAACTCCCGGGACGGGGCCAATTTTTACCCCATGGCCATAATTTGAATGAACCAGGTAGAGGACTACTAGATAATGCTACATGTACAAACCAAGTATCTATGCTGTAGATATTGCTGTTTATGACAAGTTAAGAATTATTTTAAATATTTTCTTAGTTCTGCATGGATTTTTTATAACTTTGGTAGATCAATTATTTACAGCGCGCTACACACCTTTATTTTCAGTTGACACCGCTAATAGATTTTATTTTCTTGATTGTCACATTTATCGAATACTGAACTAAATCAGGTTAATTTCAGGACACGTGACGACGGTTGGTCACTCGACAAAGAATTGTGTAAATTTCGCCGAAAAGTCAGCGGCTGAAGAAGTTCTGTAAATCAATTTTTGTATTTAACTCAAAAGTCATCATTCAAAAATACGCCTTTTCCTAACACTGTACAGATAACAACGTCCAAAATTAGTAAACACACGCAGGAATGTTTCGTACAAAAATTGCTAAAATGAATATGTTAGGCATTACGCAATTTCTGATGCTCCAACATGAGAGGACTTTATTATGTTTGTCCTGGATGCTGAGAAAAATTAGTGCGAAGGAAGTCGCTGTGAAGTTGCAAAAATCTTTTACGAAAAACTAAACTTGTCATCGGACGCAAAGCTTATTACTACATGTTGCGCTAAAACTACAGCGAGCGGAGGCTTACAATCAACCATATAAATCTGACATTAAGTCGTCATGGCATTGATGGACCAAGCCAAGATATCACGTGATACTTGTGCCCTGCTAACTGTACGTGACTGAACCGATATCAACCGATAATCATGTATTGTAAAATACATATTACTTACAGTGCAGCTTTTATTGAGGTGTGAAAAAATGTATGTAAGGAATCAATACCGGTACTTTATATTATTGATAGTAAAAAAAATATCATGATATGTTGTTATCTTTAAAATATAAACAACAGAGTTAACATAGAAACATTGTTGTTAATAATACGGTAGCATATCGACATTAATATTTTTATGACTGCATACATAACAACTTACTAAAAGAAGACGATAGACTTGTCGGCAAAAGCATTTATTGCCGACTAAAAAGAATATTACGTTCCTAACTATAATTGTTGGAATTGTTAAAAGTCTACAAATATCTTTTATGGAAACATAAAATTAACATGCGCTTACAATAAACCAAGTATAAAGCGCGAAAATGGCCTAAATAATGACGTAATGACGTTGTTTTCATTTCAAGTGGTGCAGGAAACGTTAGGATACTGAAAAAAGTAGCCTGAAGAGGTATGGATTTTTTTCGCTTAATGTGTAGATAAATAAATGTTTTACATAATGTTATTTTTGAAAAACTTCTACCACGGCGTTTTAGCTACATTTGCATTTATCTGAATATTTTACGTCGAAATAACGTTCCCATATTGACGTTTTGACGTCGATTAATTTTCGACACGCCGGGCGGTCATGGATATTCAAAGCATTGATGAATACCATTCGGTAGACAACTGCATTCGCTCATTCGCAAAGTGCGAATTTTCAATCTATGACAATGTATAGCAAAGCTACAAGGGAAAAAGTACAACGAGTCGTTCACATAGATGGTGCCGCTAGGTGGCGTTTTAACGTCGTTTAGTTGCTAGGTTACCGACGTCAAACTGTAAAAAGAACTATATTTTCGTAAGCGCTGCTACTTCAGGTATAATTCCTCCAAATTTCATGCCATTCTAACACACTTTCTTTTTTGCCGAGCAACACAGCGAACTACCTTAAAGGTTAACACGCAGTACTCTGAGAGCATGTTTTAAAACAAATACAATATTGTATTATATTGAATGTAAAATAGAATACGTACCTAAATATAAACATAAAAAGTAATAGTAAGGCAAAGAATGTAGCGACGTTGTCCATTGTTCTAAGCATCACAATAAGTTGCCTTTGCAACGCTGGCATAAAACGCACCAATTTAAGTATCCGTAGCAACCTAAACGTTCGTAGAACTGATAAGCCACTTCCACCGTCTTGATTCATTAATTCAACAAGACTGAAATAGAATGATAATAATACATGTAATAATAATTGTATTCGGCAAGTACACAAATAATAAATACAGATAGATACGACAAGAGCGCCGCGAGCGATTCCAACGCTCGTCTGTACACCGTCCCCACCTATGAAGTTTAATGTTGCTACCTTTTATAGTTTCTGAGTTTAGATCTAAGATAAAGTCTTTGCACAGACACGGACGCTGACGCAGACGATACAGTTGATCACATTTGCTGGACTTTTTCTTCGAAAACAAACGAGCTAAATGATTCATAGAAAAGAGCAAAACAGAAAACACTAATTTTTTTCTAAACATACCATTTAAATTGGGTTAATTGGTTGTGCGATTCGACACCGAACACTTTCGCAATTTGAATTTTGCTGTAACAAGCTTTAGGGGCGGTGCAGAAAGTTGTAAACATAAATCTTTGTATGGCTTTACATACATAATTATATGGAAGATATTCGGAGGTCTTTATTTTTGTGTCTTTTTTATGGTCTTGTTGATTGTTTGAGCGTGGGTCTAACAGTAAGCTGGATTTAATCCAACTATTTAATTTAGTCTAGTATAAATATATCCCTAAAGGGGGATCACAAGTACCACTCTAAACTCAAATTTTCGACCTGGCGGTCTTTTTCAAGAGCTATGATGCACTAATTTAGGTTTACCAATAAGTTGTGCTCATTTTTCTCATATTGTTTTCTTAGAAATGCTGGTTTGGTCAATAGAACATTGTTTACTCATTAACTTTAAATTTCAAACTTCGCTTAATTCTGTTATGTTTCCTAATATTGTATAATACATTCTCTTTTATGCTATTAAGTCTTATTGCAAAATAGCGGATGTTAAAGCGTGACTAAACCCTATAGATACGGAAAATGCTTTGGATATGTTGTTGTTCGTACAGCCGTGTTTGAAGCAATGGTTTCTCTATGTGGTTAAACGCCCTTGTAGAACCATTAAACGTTGATAGAGGACATACTCCTTGTAGAACCATTAAACGGTGAAAGAGGACATACTCCTTGTAGAACCATTAAACGGCGAAAGAGGACATACTCCTTGTAGAACCATTAAACGTTGATAGAGGACATACTCCTTGTAGAACCATTAAACGGTGAAAGAGGACATACTCCTTGTAGAACCATTAAACGGTGAAAGAGGACATACTCCTTGTAGAACCATTAAACGGCGAAAGAGGACATACTCCTTGTAGAACCATTAAACGTTGATAGAGGACATACTCCTTGTAGAACCATTAAACGTTGATAGAGGACATACTCCTTGTAGAACCATTAAACGTTGATAGAGGACATACTCCTTGTAGAACCATTAAACGGTGAAAGAGGACATACTCCTTGTAGAACCATCAAACGGTGATAGAGGACATACTCCTTGTAGAACCATTAAACGGTGAAAGAGGACATACTCCTTGTAGAACCATTAAACGGCGAAAGAGGACATACTCCTTGTAGAACCATTAAACGTTGATAGAGGACATACTCCTTGTAGAACCATTAAACGGTGAAAGAGGACATACTCCTTGTAGAACCATTAAACGTTGACAGAGAACATACTCCTTGTAGAACCATCAAACGATGATAGAGGACATACTCCTTGTAGAACCATTAAACGTTGATAGAGGACATACTCCTTGTAGAACCATTAAACGTTGATAGAGGACATACTCCTTGTAGAACCATTAAACGGTGAAAGAGGAAATACTCCTTGTAGAACCATTAAACGTTGACAGAGAACATACTCCTTGTAGAACCATCAAACGATGAAAGAGGACATACTCCTTGTAGAACCATTAAACGGTGAAAGAGGAAATACTCCTTGTAGAACCATCAAACGTTGATAGAGGACATACTCCTTGTAGAAACATTAAACGTTGATAGAGGACATACTCCTTGTAGAAACATTAAACGTTGATAGAGGACATACTCCTTGTAGAACCATCAAACGTTGATAGAGGACATACTCCTTGTAGAAACATTAAACGTTGATAGAGGACATACTCCTTGTAGAAACATTAAACGTTGATAGAGGACATACTCCTTGTAGAAACATTAAACGTTGATAGAGGACATACTCCTTGTAGAACCATCAAACGTTGATAGAGGACATACTCCTTGTAGAAACATTAAACGTTGATAGAGGACATACTCCTTGTAGAAACATTAAACGTTGATAGAGGACATACTCCTTGTAGAAACATTAAACGTTGATAGAGGACATACTCCTTGTAGAACCATCAAACGTTGATAGAGGACATACTCCTTGTAGAAACATTAAACGTTGATAGAGGACATACTCCTTGTAGAAACATTAAACGTTGATAGAGGACATACTCCTTGTAGAACCATCAAACGTTGATAGAGGACATACTCCTTGTAGAAACATTAAACGTTGATAGAGGAAATACTCCTTGTAGAACCATCAAACGTTGATAGAGGACATACTCCTTGTAGAAACATTAAACGTTGATAGAGGACATACTCCTTGTAGAAACATTAAACGTTGATAGAGGACATACTCCTTGTAGAACCATTAAACGGTGATAGAGGACATACTCCTTGTAGAACCATTAAACGGCGAAAGAGGACATACTCCTTGTAGAACCATTAAACGTTGATAGAGGACATACTCCTTGTAGAACCATTAAACGGTGAAAGAGGAAATACTCCTTGTAGAACCATTAAACGTTGACAGAGAACATACTCCTTGTAGAACCATCAAACGATGAAAGAGGACATACTCCTTGTAGAACCATTAAACGGTGAAAGAGGAAATACTCCTTGTAGAACCATCAAACGTTGATAGAGGACATACTCCTTGTAGAACCATTAAACGTTGACAGAGGACATACTCCTTGTAGAACCATCAAACGTTGATAGAGGACATACTCCTTGTAGAACCATTAAACGGTGAAAGAGGAAATACTCCTTGTAGAACCATTAAACGGTGAAAGAGGACATACTCCTTGTAGAACCATCAAATGGTGAAAAAGGAAATACTCCTTGTAGAACCATTAAACGGTGAAAGAGGACATACTCCTTGTAGAACCATTAAACGGTGAAAGAGGAAATACTCCTTGTAGAACCATTAAACGGTGAAAGAGGACATACTCCTTGTAGAACCATTAAACGGTGAAAGAGGAAATACTCCTTGTAGAACCATTAAACGGTGATAGAGGACATACTCCTTGTAGAACCATTAAACGGTGAGAGAGGAAATACTCCTTGTAGAACCATTAAACGTTGACAGAGGACATACTCCTTGTAGAACCATTAAACGGTGAGAGAGGAAATACTCCTTGTAGAACCATTAAACGTTGACAGAGGACATACTCCTTGTAGAACCATCAAATGGTGAAAGAGGAAATACTCCTTGTAGAACCATTAAACGGTGAAAGAGGACATACTCCTTGTAGAACCATTAAACGTTGACAGAGGACATACTCCTTGTAGAACCATTAAACGGTGAAAGAGGACATACTCCTTGTAGAACCATTAAACGTTGATAGAGGACATACTCCTTGTAGAACCATCAAACGATGAAAGAGGAAATACTCCTTGTAGAACCATTAAACGGTGAAAGAGGAAATACTCCTTGTAGAACCATTAAACGGTGAAAGAGGACATACTCCTTGTAGAAGCATTAAACGTTGATAGAGGACATACTCCTTGTAGAACCATTAAACGTTGATAGAGGACATACTCCTTGTAGAACCATCAAACGATGAAAGAGGAAATACTCCTTGTAGAACCATTAAACGGTGAAAGAGGAAATACTCCTTGTAGAACCATTAAACGGTGAAAGAGGACATACTCCTTGTAGAAGCATTAAACGTTGATAGAGGACATACTCCTTGTAGAACCATTAAACGTTGATAGAGGACATACTCCTTGTAGAACCATCAAACGATGAAAGAGGAAATACTCCTTGTAGAACCATTAAACGGTGAAAGAGGAAATACTCCTTGTAGAACCATTAAACGGTGAAAGAGGACATACTCCTTGTAGAACCATTAAACGGTGAAAGAGGACATACTCTTTGTAGAACCATTAAACGGTGAAAGAGGAAATACTCCTTGTAGAACCATTAAACGGTGAAAGAGGACATACTCCTTGTAGAACCATCAAACGGTGAAAGAGGAAATGTTAAAGCGTGACTAAACCCCATAGATACGGAAAATGCTTTGGATATGTTGTTGTTCGTACAGCCGTGTTTGAAGCAATGGTTTCTCTATGTGGTTAAACGCCCTTGTAGAACCATCAAACGGTGAAAGAGGACATACTCCTTGTAGAACCATTAAACGGTGAAAGAGGACATACTCCTTGCAAAACCATTAAACGTTGATAGAGGACATACTCCTTGTAGAACCATCAAACGGTGATAGAGGATATACTCCTTGTAGAACCATCAAACGGTGAAAGAGGAAATACTCCTTGTAGAACCATTAAACGGTGAAAGAGGACATACTCCTTGCAAAACCATTAAACGTTGATAGAGGACATACTCCTTGTAGAACCATCAAATGGTGAAAGAGGAAATACTCCTTGTAGAACCATCAAACGGTGAAAGAGGACATACTCCTTGCAAAACCATTAAACGTTGATAGAGGACATACTCCTTGTAGAACCATCAAATGGTGAAAGAGGAAATACTCCTTGTAGAACCATCAAACGGTGAAAGAGGACATACTCCTTGCAAAACCATTAAACGTTGATAGAGGACATACTCCTTGTAGAACCATCAAATGGTGAAAGAGGAAATACTCCTTGTAGAACCATCAAACGGTGAAAGAGGACATACTCCTTGCAAAACCATTAAACGTTGATAGAGGACATACTCCTTGTAGAACCATCAAACGGTGATAGAGGATATACTCCTTGTAGAACCATCAAACGGTGAAAGAGGAAATACTCCTTGTAGAACCATTAAACGGTGAAAGAGGACATACTCCTTGCAAAACCATTAAACGTTGATAGAGGACATACTCCTTGTAGAACCATCAAATGGTGAAAGAGGAAATACTCCTTGTAGAACCATCAAACGGTGAAAGAGGACATACTCCTTGCAAAACCATTAAACGTTGATAGAGGACATACTCCTTGTAGAACCATCAAATGGTGAAAGAGGAAATACTCCTTGTAGAACCATCAAACGGTGAAAGAGGACATACTCCTTGCAAAACCATTAAACGTTGATAGAGGACATACTCCTTGTAGAACCATCAAATGGTGAAAGAGGAAATACTCCTTGTAGAACCATTAAACGGTGAAAGAGGACATACTCCTTGCAAAACCATTAAACGTTGATAGAGGACATACTCCTTGTAGAACCATCAAACGGTGAAAGAGGAAATACTCCTTGCAAAACCATTAAACGTTGATAGAGGACATACTCCTTGTAGAACCATCAAATGGTGAAAGAGGAAATACTCCTTTTAGAACCATTAAACGGTGAAAGAGGACATACTCCTTGTAGAACCATTAAACGTTGATAGAGGACATACTCCTTGTAGAACCATCAAATGGTGAAAGAGGAAATACTCCTTTTAGAACCATTAAACGGTGAAAGAGGACATACTCCTTGCAAAACCATTAAACGTTGATAGAGGACATACTCCTTGTAGAACCATCAAATGGTGAAAGAGGAAATACTCCTTTTAGAACCATTAAACGGTGAAAGAGGAAATACTCCTTGTAGAACCATTAAACGTTGATAGAGGACATACTCCTTGTAGAACCATCAAACGATGAAAGAGGAAATACTCCTTGTAGAACCATTAAACGGTGAAAGAGGAAATACTCCTTGTAGAACCATTAAACGGTGAAAGAGGACATACTCCTTGTAGAAGCATTAAACGTTGATAGAGGACATACTCCTTGTAGAACCATTAAACGTTGATAGAGGACATACTCCTTGTAGAACCATCAAACGATGAAAGAGGAAATACTCCTTGTAGAACCATTAAACGGTGAAAGAGGAAATACTCCTTGTAGAACCATTAAACGGTGAAAGAGGACATACTCCTTGTAGAACCATTAAACGGTGAAAGAGGACATACTCCTTGTAGAACCATTAAACGGTGAAAGAGGAAATACTCCTTGTAGAACCATTAAACGGTGAAAGAGGACATACTCCTTGTAGAACCATCAAACGGTGAAAGAGGAAATGTTAAAGCGTGACTAAACCCCATAGATACGGAAAATGCTTTGGATATGTTGTTGTTCGTACAGCCGTGTTTGAAGCAATGGTTTCTCTATGTGGTTAAACGCCCTTGTAGAACCATCAAACGGTGAAAGAGGACATACTCCTTGTAGAACCATTAAACGGTGAAAGAGGACATACTCCTTGCAAAACCATTAAACGTTGATAGAGGACATACTCCTTGTAGAACCATCAAACGGTGATAGAGGATATACTCCTTGTAGAACCATCAAACGGTGAAAGAGGAAATACTCCTTGTAGAACCATTAAACGGTGAAAGAGGACATACTCCTTGCAAAACCATTAAACGTTGATAGAGGACATACTCCTTGTAGAACCATCAAATGGTGAAAGAGGAAATACTCCTTGTAGAACCATCAAACGGTGAAAGAGGACATACTCCTTGCAAAACCATTAAACGTTGATAGAGGACATACTCCTTGTAGAACCATCAAACGGTGATAGAGGATATACTCCTTGTAGAACCATCAAACGGTGAAAGAGGAAATACTCCTTGTAGAACCATTAAACGGTGAAAGAGGACATACTCCTTGCAAAACCATTAAACGTTGATAGAGGACATACTCCTTGTAGAACCATCAAATGGTGAAAGAGGAAATACTCCTTTTAGAACCATTAAACGGTGAAAGAGGACATACTCCTTGCAAAACCATTAAACGTTGATAGAGGACATACTCCTTGTAGAACCATCAAATGGTGAAAGAGGAAATACTCCTTGTAGAACCATCAAACGGTGAAAGAGGACATACTCCTTGCAAAACCATTAAACGTTGATAGAGGACATACTCCTTGTAGAACCATCAAATGGTGAAAGAGGAAATACTCCTTGTAGAACCATCAAACGGTGAAAGAGGACATACTCCTTGCAAAACCATTAAACGTTGATAGAGGACATACTCCTTGTAGAACCATCAAATGGTGAAAGAGGAAATACTCCTTGTAGAACCATCAAACGGTGAAAGAGGACATACTCCTTGCAAAACCATTAAACGTTGATAGAGGACATACTCCTTGTAGAACCATCAAATGGTGAAAGAGGAAATACTCCTTGTAGAACCATCAAACGGTGAAAGAGGACATACTCCTTGCAAAACCATTAAACGTTGATAGAGGACATACTCCTTGTAGAACCATCAAATGGTGAAAGAGGAAATACTCCTTGTAGAACCATTAAACGGTGAAAGAGGACATACTCCTTGCAAAACCATTAAACGTTGATAGAGGACATACTCCTTGTAGAACCATCAAACGGTGAAAGAGGAAATACTCCTTGCAAAACCATTAAACGTTGATAGAGGACATACTCCTTGTAGAACCATCAAATGGTGAAAGAGGAAATACTCCTTTTAGAACCATTAAACGGTGAAAGAGGACATACTCCTTGTAGAACCATTAAACGTTGATAGAGGACATACTCCTTGTAGAACCATCAAATGGTGAAAGAGGAAATACTCCTTTTAGAACCATTAAACGGTGAAAGAGGACATACTCCTTGCAAAACCATTAAACGTTGATAGAGGACATACTCCTTGTAGAACCATCAAATGGTGAAAGAGGAAATACTCCTTTTAGAACCATTAAACGGTGAAAGAGGAAATACTCCTTGCAAAACCATTAAACGTTGATAGAGGACATACTCCTTGTAGAACCATCAAATGGTGAAAGAGGAAATACTCCTTGTAGAACCATTAAACGGTGAAAGAGGACATACTCCTTGTAGAACCATTAAACGTTGATAGAGGACATACTCCTTGTAGAACCATTAAACGGTGAAAGAGGACATACTCCTTTTAGAACCATCAAACGTCAGTAAGCTAGCTGGACAGCTCCTTATATTATGAAGTTTGAATTGATTCCGGGTGGGATTCGAAGTCAAAGCAGACAGGGACTAGTGATTACTAGTCCGATACCAAAACCAGTCGACCAGGATGGCTCTATATGGTTTTCTGCAGCAGAAGGTTAAACCTATCGCATGTACTTTTACTTGGAACTCGACTGATTTGTTTGTTTGAGCTTTACGCCCTTTTTCAACAATCAGAGTCATATGAGGCGGATAGTTCACAGACATGGTCGGTAGTTGGGCTCGAACTCACGACACTCTCTCAGTGAGAGGTTACAGTGATTTGAAGTCAGCGACGTTAACCATTCGACCACGGAGGCGGGAGGACTCGATTGAACTTTCTATTGATTTGCCCATCTAATTGGCCCATCTAATTGACAATGTCGAGTATATTTGCTAATGACAAATGCATAAAACTATGAAACACATCATGTAACTTACCTGAGTATAACTATAACACCATCAAACATATTAAATCCATTCCGTATATAACCAAAAGGTCCGTATGAGATCAGCTTTAGCCCCATTTCTATCGCAAACAGAGCGGCAAACACTTGGTTGCTATATTCCAAAGCCCTTGTAAGCTCGGCCGGCTGTAAAATATCAGTCAGTCAACTTATTTATCTTACAGTTTTAACAATCAAAGGCTAAAATATTCACATGTATCACCTAAGTATTCAATAATTTAAAAGGGACATGATGGATATAAGTTTCTATTCAATCATTAAAGTTCATGTTACGAATATTTTGAACTATTTGTTACTTCCCTTTACAGGGGCAATGAATCTGTGAAATTAAGCATAAGTAGAAATGTGTCCATAGGACATCGATTCCCCCCACACTGTTATTCTGGTCATGGTACACCAAGTGTGACACAATATTTTCATATAACTATGTAATACCAAAATACAAATTCAAGGGCAGATCACTCCTAATATTCAGTCTTTGACAGACATAAAACCCTTTATGCTCATCTCCATATGCTGATAAACATTCCTGTATAATTCCATAAATCTAGGCCTAATAATTCTATAGATATTCGTGACACAAAATGTTCGGACGGACGGAAAGACGGAAGGAGGGTGGACAAGGGTAAACCTATATCCCACCACTATCTTTCAGAGTAGAGGGTGGACAAGGGTAAACCTATATCCCACCACTATCTTTAAGAGTAGAGGGTGGACAAGGGTAAACCTATATCCCCCACTATCTTTAAGAGTAGAGGGTGGACAAGGGTAAACCTATATCCCCCACTATCTTTAAGAGTAGAGGGTGGACAAGGGTAAACCTATATCCCCCACTATCTTTAAGAGTAGAGGGTGGACAAGGGTAAACCTATATCCCACCACTATCTTTCAGAGTAGAGGGTGGACAAGGGTAAACCTATATTCCCCACTATCTTTCAGAGTAGAGGTTGGACAAGGGTAAACCTATATCCCACCACTATCTTTAAGAGTAGAGGGTGGACAAGGGTAAACCTATATCCCACCACTATCTTTAAGAGTAGAGGGTGGACAAGGGTAAACCTATATCCCACCACTATCTTTAAGAGTAGAGGGTGGACAAGGGTAAACCTATATCCCCCACTATCTTTCAGAGTAGAGGGTGGACAAGGGTAAACCTATATCCCACCACTATCTTTAAGAGTAGAGGGTGGACAAGGGTAAACCTATATCCCCCACTATCTTTAAGAGTAGAGGGTGGACAAGGGTAAACCTATATCCCCCACTATCTTTAAGAGTAGAGGGTGGACAAGGGTAAACCTATATCCCCCACTATCTTTAAGAGTAGAGGGTGGACAAGGGTAAACCTATATCCCACCACTATCTTTCAGAGTAGAGGGTGGACAAGGGTAAACCTTTATTCCCCACTATCTTTCAGAGTAGAGGTTGGACAAGGGTAAACCTATATCCCACCACTATCTTTAAGAGTAGAGGGTGGACAAGGGTAAACCTATATCCCACCACTATCTTTAAGAGTAGAGGGTGGACAAGGGTAAACCTATATCCCACCACTATCTTTAAGAGTAGAGGGTGGACAAGGGTAAACCTATATCCCCCACTATCTTTCAGTGTAGAGGGTGGACAAGGGTAAACCTATATCCCACCACTATCTTTAAGAGTAGAGGGTGGACAAGGGTAAACCTATATCCCACCACTATCTTTAAGAGTAGAGGGTGGACAAGGGTAAACCTATATCCCACCACTATCTTTCAGAGTAGAGGGTGGACAAGGGTAAACCTATATCCCCCACTATCTTTCAGAGTAGAGGTTGGGAACACAATAATTGGTGGAGGTAAAACTTATTGTCTATCGTACCTGATTATGATACTCTATGCCCATACTTAGTGTATTAAACAGAATAGAAGTCAAGATGCCGCGCTGGAAATAACGATGTTCAACTAGTTGCTCAATTTTCCGTCTCCCTTCTCTTACATACCAAGCTGGAAAATGTAAATATAGATTTTACTGATGACTAAGAAAATTCGTCCATTTTACAAAATATTTCATTCTCCCCAAAAATATCCCTGTTCTTTGACAGTAAAATTGAGATAAAAATGAAAACATGAGTATACCACATCTTTTTATCGTCAACACTAATGCGAAGAGGATATTTAAACACATCTTAAATAAATATAGCCAGTTAGTATAACAAGAGGGCCAAGATGGCCCTATATCGCTCACATGACAATCACTGTTCACTCATTAAAACATTGTTTTGAACCGGTGACCTAGTTTTTGACCCCAGACGACCTATGTTCAAATTTGTCTTACATATCATTAAGACAAACAGTCTGACTAGGTTTGGTGAAGATACGATCAAAATTTGACATCTACAGTGTTAATAAGGTTTTCCTAAGATTTGACCTTGTGACCTGGTTTTTGACCCTAGGTGACCCATATTTGAACTTGTCCTTAATATCATTAAGACAAACAATCTGACAAGGTTTGGCCAAGATCCAATCAAAACCATGACATTTAGAGCTTTTACAAGATTTTTACCTAAGATTTGACCTTGTGACCCAGTTTTTGAACCCGGCTGACCCATGTTCATCCTTGACCCACATATTATTGAGGCAAACATTTTGACAAGGTTTGGTGAAGATCCAATTAAAACTGTGACATCTACAGTGTTAACAAAGTTTTCCTAAGATTTGACCTGGTGACCTAGTTATTAACCCAAGATGACTCATATTTATACTTGACCGTTATATCATTAAAACAAACGATTTGACAAAGTTTGGTGAAGATCCAATCATAACTGTGAAATCTACAGTGTTAACATCGTTTTTCATATGATTTGACCTAGCGACCTAGTTTTTGACCCAAGATGATCCATGTTCGAACTCGTCCAAGATATAATAAAGACAAACATTCTGACAAGGTTTCATGATCATCCAATCAAAACAGTGACTTCTAGAGTGTTCACAAGGTTTTCCAGCAATTTGCCCTAGTGACCTAATTCTACTACAGAAATGACCCATTATCAAACTTGACCTACATATTATTAAAATTAACATTCTGACAAAGTTTCATGAAGATGCAGTCAAAACAGTGATTTCTAAAGTGTTCACAAGGTTTTCCCTTATTTGGCCCTGGTGACCTAGTTTTTGACCCCAAATGGCCCAATATCGAACTCGTCCGAGATTTTGTTGATATTAACCTTCTGACCCAGTTTTGCTAAAATTGAGCCAAAAATGTGGCCCCTAGTGTGGTCACAACATAAAGTTTGACGACGCACGACGCACGACGCCGGACGCCGGACGGAGAGTGATCTTAATAGCTCACTTTGTCACTTTGTGACATGTGAGCTAAAAACTTAATTAGAAAAAAGTGCATGGCTCTTTAATAAACTCGTCGCTAAGCAACCCTTTCATTCAGTCACGACTGGGTATAAATGATGAAAGAATAACGGATGGCGTTCAGAATGGTTTTTTGTAATAGAAAGTCTTAAACTCAGTAGAATACATTCAGACTACTTACTAAAATAGTTCTAGTATACTACAGTATACATGTAACGTAAACTAATCTACAACCAATAAAAACTCCACGGATATTAGTTCCGTACTAATACGTAAAAGTTCCACATGGATCAAAGTAATTGTCTATAGACAAAATAGACTGCAATGGCATTATGGTAACCTCTACAGACACATAATTATTACATTCGGACCCGTAAATTATCTATTACAAGAAAAATTACGGGATGTAGACGAAGCCTTCTATGGTACACATAGCTTTATGTGTGTAGAGCTCAAACGTACAATTCGCAACACAGTGGAATACATTTACAAGGAGTATTACATTGTGACAGTGCTCTTATGCCAACGATTCGACAAACTTCATGTTTGCATTTTCTCAAGGAAACGTTTCACCTTAATTCTAATCAAATACAGATTCATCTCAAACGTACACCGGTTGTGAAAATAGTTATGATGTATGAAAGTAGAGGTTATGGAACTAAAATAAAGTCGAATTATTTTAAGAACAATAAGATCATTTCTGAAGACATTGTCGCTTCTTAGGTCTACATCGCGATCAAGTCATGATACAGACCGTGTCAAGCTTAGGTACATTTGAGGCAACGTATATCGCGTCATTTTTTGTTAATAAT
Organism: Lutraria lutraria; assembly: GCA_964023205.1. NCBI lineage: Eukaryota > Metazoa > Mollusca > Bivalvia > Venerida > Mactridae > Lutraria > Lutraria lutraria. The sequence continues at coordinate 44,480,867 of OZ026836.1, forward strand.
AAAACTGAAATAACTACTGGTATTTCTGTCTGATTCCTTCTCATTTCTGCAGCCACAATATTCAACATCTTGCTTATACTCTAGTTCAAACTCATGATCAGAGCAATCACATTCCGTGGACGAGTAATTCTTGACGTCACAGTCACGTGATAAGGCACATTGTACTCGTGGATAAAATTTGTCATTCACGGCGTCTGCTATGTATGTGTCTTGCAATCCTGAAATAAATTTACCCACGTGTAAACAATAAACAAGAGCGCCTTAAGTGGTGTCAACGCTCGTTTGTTCATTGCGCCATTATGATATCTATCCACCTATGAAGTTCCATGTTGCTACCTCTTATAGTTTCTGATTTATGAGCTACATTAAAGTTTTGCACAGACGAAGACGCCGCCGCAGACGACGCAGTAATCACAATAGCTTGACTTTTTCTTCGAAAACAGCCGAGCTAAAAATCTACAATGCTTATATTTTTCTAGACGAATTTAAGTCATGGGTACGAGTTTATTCTGGTTGTTTGCGGGTATATAGTATAGTGTCTATTACCAGTTTGGGTAATCCTGGTCATTTGATTGACTTATGGTGATGTCGGTCATTTTGATTGATCAGTCATTGGACTGGCTATTCGTCGCGTATCGCATATGTCTATTCATATTTCATATTTCTACATATCTAACATTAAACAAATTGAATGTACATGTATAGTGTTTAATTAGTGCAACATTCGGATAAAGGTACGGAATCGGTCTAAGCGTTCGAAAGGACTTCAAAATGGCGGAAATGCTTATTTTGTTTTTATTTTAGCATACGTTAAATGCAATCAAAACTTTTTGCTATATCATACGCCAGAGAAATAGATAGTCATATAGTACCGCTCATGGGTTTCACATTTAATTATTGTATGTTTGTTTTCGAAAATTACTAAGTATAAATTTATATATTAAACTCTGGTACCACAGCTGTTTAATTGCAGCATAAAACAAAATTTAACATTTCTATTATCGCCTACCTAGTCAGACGATCTAAATTTACAATTAAGCAAAGAACAAGTTAAACTAACTAGAAATTTAGATTCATTCGTGTTCGTGAAGTATACAGTATTGTTAAAAAAAACAATAAATGATATATTGCGTTGAAATTAATTAGAGAAAAGAAATATATTGAAACATACATTGATTCGCGAATCACGAGATTTTCTTATCATTGTGAAAGCCGCACGTGACACGCTCGTGTCAGAGATAGCCTACCAATCACTGAATGACTCGCATTTCGTGACATAAAATGAAATCAATTTGAAGAAATCATGGAAATGTATGACAGTAATTAATTTCAATGGAAAACACAAGAATCGAGGACACATTTCAGTTTCATATACGTAATAGATACAGCACGAGTTTTTCTTCAAAAGTGTCTTGTTACAATCAATTTGTCCGAGGCGAAGCCGAGGATAAAATGGTTGTTTGTCTAAGGGAACCGTCTTCTTAGCGTCTGTAAGAAGACATTTTTGAAGAAAATACGAGTACGTGTATCTGACTTATACGACGATAAAGGATAATGTCCACGTGAAAGCTGAGTTATTGAAAAGTGTCTTCTTACAAACGTTAGAAGACACTTTTTGAATAGCTCTGCTGGGGGTATAGTCGTATAAAAGTAAATGCCACATAAACCAGCGGGCTTTGAAGTAAAACGAGATAATATCATAAAACAGTCAATTCTGATTATACAGCCTACTGCCGAATTTCTATTGTATCAAGCAAACAACCTAGATCAAGGTTAATTTGTATTATTTCCAACTTAACGATTGTGGAAAACCTTAAAGTCCCATAAGCTTATAAATGTATTGGTCCTGATAGTTTCTGTTTGTTCTATAACAGAGGAATCCGGTGTGTTTCCGAAACCATTATCGTATTTTTTCAATATCATTGAAATAAATACTTTTTATAGAACACCTGTGTTTTCCCGCAGTCATGCTATGCACACGTAGAAAAGTGACGTCACGCGCTCTATATATTTCAAGTTTACAAAAGTGAAATGAGTGTTTTCAGACGAAAAAGGGCTTGTTTCGTCGATAATAATTATCTTGGGACAATATCAGCAATTAAATGTTTTTGCATATATTTTTCTACAGCAAAATGCTAATGGGGCTTTAGTCCAAGCTAGCATGGCACCTTCCCCATATGGGATAATTTGTTCCTCTTGGATTTCGAGCTTACAGTGGTAAGGGACTAGTACTTACTAGTAAAATATTATAACATCTCTAGCAGATGAGTTCAATGTGTGTTAGATATGATCTAATTCAGAGGTTAAAATAACGACAATAAATAAAAGGCCATCATAGAAATTAATTATAGATCCTTACAATTAATTCTCAAATCTATTTGATTAACACTACGTATTGAAGCGAAATTGATCTGTCATTGTGAAAAGACTCTAGCGTCCCAGCGTTTAGAAAAACGGCTTCATACATATTTGCATTTATTTAGGTGTATTGTAATATCATAATTATAACTGATAATAAAATGCGATTTCTTCAAATACCATTATTCAAGACGGACCGTTTTAATAGACATTTCAACGCTATGTCGGCAGTTTTCAATCTTAAGATCCGTTGTTGGTAAATAAAAAGCTTTTCTTCCCACTGATTATTTTTTGGATATTTTGTGAGCAGTTTAATGTAAATGTTTATTATAAGCTGGTTTAAGAACTGTTATCTTAGGATATGTTTACAAAACGGGCCAAGTAGCATTGGTAGCAGCTTGTAAGTCATTAAAACACGCTTTAGTGACGACTAATCAGACCTGATCTCAATTTGTTACAATCTAACTACCACAGAAGAAAAGTACTTCAATTTATCAAGTATCAAAAAGCAAAGTTCAGAACTAAGTCTATGTTCCTACCATATCATTACTATCACTGAGAGACAAATGTTGTGCTGAGACAGTTTATAAATATTTATAAATGTAACTAAGTCTAGTATGAGTTTCTTGATTAGTTTTATTAAATCGTTATTCTAAAAACAAGTTCCTGGATCCGCTGAAATATCGAACCTGTCAGTTATTTGACAATGACAAACAACTGTTCTATGGCGTCTGTTTAGGCATTATGTTCTCTTATTTTTTTAAAAAACAATGTATGACATTTTGTAGAACAGAATCCCTGGTGCGATTATACACTGATATATATGCATGATATAGACTATTTAGGCTATACGGTTATATACTAAATACATGCAAGCTATCTATATAAATTACACAAAATGGTGGAATATAAGTATACATATATGAATATTCATTATCTAATCGCCCATTAACAGCTGAAGGCGACAAACTGAAATATAGCCATGTGATTGGTCGATTTTGAGACTGCATTCAAATTCAACCAACCACAAACCTGCGTTTTGAGACACATATCAGACCACCAATATCAAAGATAAGTGTATTATAAAATCACTGCCATTTTATATACTTTCAAACCTGTGTTAGCGGTCACCTCCGAATAAAAGCCACCATGTGAATGAAGGCCATTCTTTTAGAAATGTCATTATTTACAAAAAATGACCTCGGAATAAAGACCACCTGTCAATAAAAGTTTGCTAAGTATTTCCCAAAGCTGGCCTTTGTTAACAGGTTTGACTGTTTGACCAACTGTTCTGATTGGATCGTTTTGCCGTTTGTATATACATTTTATCATGTTATTTTCATTAGATTTTTATCGACGAGAAACAAGACAGTAAGCACGTGATTTAAACCAAACACGTAAAATGCACGTATCATGCAGTTGTTAGTAAGTAAAACTAAACTAAAGTTACTTGCCTTTATCTCTACCATGATGGAATTTAAATGCGTCATACTCTTCATTCATTAGGGTATTAGATGCAGCTAAGGTGACATTCTTTGCACTGTGAACCGACGAAGCATCAGACAAAAATTGCAAATGCTTCACACTTCCATCTACGCTAAACGACGGATTTCGGCTATTGGCATTGGATACATGCGGCGAAAGCTGGTTTGATGAAGGGGCAAATGATTTAAACAGCGATGGTGTGAGAACTTCTGCAGCCGCTATTGCCAAGGTGTTGAGTGATTCTGATGAAGGTTGAGCGCTAATATCAGGAACTGTCAGGTACGGCGGCCGTCTAGGGGATGATATAGGGTCTACCTCGGACGCTTCTGGGCTAGCCCTTGGAGCTAAATGGTTTGGGTTACTATCATGACATAAAGGTATGCTCTCATGATTTAGGTATACGTAATGATAATGAGCATGTCTCTGATTTTTACTGCGTGCATGATTACAATGGTTGTGTTGAGTTATACCTTTCTTCCTTTTCTTCCGAAGCGCCAACTCGGGTTTTATTTTCTTGTGTGTTTTTCCAGTTTTTTCGTAATAAAGTTTAAGTAATTTCCGCTTTGCTCTTCTATAAAGATGTCCTATGTATTTGAGAATTTCGTGATAACAGCTGCTCGGCTCGTTGTTACTGGCTAGTGTGCTGGTAGATTGGTACCGTTTTCTCTCCTGTAACATCCGTTCCGTCTCTCGTTTCTTAGTTTCGGAAAACTGCGTTGCTATGACAACTAAACATAAGTTTATCATGAAAAATGAGCCAATCTGAAACAAAAAAGAAAACCGAGACAATATTTAATATCACAAGCAAAGTACGGCGTAACAGTTTAGAGAAAAACTCGATTCAAAATGATAAATGCTGACGGTATGATCAGGTAATTTTATTCTTAATGACAATCGTGATGTTATTCAATATACAGTGAACGATTAGACGTAAATTATAATACGATTACACGACCCAGGTGTGAGAAAGAATAACAGATAGTTAAACATACGTAGGAAGGAACAAAAGTAATTTGGAAGTAAGTCACAAGACATGAAAATATTGTGATTATCTGATATGTTTTTATCACAGTCCCTTATAAGAAGAAAAAAGCAAGTCATTGTCCGTATCCACAAAGCGTCTTAAATTTAAGCAAGGGATTTCCTAAAGTTGTAAAAAAGGTATCTTGATAGGTTAGGAACTTCCTTAAGTTAAATTCATAAAACCTGTGAGCAATTTCCCCATATCTAAGAGAAAAATGTAAGAAAATCTTCAAAATTAAGGAATGTTTTTCGCTTAGGAGCATTATGAATACTGGCACATAACTATTAGTTATATCATTAATCCATAGGCAACTACGTAATGTGAAGTATAAACTATATCTTAAGACATTTATATCTTTTTATTTTTCAAATTTTTACAAATCTACGCATTTTGATTGGTCAATTTTCGGTTGTATACACAGTAAAACTCATGAAAACGGAATTCCATGAAAATCTATTTTCAAAATGCCCCTTTTTTCGGAACTTTTTTTCCCCCTAAAAATCGGTATTTCTGACGTTGGGCCCAGTCCGGAAGGGGTCCGGTGTTCAGGGGTTTAACTGTTCAAACATATTTCACTTACCACAATTAGAGCAACAAAGTACGACCAGTCCCAGAAGGAATGAGCATCTTGAACATAATACATAATATTCACCCAACTTTCTAAACTTATCACCTGAAACAACAAAATAAAGATACCAGCCTAATAGATATATAGGTGTATGTCTTTCAGCATAGTTACCTATAATGTTTCATATTACAGAGCACACTCTACAAAGCAACACCCTTTGGGAAAAGCAACATTCTGCTGATGTTGAGAAGTTGCTGCTGTAGAGAAGTTAAATTAATAGTTAAATTATGCAGTGCAAAAATCCGAACGAACGTATTTATGGCAGTGATGATTTTGAATTAGTCAGGCTACATGCCTTATATTTCACAATTATTGAGTCATTCAGCTAAAAGAGGTACTAACATTGGGTCGCACAAGTGTGTTTGTTTCACGTAAGAAAAGGTTTCTGAGCATATAGCATTCCAAAATGTTTAAATATCACCACATCTGATATAACTACATCTATTTGCATCGTCTACTACAAAAATATTATTCAGTGTTTCAAATTTAATTTCGGGTGCAATATTACACTAGATACCCAAAGGCACTATGTCGAGCCCACTGTTTAGACAGATTGGGACCTTGACCTTTGAACTACAAGTATGGGTGATGTTCATGACACATCATTTCATTGAAGTAAACCTTTTAACAATTATGCCAAGTTATGTTAAAAATGTCAATTCATAAGGGAGACACTACCCGGACAAGGACTGTAATGCTCATTTTGGACGTTTAACCTCTAAGTATGATCTTCACCTTTTGAGCGAGAAACGTGGATCTTGCGCACTGCACACCGTCGCATGGTGTTTTACAATTATGGCAAGTTATGTTAACAATTGTCAACGCATAAGGGAGATACAGCCCGGACAATGTCTATAATGCTACTTTTTTACGTTTAACATCATATTGTGACCTAGACCTTTAAGCTAGGGCCTGGATCTTGCACACTGCACACCGTCTCATGGTGTGTTACAATTATGCCGAGTTATGTTAAAAATTGTCGATGCTTAAGCGAGATACATCCCGGACAAGATCTATAGTGCTCATTTTTTATGTTTGACCTCTAACTAACTATGTTATATTGTGGCGACTATGTCACGAGTTCACCGCAAGTGGGCTCGACAAAAACGAGTAAATACGCTAGCATTGCTATACTTCAAAACACGGTGTACTGTAACTGTTGTAGATCGGTCCGAACCTTCGTTACATGAATCATAAAGTTCGATTTGACGTATAGCACATTTACACTCTTCGTTTTAATCCATGTTTTCATTAACCAGCAAATATAATATTAGTATTAATTGGTGAAATTCAAATAGACCGTGTAATTTGTTTGAGGTTCGCTGTATTGGCCTGAGCTATAGATATCTTACCTGAAAAATTGCCACCCATGCCAGACCAATATTATCAAACGAGATGGCCCCTTGGAAGGGGTTCTTGTCCCCGGCTTCACACACCGTGTAATACTGGTTCCAGTTCACACAGTGGTTGTTTGTATGAGTGTTATTATGAAAAGGTTTGGCGGTGCCGTTGCATTTTATGCCCTCGAATTGATAACGAGGTAGATTCTGGCATTTCCGCATGCCCGACTCCCCGGGTTTTGCACAAATATAATCTTCGTATTCTTTTATTGGCTCGTAGTAAGGGGGTAATTTTACACTGAAAAAAAAAGAAAATATAATTTTACGACAATACCATAATTCTTATTTGTTGCCATGGCAACAACAGTTTTAATGAATTTTTTTTTTAATAACTTTGGTAGAGCTTCATGCAAGGAACATCCCTGTAAAATTTCGTTGAAATTGGCCACCTGCTTAGGAAGGAGATGTTGTTTAAACCTATTGTTTGACGTACTGACGCACGCACACACGGACGCAAAGACGACGCGCTCACAATAGCAGCTTTCAAGGTTTTATCACGAATATTATATATTTTCAAACCAATTCCAGCGGTCTTAGTCCAAAGACAAATCTGATTGAATTACTAATTAAGGTGTGAAGTCCAGCTGTCTATACAAGTAGCCCGATTTATAGCCTAAGTAATTCAGGGATTTATACCGTCCAATGCACTTCTTTATTAAAAGCTAAACGGTGTAGGAGTAGTTTAGTCTTGACCGGGGGATATAAATTAAATAATCTATGAGCCAGTCTCCTCTACTGATTAATTAGAAAATAGTATTTCTAAGCATACGGGTAATTTAATTTTTGCTGAGGTGAACCTATCCCTCAGTCTTCATCATACATTCACATGCGTCAGTAAGAAGCTTAAATCATTCCTTAGCATCTTCTTATTCCGGAAACGACCGAGATTCTTCAGCCATTTCCGCGAAATAATTTTTTTCTCATCCCTTTGAAAAAATGCAAACGTTTCAAATGTTAAAAGTTAGGGGGGACATCATCGATATAACGAGTATATGTAACCAGTGTTTACAAAATAGATATAAAGTCGAGACAAAACCGTACATACATTTAGACGGAGAGAGAGAGAGAGAGAGAGAGAGAGAGGAGAGAGAGAGAGAGAGAGAGAGAGAGAGAGAGAGAAAGAGAGTGAGGGGGGATACAAGTCAAACATGACTTTATCTGGAAAAGAACTGCTGTTCAGGCTAGGCTTGTATGCTGTATTAGTTATCTATATAATACGTATCTAGTGTGCTTAATTTACCATCTGCTAGACTTACGAAAACTAATCAAAATCAATTCGTTGTTAGACCAAGCCACAAGCTATACTCTTTATCATTGGCGTATTGTAACTCTACTGAAATCCACTTCATATCCGGAATCAATTTGACGCGTATGTACCGTTCCGTTCGTGGAAAAAAATAATTGCTTTTTCGAGGTTTTCGAAGATGTTTCAAAGTACAACTGACAGTTTTTGTTTTTCTCTACGTGGGTAAAAATTATGCATGTGTGTATTTTGAAGAACATGACAGACGCCACCAACGTAGTAATTCTTGCCACATCAGAACAGGTACCATTGCAATCAAAATGTTGACATGATGACATGAAGACATGATGACAAAACAAAATAATGTGCACAATCTCCACATTAACAAGTTCTATCAACCTAGCTTGCTTGAAGAGTATATAAGTTCACAAGTATATCAGAGAATCAAGATTTTGCGGCCATATTTTGATTTTCCGTTACCATAGCAACCACAATCTTGACCTGAGGGAAAATTATGAACATAATCTTGACATTGCCGCAAATTCACACACCAAGTTTTGTTAACCTAGCTTAAATAGTGTTCAAGTTATGGCAGGATCGAGTTTTGAGGTTTACAGACAGACGGACGGACGGACGGACGTACTAACGATAGGATACTTAAGTGGCTTTCCCATGTTAAAATTTGTTAAAATTTAGCCACATAAACCCGATTTTAGCCACATAAATCCAGTTATGGACATTTTTTTAAGTGACTCCGGTTGAACTGAGTCCTAACCCTAACCCTAGAGTCACCCAAACCCAGGTTGTTTGTACCTACTCACTAAAGTGACGTTGTGGGGTGCCTCCTTTGATCTTCTGAAACCCACAAGCAATATTTTTGCACCCCATAAGCACATTTTCCCCGACAACGTCGGTTTGTACGTACTGGAACCCCATAACGACAACTTGTACTTACCCTAACCCTAACTCCACAATGACACCTGGGTGCGTACGGACAGACGGAGGACAAACCGATTTTCTCTTCCAGGGTAAACATGGGTAGGGATTATTAAGCTGGAACAGGTTTGTCCTTAAAATACTATTGCAGTAAAGTACTGTGATCACAAATACTCAATCGAGATATCAATCGAGCATCTGATCTCAGTGGGGGGGGGGGGGGGTAACATACATGTATTTGAAATTAGGGCAACAATTTAGGCGCACCAGTATCGCAATATTCGCACCAGGTGATTAGTGTAGGCGTATGTTTTGCTGATTACATTCTTAAAACTAATTAAATTTTTGGCAAACTTTCCCTGCTCTTCATAAAACAAAGCGGGTTATCAAAATCTATTTGTATAAAGTCGTATATTGTATACATACACATTAGTAGTAGTATTTCAAGAAGAAAGAACTATGGTATAGGGTATAGACAGGGTGGAGAATCATAATCGCGTCGCTTACTCGAATTTGTAAACAAACCGGCGCCATTTTGCAAAGTTTGGGGTATTTTTTGGCTTTTTCTTTTTTATATTATAGCAGTGATAACTATAATTATACTAAAACACGTCGCTAATCATTTTTCCGCTTCTGATGGTATAAAACATATAAATAATTTTGGTTTAAAACAAAATTATCCCCGTCTTAGAAATCGAATCGATCAAGAGTTTTGCACAAGCTCGCCTCACTCAGATTGCAAATTCCATTGGTTTTGTCCGCATTATGTAGTAATTTTCGTGAGTGTGCTTTACAGAACGTATGGAATACATGGAAAACGCCTTGTACTAAAGTCTAAATCCTTCCGGATATGACATTTGACAATTAAAATGTTTTTAATGATAAGACGCACCTCATCTCTATACATAATCCACTCACGACTCGGATAAGACATGTGGCATGTGAAGACCGTTTTACCGAACTGGGTGTTTTTAAAACTGAACTTAAAGACAAAAAATATTTTTTTAGGATGGCGTATTAGTTTAGTTTACGAACCTTTATGTAAGTCGCTCTCATAAATGTCTACATAAAACCATCATGCATAGGTGACCTTTGTACACAGAGGAATGTTGTATACAAATGACCGGTTTTACACAAATGACTCTTGAGAAATAGCAAATTAATCCGAGGATCTTATATTGTAATTTATGATATTTTTTATAATGTCTTTTAAGTACGAGTATGTCTTTCTAATTTGTTCAGTTAATATCATTCCAAAGAAATTAACTCTATGACAAGCTAATAAACAGATACCAAGACACTAAGTATTCTGTAATATGCTCTCAGACAATATTCGCTTACGTAAATTATTACGCCCACGGTCTTGTCTTAAAGCAAAACAATGTATAACGTGATATAATTCATTTCATGTATACGGTGGCACAGTACGTAATACAAAATGTACTATGACATTCATTCATACATCAAGGCTTGACCTTAGAAACCCCATTTCTACAACCATAAAGATCATACTTACATGATCGACTATTGATCCAATCAAGTAATACGAGAATATAGTAGTAACTAAACATATGAACACTCGGTTTTTCTTCTCAAAATTTGGTTTTATATTCTATAAATGATGTGACAAAAGGCATACAAGTATGTATACTGCTGGATTATACTCAGAGCTTCGATTTGCCTAAGCAAGTTCTGAAATAGGGTCGTAACTAAGGTTACTGTAATTCTCAGATGGCGTTACCTCAGGTCCGATGGTGGTAAAAACAAACACTTGGTTGATTTTATTTTCAAAATTAAGGTAGATAAAACGGTGTTGTACTTACTGCGGATATGATATGTTTTCACTAATGTTGATAAAACATCTATTTCGGAGAACTCCAGCCCAGAGTTGTACGCCAATAATTCCAAAGATAAAAAATACAAAGAAACACAACAACAAAACGTTCCATAACATGGGCAGCGTGTCCAATAGTAACATCACTAATATACGCATACCTGAAACAAATAAAATTTCATTAGCCTATAGTCATATGTTTAAAACATGATAAACCTATAGTCATATGTTTAAAACATGATAAACCTATAGTCATATGTTTAAAACATGATAAGCCTATAGTCATATGTTTAAAACATGATGAGCCTATAGTCATACGTTTAAAACATGATGCAGATATATTTCAAGCTTAAAATGTAATACATTAAAGCAAGAATTCGAGACATGTTACTTATGGACCCGCAGTTTTTGGGACAAGGGTAAAGTCTACAGACACTAAGCTGATCAATAAAGAATTAAGAGTTAAGACCTCATGTAGCATGGTGGTCAATCATAATTATGGGAGTTGTTCAATGTATTTAGATAAAAACGAAAAGTAAAAATAACAAGAAACACAAGACTGTTTGTTGTTAAAAAGTTTTCACGTAAACACGTGACATTAACCATGCCACCAGAGCTCAAAATATAATCCAAAGCTACGTCTTAATAAAATCAAAGTACTGAAAGTACTGTCGGAACTTGATTTTTTCCATACGAAGCAAAAAAGAGAAATATGTACCCACATCGTTCGTGCCCATGCAAATATTTTTTTCATTCATATTGTAATTCAGGTCATATGCATGTATGTAAAAGACATACGCTAGCGCTTTACAAATCCCTTTGCTAAAATTTTAAAATAAAAAAAACTATTGGAAAGTTTATTGTTTAGCACATTAATTGAAGACAATTTAATTGCATTAAAACTCTTTATTGTACACAAACTAGTGAACAACACACCAGTAACAGTAAATACCAACATCGATTCTTCTGATCTTAACACAACAGAACATCGTCGCATTGAACACAATCAGGGTCACTCAAATTAAAAAGGCCCTGGCACAATAGAGTAAGACCTATATGACCTATAGTTTACCCGATGTTGCACGAGATTCAGACGTGATCATGTAATTCTAAATAATCTCGCGTAAAAAGAGTTCTTAAACTATCATTTTTAAAATCACATAACCAGTAATTTACTTAGACGATGTATTTTATTGGACAGTGGATACGCGGTTTAAATTCTACGCATTTGAATATCTCATGTATTTACCGACAAGCACTTATTTAGATACATGACCCTTGACACACTAAATTGAGGAAATATTCCAGATACAGCTATATAATCACACCATCAAACTGTTATGGAGTTCAGCGACCGATTACTAAGGACTTGATTTTGATAAGTCCAAAAAAACTGTTACGTATCAGATTTGGCAGCGATAGGTCAAACAAAACTAACGAACGGAAACTACTAGTTGACATCGCCATCCACCGCCTCTATACCGAGGAATTACCCCAATATCATAACCAATTTTTGCTTAAAACCTGGCTAATGATAAACCAATATAGAAGTAATGTTAAGAAAAAGAATTCATTCCATACAAAACAATTAATGTAACATGAACATATTCTACCGTTTCTTCATTTCGTTTGTATTTGTTACTGAGTTTTTGAAAACAAAATAAATTTCTTCCGCGTGATCGATTGATTTCTTTGGAGTCATTTCCCAATGATAAACCTACTTTGTTCTAGATACGTTAGTATAATCATTGTCTTTTTCGTTTGTGTATATTTCTATTGGCCTAATTCGCAAAGTCGATTTTATTGTTCTTAGCCGTGGAGAAACTTTTATTGTGTCTTGGCCGCCGAGAAGAATTTAGTGCTACTTACCCGCACACAGTTTCAAGACTGATCAAGTTACGAATGAGGAACACGCAAAACGTACAACCAAAGAAATTAAATCATATTAAGAGAAACTGGCAATGAACGAAACGCGAAGGGACAAATACAGCAAGCCTCAAAGTTATTCAAATCCCTTCTTTTCGAATTGTAGCCATTCAAAAGGACAAGGAAAAGGCAAACAGCGCTTTCTGAATAGAAGAATTATTGAGTTGTGAAAATACACTGGAGGGCTGTCTTTTATGTTGCCAGATAATTATATTCTATGGACACTGAACTCAACTTGATTGGCAAAGATTTGAAATGATGCAAAACAGCGTAACAATCCACTTAAATTGTTATGAATCCACTGTTTGGAAAACACATGATTTTATTTTGGTGCAAAGATTAAAATAATGTTCGGGATCAGCCACTTCGGAAACAGAAGTTAAATGTTTTGTAAAGACATGTCGAGTTGAAACATGAGCTCCCATAGTGGAGGAAACTTGGAAAATGTACTACATGTATTAAATCGGTATAAACAAAGAGCACAGCTAGTGTTTATGTAAACGCAATACATTTGAAAACATTACCCTCTACTGTTTTTTTTCAGTACCCGCAAAATCGCTTGAATTTGCTTGAATAAACGCATCTCAAAAGTCTGTATCTCAGTAAAATGGTGTTTGAAAACAAATACTTGAAGATATAAAACAAAGCACTGAAAAACAGCAAAGAGCTACACGACAAGACCAGGTTCATCAATAGCAGGCACATAGGCCACAAAACCTACATCTCAAGACTTAGGATATAAGAATCCAGATATAAATGAGATTTACGATGGATTTCCATGTTGATAAGATGCTAAGTATCTATTACGATTTTTCTTAGATTGTTCCATTATATATTTTAAATTAGTAGAATTAGCGAGCTGAATGTTGTTTTTCTAAATAAGCATTGACGGTATATAAAAGAACGGTCTTTATTCAAAGGGTGACTTTTATTCGGAGGCGGTCGCAAAATGACACTAGTCCATGAACAATTGTGGTTGAATTTGACTTCTTCAAGTTGCATTTTTGTTAATTGAGTTCTCTTCGAACAAAGAACAAACTATTTACTATTCTCTTTTAGACATTCATAGTCAATAGCACTTATTTCATCAACACTATTCGATTATCTTCGACCAGAAATGTCAATAAAGTAAGCATTGAAGACTGATATAACCCTACACCGTACCGTAACTGAATCAGTATTAAAGTGACATTTTACACCAATAGGTCAAGTTCTGTCTGTTCATTTATACAAGCAAAGCAAATTGATTCGATACAAATAACGATGATACACTACAACTAGAGAGCTATGTTGCAACCAAACTTGTAATTAAAAAGACAAACTTGTAATAATTATTACAAGTTTGGTTTTTATTACGAGTTTGGTTGCAACAGAGCTATAGAAAATTGCGGACATTCAACAATTACACCAAGTACAATTCAACAATTATACGAAAATGACGAAAACACTTGATGATAAAATTGAGATTGATCTCAAGTTATATAAGCTCACGACTTGTTGTTTGCCTAGGAAACATTCGTTAATACTCTTCACTAATATTGCAGTCATTTATTTCATCAAATGATGATTGTCATATACATCGATCTTAGCAACGAAGCATCAAAGTAAGGACATTTGGAGTTTGTTTCCTTATAAACAACAACTGTTACATTCACAGAACTTTGATTACTTTATGGAATCTTTCAAATCCTGCATTCAATGTTTTCCATTTATAATTTCATTTTTAATATACACGTACATGTAGTGGCATTCTCTCATTTTAGATATTTGACATTTATTTACATTCTGTTTAACGCCCATTCGACAGCTATCGATGGTCATTTCGGAGCCATCCAGAGAGAGAGAGGGGGGGGGGGGGGGAGATGATACCGGAGAATATCCGGTATTTATATCCCTACTCTTTACGAACAGTGTTTCATAGTTGTTTATAGTGACCGGTGTAAAACATCGATAGACTCATCGCCCGTTTCCTGTGATTGTCTAGACAAACTACTTGGCTCGGTAGCTGGGCTGGGGACACTGAAAAGCATCCTTGAGAAGTAACAAGAAAAACTATAACAAAACGTTACAGGTAGACGAATTACAAGAAGCATATAATAATATTGATTTATGTTTTTGGTATGAAGTTGCTTTTTTCATAAAGGATATCGACTGTATATTTTATTAAATCCTCCATTATTGAGAGTATTACATATTTAAATGATATCAGTAATACACATATATTAACAATCATGAGTATTTGACAAATGAATAAATCATGTATATAGTTCACAAACACATGGTAATATCACACCCTACATCAATCAGATAGAATAAACTCTAAATGTTAACGAATTCACCATAATCTACTATGATACAACCACATTGAGCTTCAAATAGCATTTCAGATATTAACAGCTTATCTAGGTTAAACATCACAGAGAAACGCCTGCATGATTTACACACCTATCAACTACAAATAGATTCAGTCATCACCATTAGCCAATCAAATGGCCAGGATTAGCCAAACTAGTAATAGACACTACACTATGTACTCGCAAACAACTATAATAAACTAATACTCGTAAGTATAATTCGTCAAAGAAATGGCGGAGTCGATAGTCGGATCCTCGACCTTTCGTTTGGTAGTCCATCGCGTTACCATTCGGCTTTTGACCTAGTTTAAGACAACAGATGAAGATCGATTAAAATGAGAGCTAGCTTTAATTTAGTTCTAAGATAGTAATCCCATTTTTAGATTCATTACAAGACGAAAAGTATGGCTAATAATAAAACGTTGCAGATAATGAGGTTTTTCTTGACAAACTATCAGATAATGAACTATGTCACGTTGTATACCGCATGACGAGCTATGGGATTATTTCAGACGTTAAGTAAATGACTTCCCTGACAAAGAAATCGAACCATCATCATGCTTCTAGGCACTATTGAATGCTCTATAGGTATTACATAATCCATATACAATTTATTTCTCAACAAATGCGTTCTTTCAGACTTTCATTTACTGCATTTCGATTTGATCGAACCGTGTCCGTCATTTACGTCCAATAATGCATGAGCGTTTTTATTTAGGAAATTTTCCTGTTCTAGCTCATTGTCGTGTTATTGTATCAAAGATAAAACATCAAAACTTTGTGTTGTATTCATGGCGTACAGATAGCTCTATATTGTACCGTGACAGTTATTGTTGATATAACAAATTTGAAAAGAAAGTTATTTCAAAGAACAGCTAAGCCTGTGAATAAAGGCCATCCTTGGAAAAGACCAAATTTGGCCATTATTTGAATATCATTTTGTTCTAAATATAATCAGTGAAGACTTTTAAAAGAATGACCTTTATTCACAAGATGGTCTTTAATCAGAGGTAGCCTAAGGGTACAAAAACTGTATGTAATCGCAACATTACCTCCAGCTTAACAATACGACAGAACGCATGTACTTTCTAGTACATAGACCTTGTCAACTACCACGAGCGTCTGATACCATAGCGGCTTATAATGATTGTTGTAAAAATGATAATTAAATAGATATCGGTCACTTACTTGGTATCCGATTAATTGCTCTCAACGGCCGAAGTACCCGGATTGTTCTGATGGCTGAAAGACTGAGGTTTTCCGAATCGATACCGTACTCAAGGGCGCTGAAGAAAAACCATGACACTTGAATGTGAATAAGGGCTTACCAGAAAAAAGTTCTAAATAAACGAACAATTAATGGACATTAATAAACACTTAGCTATGCATTAAAACACGTAAAAAGACAAGTCACACGCTAAACACTAAATTATACTTGAGTTAAAAATGTTAAAAAGGATACTACATGTACATGTATAATGCTTTCCAAGCTTTAAAAAGAATAAGATTTTATTTTTGTGAATCATTTAACTCTGAACTGTGCAAACCAAAATACGGAGCTGGCGGACATTCGGTGAATATTAAAATAAGCACTGACAGAAAGGGTGTGTATAGAGTTAAAGAAGGGATAAAGGGTGTTAGGTGAAGATGGTTCATACAATGTAAGTGTTTCATAAGATAGAAATGTCAGTCTAAAAAATGCAACCGACTAAAATTAGTATATTGAAAATATGCCGGGGTGATTAAAAGAAATTAACAGTGCTATGTGGTATTGCGAAGAGCCCAGCGAACATACTGTATTTGTTAGTTGGTGTCGAACAAAATGTATGTTAAAAGGTATGGTTGAATCAAACATTTCATGAACGACTTGTTTTTGCTGTTTTACAAATACAAAATCTACGTTGATCGGTAATTTTAAATTAAATGAATTCGTGTTTTTTAAAATCAGATTTTTATGTGAAGGCGGCAGTTGATAAATTACGACTTAATCACATAAATCTGCTGGCATGAGATATACATTTATCAATTGAATTATTCGTAAATCAAATCTAGATGAATCTTCTCAAATTACGTAAATTGTTGCACTTTCTGGGAAAATGCATGTTGGAGAGTATATATAGCAACTGTTTAAAATCAATATTTTTTTCCATAGGGCCATTGTCGCTGTGCAATTCTTTTTAGCGAAGTGCGTGAGGAAGGTAAATAAACATGCATTAATTGGGAGCCGTTTATTATTTCAAAAATAAAGTAGAAAGGTATACGAGAGAAACAATCAAATAAAATATAGGACGCTAATTACTGTAAAACTGGATGAAAATGACGTATTATAAAATTGAATATTTAACTTAAATGTTTATCATTATACAATTGATAAAAAAAAATGAAAAAAAAAAACCAATTAGCTCGTAAAATATCAGACGGGTGAAACATTTATTTGTGCCGCACGAAACATCGGAGTTTGACATGCACTTTAATAGATAAATATTAAATGCTATAGTTTTAACTTTGACCTGACTAGAATGAAATATAACATTCGTGTAAACTTCTAAAGGTAGCAAACATGCAAGTTTTAATCATTAAAACATGTTTATTTCAAGTCTACATCGATAATTATGCACGGGAAGCCTGGTATTTCGTGCGGCGCCCATAACAGACAATATCCAGCATGCATCGTGCCCACGACACATCTAAGCGAAGGTATATGTAAAACTTCATCGAGCATGCATCGTGCCCACGACACATCTAAGCGAAGGTATATGTAAAACTTCATCGAGCATGCATCGTGCCCACGACACATCTAAGTGAAGGTATATGTAAAACTCCATCCAGCATGCATCGTGCCCACGACACATCTAAGTGAAGGTATATGTAAAACTCCATCCTTACTTGTCAACCAAGTAGTCAACGACCCTTTTATTGCATGAAAAATGCAGGAAAATCAAAATTGTATAAATTATCAAAAACACAACCAAAAAACAAATCTACCAAAAACTCCATGCTTCTTTGCGTACTGAGAGAAAAACTCGAACATTGTCAACTTCTAGAGAGAAACAACTCAAAATTGTTCATATTGTTCACATTCTCTATAATATTGTGAGAATGAAAATGGACGCAGAATACACATTAGAATATATATAGATATATATATATATACGTGACCGTGTGTATAGGTGCTGAAAAATATCTATCAATCGAAAAGTTGAATATATTTTTTATACAGCCCATGGTATGACCTAGTTAAACAGCCAGAGTAAAAAAATCAACATGCAAAATTCACACATCGTGCAAAATCATTAAATGTAGAGCCTATAGCTAGCAGAGCGCAAATAGATTTATAAAAAAAACAGTTTCATTGCACTTTTTGATAAAGATCTACATTACATTGATACTTTTTGTTTACAATATTAACCAATTATTGTTGTCATAAAATATAACAGCAGTATTGATGATGTCACATAGTACATGTACAATAATTATCATGTGACGTCAAGATTATGAAATAATACTTTGTTAGTAAGTAGTTAATGACGTCATCGATGAGGCAATATGACGTAATACCATTTGAAAATATGTCATCACATAAAGTGAAATAACTCTTTGACACTTACAGATGTGCAAGTTTGAATTCTGATGCAGCCGGTCAAAATATGAAACAGAAAGGTGAATATAAATATCTAAATGAAGTTAATCTAGTTCATTGACTGTATGCATAAAGGCGTTCAAAATAAACATTGATAAAATTATGCACACAATATATAAAACGAAAAAAAAGGAATCACAATAAAAACAATGTGAAGTAAGAAGGCGAGTCATTGTTTTTAGTCCACTGGGGCTTGAGGTCGCACTAACAGCTTAGGCGACCTTTTGGGCTTGATGGAGAAATACCCTAGTCGAACGCTTGGACAGCGTCCTCACATGTAAACTTTTCTGATCAAGATTGTGATTCGAGCTTACATGGGCTAGAGATCACCTGTCCGAGACCCGGACAACTTGACCCCGGAACCCCCTGCAAGTCAGTGTCATGTATAAAAAAACTATGTAGACTCTAGTAACTAAACTATTGTAACACTGAATATTTTGTAAGTTTCGAAACAAGAGGGCCAAGATGGCCCTTGATCGCTCACCTTAGAACAAAGGCACTATAATTAATGACCAGATAATATAGTTTTCATCTCGTATAACCCATTATTACGTATATTTTGAGATCAACACCAACAATGAGGTATAAATCTGTTAAACAAGCTAAAACGTAGCAAATTTTCTAATACAAGGGCCCATAACTCTTGAAGTTGTGGTCCGATACAACCCATAACTGAACTTGTCCAAGACAGTAAGGTCATACACATTCATTGTAAATATGATTAGGATCGGTGAATAAATATATAGAGTGTAAACAAGCTAAAATATAGCAAATTTTCAAAGTCAAAGGCCCATAACTCTTTAAGTTCTGGTCCGATTCCGCCCATAATCGCTTTGTCCAAGATCTTTTGATTATACACATTTACTGAAAATATGATTAGGATTGGTGAATAAATGAAGGCTCTAGAGTGGAAACAAGCTAAATATAGCAAATTTTCTAAGTCAAGGGCCCATACATAGAAGTTATTATCCGATTTTGCCCATAATCGAACTTAGCCGAGACATTGTGGCCATATACATTATGAGCAAGTTTGATCACGATTCATTAAGAGCTGTGGATGCTAGAGTGTAAACAAACTAATTGTGGACGGACGACGGACATTCATCGATCCTAAAAGCTCACCTGATAAAATCAGGTGAGCAAATAATGACATGAGTCATATCTATTAACAAGTGTAAAAAAACCGTTACAAACCCTTTTATGTCTATGGCAAGACTTGACATACCGTGGGTTTTGTTAGACATTAAGGAAAAGGCATGTAAGGAATCATAAAATAATACCCAAAGGTATACTGTGAGATTTATCAACACAGCTTACATAATTATGATGCTCAATCATTGAAACACAGACTATTTATTCATCAAGATTTTATATTCGTAACTTAGCGTTGATATTTGTTCACTAGACAGAATCGTTATTTAGTAATGTAAAGGCAACATGTACGTCTAATATTAATTCTAAAATAAAAAATAAATAAAAGCAAGCTATTAGATATCCGAACATTTGAGTAAACTATACAATATTCAATCACATTTGCTATGGTAACCGTATGTTATGTTTTAATTAAATCTGTTCCAATGTTATTGACGTGAAGATTAACACGAAAATGAACATTTTAGGAAATTGACCATTTTGCGCCACAAAAAAATTGTCAGCATAACGTTATTCTCCCCATTCAAAAGCACGAATCATGTATTTTTTAATAGTTTAAAAACAAGCTATTTCAACCTTTATTATGTCTTGTCATAGGCGCCGAGAACATCACTACGTAACATAAAAACTTCAAAAGATTTAATTGTACAGCATGCGTTTGTCAAAAATACTATGAAGTCAATTATTACGCAAGTTGCTCTGTGTAGTTCAAACAAAAATTTATATTATAATCACATATATCGCCAAAAATATTACCATGGCAGAAAAAAATCGAACTAAGTAAGTTACTACGCACACAAATAAAAACGATATATTCACGTAAACAACGGTACGATATCAAACGGCCAGACTAACACAATGAAATATTTACATCACCGACAACGTCGCAATACAAAGGTTTACTAGTAGTGTAGAATAGGCCTATATATATAGGGCTGCAGGGGGGGGGGGGTATGGGTATAAACTCCCACAAGATTAAACATAAGTGGACAATGATGATTACGGTTCTGGTCTTTTTTCATTTTTCATATTCATTTGTTATATTACAATTCTCTTTTAGGAATGTATAAGCTTTCGTTCAGTAATATTTCTTTGAAAATAAAATCCCCTGTCTCAAAATGTTAAGCATCACGCTCAAAAGACAAAAAGTATTTAGTGAATAGATAGACTAAACCTGTATTGAATTTAATGAATATTTTTCTCCCTTATGTACTGCATGGAACAAAATCACTAATGTTTGTTAGTTGATAACACATCTTAGTTATTCTATAAAAATCAAGTATGATAGATAATACGAAAGTCTGCAAAAAAGTTTATCTGATAAATAGATATCAATAAAAAGACGAGTTTAATCAAACCATGCAATAAAATGCAGAAAAAGAGAATTTTCAATCCAGAGAAAATGGAAAAAGAAATAAAATACCTAAGTAGAAATTAGATAACAACAGGTTTTATTGCAAGCGGAAGTCGAACAAATCGTGCAGTTACAAGTTTTATCTAGCCTTGACTCACCATTGAATAAGTTAGTCAAATAATTACAAAAATACATCACAAAAAAGAAAAAGAAAGGAACGCCAGCATAGTATTTTGAATTTCAATATTTTTTCTTTAATTTAAAAGAAAGCTTAATACAATGTAACAAAAAAATCTTCTTTCGAAGCCAAAACCGTTTTTCAGGAATGAGTTTACACAAACTTTCTCAAAGATAGAGATACAAGTTTATGTTCTGTCGAAAATCATTTCATATGGAACAGATGAACTCGTTGCTTATTAACGAAAAAGTCCCTTAAGTTTAAAAAGTATCATGTCAATTTCAGCTGCATTCACATGGGAGTTATGTTTTTCATTTATAGCATTATTATCTAATTCTTACTTTATAACTTTTTTTAGTTTCAACGGGATTTATTAAGGCCTTTTCTGAAAAAAGTCATATACACGAAGAAAGATAAGTATTGAACTGTTGATAAAAAATGTCGAAAGTTCCATAAAGAGAAAAACATAATGATTTGAACATACACGACCTATTTATATCTATTCTCACAAGGTGAAACAAAACAAACAATTATACAATTATACAAAAATAGTATCATATTATTCCCAAAGAGCAAAAAGTTAAGTTGATATTTGCTATTGCATTAAATTAAATATATTTTTCTGCGAGATATGCTTCGAATTGCGAGTCATGTATTTCAAATATTTCGAATAAAGATCTCTGTTTTGTTTTCAATAATTTGAAAAAAACATGAATTGTGAACTTTGGTACATAATCATGGATGATAGCAGAACACATTTTTGTCAACACAGAGCGCACCAAACACTTAATGGTGTGATGATGATGATGATGATATATATATATTCTGCGTCCATGTCCATTGAACATACACGAAAGTATGAGTCAAACGTCCAATCTGGCATTCGTGTAATAATACAGTTCTAATAAATATTACAAAACTGTGCTTTTACTTATATATTTTAACACAATATTTAATCTCAGTTATAAACTGGTAAAAATAGCTTTGCCAAGTTTGTCCATGTTAACAATTACACACTTCGCCACATAGTGACACGCATTGTAGCATCTTGTGAAATGGCCATATATTCGTAAATCAGTCATTCAAATTATTTTCTATAACTATTTGAGATACCACAACTTCAAAACTATAAAAAAACAACTCTAAAGTATAATAATGATTATTCCATTACTAGAAGCACCTCAAATATTTGATAAAAACACACATGAGCGTCAACAGAACTTAACTTACCCAGCTAAGACAATAAACATGTCCAGGCGATTCCAGGTGTCTGCAAGGTATGTCAACTTGCCGTAGAGTCCCATTGCGATTATCTTGATCAGCATTTCGACAGCAAAGAAGGCGAAGATGAAATGGTCGAAGTTCTGCAGGACACGACAACGGACACTGGCACAAACAACGTCATTGCAAGGTTGATACATCCCGAGGGTGACGCAGTTCAGTATGATTACAAGCATACTCAGTCGTTCGAACCAAGTGGAACATGGTTAAGGAAAACATTGTACATGATACTACAAAAGCATTATAATTTACCAGAAGCATATTAGTTTATTAATTCCGCGGTTCTTCACATAGTTTTAAATTGTTCATGTTTATAATGTTCGCCCTTTATTTGTTATTTCATGTGTCAAGATACAATTTAATATGGACAAAACATTTATTATAAAATTAATTATTTTCAATACGGTTCATATTGTCCAATATAGACGACAATTACAGACAAGAAGGCCATGATGGCCCTATATCGCTCACCAGCAAAAAGACCCTGAGAGAAAAACATCATGAGCCTATGTATAATTAAGTGACCGGGGGGCGGGGCGAATTTTTATCCCAGGGCTAAAATAATATCAAAGCTTTAGGCCTTGCGGTTTCTGACAAGACGATTTTTGTATTTTTTTTTCTATGTAAGCATATATAAAATTGAGTAAACCCCCGGCTGTGGCCAATTTTGACCCCAGGGCCATAATTTGTACAAACATGGTAGAGGACCACTAATAAATGCTACATACAAAATATCTAAGCTCTATGCCATGCGGTTTTGAACAAGAAGATTTTTTAAATGTCCTAAATAAGTCTATGTAAAATCAAGTTACCCCCGGGGCGGAGCCAATTTTGACCCCAGGGCCATAATTTGAACACACATGGTAGAGGTCTACTAGACAATGCTACACACCAAATATCTAAGCTCTAGGCCCTGTGGTTTTGGTCAAGAATATTTTTTAAAATGTTCCTATTGGTTGCCATGGCAACCATGGTCTTTAATGAAATTAATTGTTTTGAACACATTTGTTAGAGCTTCATGTAAGGAACTTCCCTGTAGAGTTTCATTGAAATTGGCCAACTGCTTAAGAAGGAGATGTTGTTTAAAGCAATTTTTGACGAACGGACGCAAGCACGCACGCACGGACGACGGACAACACGCGATCACAATAGCTGACCATGTGCTCTGGTGAGCTAAAAAAAATATTCCATTGAGGTGTGCTATGAGGCGTGGGCAATGTATGACTTCTATTCCGCCAGGCGCATGTTAAGTCCACAATTTAATTATCCGACGTTGTTATCGCTTTTATTACAGATCTCAGACAAACGCTTGCTGAAAATCGGTATTTATGTGTCCACGTAATTCTAGAAACATCCTGTGTTATAAGCTGTCTAAACTTTTACAATGCGACATAATCTACAGAGACCCGTATCACAGACGTATCTCAAATAAGTTTGGAATTTTTAAACGTAAGACTCTTGTTTAACCGTTGTTTGTAAATGTTTTTATCCCATTGAATGCTTAAAGACGTTTTCGGTAGTTCGCTACATTTTTCACATAGACATAATAGGAAAAATTAAAACTGATCAATGAATATTTTTTAAACTTTGCATGATCGTAGCATATGATAATAGAAACATTTTATGCGAAATAAATTTGGGGCCACTGATCATGTTTTTGAGTTATCTGTCCTTGAATTTGGATTTTTTTTTAAATAAGCATTTTAGGTCATTTCAAGGGCAGATAATTCACCATAATGGAAAGCAAGGCCTTATCTATTTTCATTTTTATGTAGCCGACTTCTTTTCATGTCCTCGTGAAATATTTCATGAATTATTAAGGAGTGTTTTTTTTTTCGTCTTTACCTAAACCAATGCCAAATTTCTTTTTAAAAAATGCCTAATTTTGCCTAAAATAAGCAAAAATTCAAATTAAAGGGCAGATAACTCAAAAACGAGATCAGTGACCCCCGATTTGTTTTCGCTTAAAATGTTTCTGTTATCATATGCAACGATTTGCAAAATTTAAGAAAAATCATTGATGTAATATTTCTAAAATGAAAATGGCAATCATAGCAAAGAAATGTCCATGAAAATCCCAGAGCATTAATTAAGACTAAGTAATAAACATTGTATGCCTATTTGATTTTCATCCTGTTTGTCATTTCTTTTCCCATTGACAAAATTTTTAAACGTCCTTTATCTTAGAGGCTAACTTTCGTCACATAAATTGCTCAGTAAAATAAATTTTATTGAAAAAAATGCCAAGTCTTATTATCTTAAAAATGCGTGTACATGTATATATCATTTCTTCTATGAATATAAGACGCGGGACGCTTGAACCGGTGATCATGGATTCGAAGTGAATTCCTTCATGTATTTTGCAAGCCTCGAATTAAGCTTCAGTGCTGTTGCCTTATCTAGCGGGCTGTGGTCAAAAGTGTCATAATTCAAAATTCGAATATTCTTTCGTCGTTATTTTGGCTTATGTTTTTTAAAAATAAAACAATGACTTGGAACATACTCGGTATTACGATAGTTAACAAAATAGCTTGGTATATGTCTGAATGATGAAATAAACGTTTTGTTCTGTGCTAAGATTAAGAGCTAACGCACGCTGTATCAATAAATATAATATGCAAATAATTCCTTCGGCGTTTCACACTGAAAGTTTGCCTCTTCAATTTGGCGAAAAAAAAGAAGTGATATTCAATATGATATTGTTTCATTTGTGTCAGAAACACATTCAAGTCCTAACATATCATAACCGTAGAATAGATTTTTTTTGTACGAAATGAGTAACAAATTGATTCAATTATGAATGCAGCAAATGATTTATTATCCACCTCTGGTATGTCGTTTGTTTTTGTGTCTGAAACAATTGAATGACCGTTCGTTAACCTCGTGGTAAATTACAGTTATAAATAATACTCTTGATGGACTTGGTCTCATCTCCTTGAAATATTTCAATTACCAGCACAATATGATTTCACACAGTCAAGCCGTGTTGTCATTATCGTCTTCAACGTGTCTATGTCCATTCATACAATATCTAATAGAAGCTCGTCTATCAGGATCATAAATGTACCATTCATATCACTGTCCCATTCACTGGAACATGGTGTAAATGCAATCGAGCAAAGACTGGTCATTTTTCACTCTTGTTTTGGAGAGAGCTCCTTTTCAACACCAAAATAAATAATTATTTCATTGGAAGACAAAAGATACCATTGGTCTTGGCTACAAAAACTGCAGAATAAAAACAGACTACTTAAAAATACCTTTAGGTCCTTTAAAATCTAAGAAATGATATTGCTTCACGAAACTCGGTTGGGTCCAAAGTAGATAGATGGCGTGTGCTGTTTTTTTATGTATCATATTTTCAGAAATCCAATTATAAATGTTACAGAATATCTAAAACTCTCGATGTTTTTGGTTATCATAATCTGAGCAACAAATTTGCAGAGCCTATTGGAAACTGAACTTTTCTAAATCTATCTTTCTTCATTGTGAAATAATTTCATAACAAAAGCAAAACACTGCATGAACGTCGCGATGACTGACACTATTACATACACTTGTACAGTACCATAAAGTAGTTTCAAATTAAAATTACTATAAAGGGAGTAAACGGTGGACTATTAAATGTTCACATGGACGCTTTTTCAGTGTCCCCATCCCAACTACCGAGTCAAGTATAGTGTCTAGAAAATCACAGGAATAAGTGCTACGTGTGTATCGGTGCTTTACACCGGGCACGACAAACTATTCGAGATAAGAGTTGTGATGTAAATACCCGGTTCTCCTGTATTTTATCTCTCCTCTCTCTGGGGCGGCTCGAAATTGCCATAACTGTCGATTTAACAACACATAGATAAATAAGTGTACAACACTGTTGTTTGTTCCCTCTGGAGTATAACGTCACATCAACATCTAGTAAGAGTTGTCCACTTTTAAACTTTAACAGCGGGAAGAAGACGACATTCCTTGAACTAACTTGAATTATATTGATTTGTATAATACACCGACACTTGGAGCAACTTAAATTGTGTTGTGCATTCTTGTACTGTAATTGAAAACAGTGAAATATTTCTTTTGAAATAGCTTCCAATTTTCTGTCAAATATGGATACCTTCAGATCACACGATTCCAGATTAGCAACAAACATCCAAACATTGAAAAGTTACGACAATGTTTTTTTTTTTTGTATCCAGTGGATCTCAAATGTTGCAATACAATTTTTGTTTATATAATACGAGGATGAATACAGCTTCATTAAAATAATATAAGTCGAGGGGCGTTCAAATAGGAGTTCTGAAACTTGACGGAATCCTACATACATGTATTGTTTTTTAAATGTGCTTATGACGAGGAATGTTCAATCATAGGTAAACATCATTCAAGCTATTCCAGTTATACACTTTTATTGGAAACCCACCGACCGTACCATTAATATTTCTACAAGATTACAAATTTTATAAAACTGTCTCAACATTTCTTAAGATTTTCACAATGTTTGTTTTAATCCAAAAGCAATAATTCATAATCTCAATGCATTCTTATATTCATATTTTCAGGACGACTTCGTGAAAGCAAAGCTAACCGTTTTCTTGAAAGAATTCCTTTCTGTAAATTTGGTTCAATTCTTCAGAGATATATTATTGTCATACATATTTTCTACCCCTACGAGATAACACAGCTTATTCCCATCCAACATAAATAGGACAGTCGACATTCTTTGTAATGGCAAATAAATGTTGTTAAGTGATGACTGTCCAGTGATGAGGCATGTGATTTGTTGTATCCAAAACATTAGAAAATTCCCCTATTTTTGCCCGCTTCTATCGGAACTGGGAATGTATGGCAATATAATGTCAGTGTAACGCTCTTTTAAATCTTCTACTCCTCCTTCAATCAATAAGACAGACGACACTTGAGCTAGATAAGAAGTATACATAATCCATTCTATAATTGAATCTTCAGCTCCCATTACAAAGCCATAGGCATCTGCGAGTTGCCAGTACAAGTAGTTTCATATTTGTACCGAAATACGAAACTGTGATGAATGTTCGTATATAGGACCCTTGTAATTTTCTGATAGTGCGTTCAGGCGAAACTAAAGGGTCGAGCAAAGAGGAAGATGACGTGCATTTTACATACGCTTTAGATAATATGAATGGAAGATTGCATTGACACGGTGTTGATAATAAGGAATTTGCTACCAATCCGCGATTGTCAAAGGTACATTGACAAAACTGTTTTAGTGACTAGAAGATGCATCCATGATATCGTCCATAAAATAGGGGTTCACATTGTTTACAGTGTGGACATTTTTGGGTCATAATATATGCCTTAACAAAGAAGAGTCGGGGAACATTTGACTGGTATAAATAAACATTTGGATACCATAATAAAATGGTTGATCGATTAATAAT
Organism: Lutraria lutraria; assembly: GCA_964023205.1. Lineage (NCBI taxonomy): Eukaryota > Metazoa > Mollusca > Bivalvia > Venerida > Mactridae > Lutraria > Lutraria lutraria. The sequence goes on from OZ026836.1 coordinate 44,509,074, forward strand.
GTTATAATTACTATTACAAGGCGACTTTCACTCACGACTATTTACAAATCCGGGAAACGGCCAAAATGCCAATCGGGCACAAGAAACGAACCATTAATACATAGGTGGTTGGTTTTCTATGGCCATTTTTATATTGTTGGCTTGCAACTACTTACACGACACATTCAAAACTATCCCCTCACCTAATCGTCTTTGCAATTTGGACAAAAGATTCCGCTCCTTATTCCAGATTGTTCGTTTTCGATACAAATAATAACGAATTTGTCAACATATCTACCCACTGTCAGCAAGTTTGATGACTTAACGACAAACTTACATTTCTTTTATGAATAGACAAAGTTTTTTTTGCGCGCTATTTATTCAAAAATCTAAATCATTGATTATAAATTTATTGATTATAAAACGTTATGATGGTCTCCGAGCTAATATCGTATATCTTGTCTTTCAAAATGTCTAAGTTTGTTTTGATGAGACAATAATGATAGTATAGATACAATAAACTGTCAGCATAATTGACCTGAACATATGCTTTTACATTATTTGTTTTGTTTGCTTGTTTGAGTTGTACGTCCCTTTTCAACAATCAGAGTCATATGAGGGAACACTCCCATCCTCCGTAAGCAACTGACTACTTTTTCACATAAAGAGACATGGCCGGTAGCTGGGCTCGAACCCACGATCCTCTATCAGTGAGAGCTTATAGTGATTGGAATTCAGCGACCTTAACCACTCGACCACGAAGGCGGGTCGCTTAAACATTTTTCAACCATAATACTTTGAGAACGGAACGGATATTTGAGCTCGTAGACTGTTCTCAAGTTTTATAGCCTCGGGACCAGGCCATTACACTTGGTATTATTGTTGCGAATTTCTTATTCGTACATCCAACCTTACTTTGCCAGACAGTTCCAGGAAATGATGTTTAGTTTCCACGAGTGACATGCAATCAATGAATGTAACGATGGTATCTGCATGTTTCAAACACCAGTTTTACTAAGCAACTTCAATTGACACTTTTCTTTGCAACATCTCTCACCGCATATATTGATATGACCCTGAATAATTCAATGACTGGAAAAGGTCACTAGACACATTCCAGTAATGTATTGAATAAGATCAATTTAATCAATCAAAGCACTGAAAGTATTTAAGGAAGCTGAACTGTCAGAGACTAGCATCGCTTTGCAGTTGAACATTTGCTTGGATGATGTAGAAAACTTGGGTAAAAAGGACTTCTGTAAAGATTGTCAAGAAACGGACACTTTGAGGTAAAAGCTGGATTGACAGTGTTAAAAACATCATTGATTGGTCTACAAAGATATAAAGTATCAACGAAACTGCGTCATCTCAAATAATAATCATTACATTCATGATAAAAGCGAAACATTCCTCAGTCGTATAATACCCAGTAAAAATGTCTCATAAATTGAAACGCACCGCGCATTAGTCTGTCAATGAGGGGAATTTATGAAAAAGGCATGATGTTTGGTCCAAATCGAATTTCCAGTGCTGATTGAAAATCACAGTATAAACTTATCAATAATTCAGAGTATCCTTGGCGTGAGGAGATTTAGCAAATGTTATGAAATTGATTATCTCGTTCGCGAGTTTAACTTTTCTGGTAATAACATAATTTGTTTTAAACCAGAAACTCTAAACCTCGTGAAAGGTATACATGTACATGGAATTAGGATAGAGATATAACTACAGTCTTACGAACGATTAATCTTTTAAATCAAAGCACTGAAAGTGCCTAAGTGACTATTGTCATTGGAAGTTACAATAACGGTTAAGTCACCTTGAAAATGTGAAGCGCCTTTTAAGACAAGAGTTATCACCGTTACTTCAATGACAGTAAACAGTGCTCTAATGTTCAATTTTGACGGTACTATCCATACTTCATACATGTATTTACTGTTTATATACTGACCAAACAGTGATTTACCTTTCATTTTAGTCATAACCATTTTACTTTATAATTATTAGGTGCACACTGAACATGTTATCTTTCCAAGATTTTGTAAATACAAACATTCTGACCAGTTTTCAGAAAATCTTGTGTTTGGTCCATGTCCGTTGATCGTCATGCAAAGTGTGACATCAACTTTTGTGTTGTGAACTTTTAAACTTTCCAAATGTTAAATATCACATTTGACCTTATACACATTTTTCCAATTCAATCAATGCAGGATATTCATGATAGAAAGTAAAATCAACACAACACTCTCAGCAGATTTTGTGGAGACATTCAAATGTGTAGAAAATGGACGTTTGTTTTTATGCCATTTTCAACATTATTTCAGTCATATTGTGGAAGGCAGTTATCCTAACCAGATTTACTGGACTCCATTTAGGCCTTAACCAGTATTTACAACATTCTACCTGTAGGCTTCTACCAAGCTACCCCACAAAATGTAGAGGTACACGGCGGCGAACTAAATTATATATCCATTTTCACCGGGATTATACTTACTCTCATATATTGAAATATGACGACGGTAATCTTCTTTTCTAAGTTCGCAGGTCATGGCCGATATGCACATCAATGTGTGGTCACGTGACTCGAAAACTGCGCGGAAGAATTTAAGTAGTGCACCATAAACACACGAAATAACGTAAGATACTGCGATAATTACGAGATAAAACTGCATAATTTGGTATTTTGAATATATAAGCAATTGGTTGAAACTAATTGATTTTTTTTTTTTGAAAAACGAGTTGAGCGTTATGACGAAAGTAGTTCTGATAGAGATCTTACGACTGTCGATTTATGGTTTATTAAATGTGCATTGGTTTTGTTCGTTTTTTGTCCGTGTTGTTCTGTTTTGTGTGTCGTTTATTTTGATTTGTTTAAACAAAAGCTCTGTGAGCGATAGATAAATCAATCGTCACAAAAATAAGAAAACAATATTGTCAAAGAAAGTATTACATGAAAGCATTTTTTTTTAAATTTTTCCTCTGAACAAAACCGCTGTTGGTGTAAGACCGCTTTAAACATCTTGCAATAGTGACTCTTCCGCTTAAATTGATTTTATAATTTGTTCAACCTTGTTTCGTTCTGTTCTGTAGGTAGAACTATGCTACCGTTTAAGAATATTGTTACTACGAGTATATGTTTGTGTTGTACTCCACGCCGTTTTTAACCTATTACAGAAATAAATGAGTTCACTTTAATTTCAAGTACACACTGAGCACAACAAATTACAAGTTTTCCGGTGTGGTGGATCGATGGTTCGGTGGTATACCGCTGGATTACCACTGGAAATGTTTTGGGTCTGCCTTCCGATATACCGAGGACACTTTTTTCAGTGTCCCCATCCCAACTACCGAACCAATTAATGTCTTTGGAAAATCGCTGGAAACGGGGCGAGGCGTGCATCGGTGCTTTACATCGGGCACGATAAAAAATAAGGAAAAACTATTTGAAATAATAGACTGAAATCCTCTGACTGGAGCTGCTCGGAAATAACCATAGCTGTTGAATGGGTGGTTAAAACAGATAATACAGTAAGTTTTCCGGGATTCTGTATAAAAAAAACTAACATGGTTTTTAACAGTAATTACCAACTTTCCAATATGAGTTATCTGTACTGAAAGACGAATAACTTAAAAAGTAATGTTTTCAACAAAATGGTTACTGGATTCGAATTTATTACTTCACGCTCTTCTAACTAAAACAGGCCGACATGATGATTACATAAATGCATACAGAAAAATGTGCTCAAATCATATCGCTTAGGGTATCTGTGTCCCCCCCCCCCCCCGAACCACCTATCCCAATATGATGTTTGATTTTAAGGAGGGTGCATCGGTACTCTTGTATCTTATCTGAGTCTCAAAACCTATCCCTACATGGTTAAACATTATTCACTACGTACATTAAGACGCCATTTACCGACATCCTAAAAATCAAGACCAACTCACTATATAGCGACAAAACTAGTCATCTTTTATAATGTAAGAAAATGATAATACAATCATAACACAATTATAATACCAAGCCATGTTCTGAAAAATATTGACATAGTAAAGAAAAGGTGTGTATTAAAATATTGATACATATAAGTTTAAGAAAAACTTGCTATACTCTGTTAATGAATATAAAAAATACACGATGTCTACATAATATTAACAAAAAAAATCATTTATAAGAAAATGTATATATAACATTTTATTTACGTATTTCCATACAGTTTAGGTTTAACGCCGTGTTTTTCATATTACAAGAACACCAGAAAAGTAACAGGACTTGAGTGAAAATATAAGCAAAATAAAACTAAGAGAACAAGGCACACGCGCGTGTCGGTTTCTGAAAACTATTCTAGCTTGAAGTTGATACTAAGAATGTTAATATAAAAAAGGAAACTCTTGCGTCACTGGCTCTAAATATGGAAACAAAGAGACGGTGTCAACTAATGAACTTCGGTGATATTGATCTAAACATCTGCTAGACAGACTTACTATGCTCTTCAAGAGAAAATATAAGATGTGTAGTCGGCGACGGATATTACCTGGATATGTGTTGATAAAGCTAAGAATGAAGACTCATCAGAAACACCGAGCGGGTTCATTGGCTGATTATGAGGTCCGGAATCAAGATCAACCTAAGACAAAAATGTTTATAAATATAGACTTCGGCATCAAGTTATATTACGTTAACTCTTAACCAAAAAAACAAGTGTAAGGTAGTCTTCATTTTCATAACGGAATATACATTAGTACCCAGAGAGAACTCGTTCAGTTTACATGTACTAAGCCTATATTATTGATATAAGTCCAAAAAATGATATTTAATTTAATCAAACAAGAGATTTGTCAGCAAATTTAAATATAAACTTTGTAATAAACGTAAATATCAATACAAACTTAGTAATAAACGTAAATCAAAATCATTTTAGCTGTTAATGAGGACAGTAAAGAGAAATGCATTGACGTCAGAAATTACAATTTATTGGGGTTTTAGTCACAGGAATTCCGCTAAATTTTTCACTGACAGTCTGGTATTATGTGACAGTCTGGTATTATGTGACAGTCTGGTATTATGTGACAGTCTGGTATTATGTGACAGTCTGGTATTATGTGGCCTTGGTTTATAAAAAATATTTAACCGATTCTGTATTTGTCTCTGTATTTGTCGACTTAAAGACTTTGGTCATTTGCGTAAAAAACTCTCAAACATAGAAAATAAACATACATGTATTATATGTTATACAATGTATAAAAATAAGTTCGGTAAACGACTAATTCTACTTAGTGTTTAATTCATATATTATAATTTTGTTTCACTGTCACAGTTTTCTTCGGAAGTCTCCGGAAATAAACGGAGGATACAGACCTCATTCGATTGATACGTCGGTCGCTAATTAATATGAACGTGAATGGTCAAAGTTTTATTAAAGTTTGTAACCGATATTATTATAAGTTGTAGGTAATAACCATTGGCGGATCGATTATCATCCATGTTATTACAGAATTTCTATAAATGTCTCCAACGATGCATTTTTTGGAAACTGAACGAAAGTTCAGCCTTCCATGGCGGTCACTAGCTTCATTTTGATGTGGACCAAAGTTCAGCCTTCCATGGCGGTCACTAGCTTCATTTTGATGTGGACCAAAGTTCGACATTTTTCTACATCCGCCATGCAGTTGCTTATAATTAATTCCCGTTTCATTTCGCAGTGTAAGTCTATGTAAATAGTGTTTCCATGAGTACTTTCAGTACTTGGTTTAGAACAGAAACTGACCAAGGAGTATCTTAGTTGAACACATTTCATTAGTTTTGACATAATAACTCACGAATAATACCATCCTATTTCATCGTACGCTTCGATTCGTTTCTTTCTTTCACCAAATTGTTTTAGTTCAAATGCTTCACTAAACTCTTTGAATTCGAGCAGAACAAAAAAAAGACATGAATAAAACGTTTCCTGTAAGATGGTAAATAAAACAAACATATAACCTATCAAGCTTATGTTATGTGTTTAGTACAACATTACAATGATATAATAAATAGCTAATTAATTACACAATCATACAGAGCCTTTATCTTCTATCGCGCATTGATCTAGCCTCGAAACTGAACAGGTGCGCGTCGACTTAAAGCTTAAATCACGTAAAATGTTCACGGAATGGTTTACACCTGTCGGAATTGTTTACATTTCTGCGTGATGCCATCGACTCAAAATTGGCAATCGTTATGTTATATATGCGCCGACATTATCATATCTATCAGTCGATCTGCCTCAAACACCGATCTATCAATGACTGATTAAATAAACCACAGATGAATTTGAAATCAATTCAACGATAACATTGAAAGTAATGACAGAGGAACACGTGTTTTTGCCAATTTACTTTTCTATCTTTGCTTTATATTTGGCGCGTTACATGGCCTGACACCCGTGTGGCGCCACCAGGGTCGCCAAATGGCGAAATCGTTGTTGGGAAGAATCCGTTCACGGAGTCGCATAAAATGTATTTGCTTCGCAGTGTAAACTAACACTTCCTGTGTGTTGCTTGATGGAACAGACATTAATGGCGGAACTAAACCCCAAGCGTCTGCGTCAATTGAACAAGCTGTTTAAAAGCAGTTTGTTTGCACGGATTTTCTAAGAAAATTGGCTTTGTATAAAAACGTTCATCAAATGTGCACCGCTTGATATTAAGTAAACAATAGAAAGATTAAATAACTTTGTCCTCAAAGGATTTGGTAAAAATTATATAAGATGAAAGACTATTATCTTTATTGCATTGTAGAAGATCAATAAAACGTGTTATCTTCGTATTTACTCGTCCGTTTGAATAGCAAATCTCTTAATTGTAAATCACCATTCCGTTGATAATGAAAATATAATTTACAGTATACATGTGTGTACACACGATAGTAAAATAATATATTAAAGAGGTTTACCATAATTATACTAGAACATGTACAGAGCAAAACATGTTTTAAAGTAAATAATAGGCAGGATGTTATTTTACAAATTGTGTTGCATACGTATACTATACATTAAAAATTATCCAATGATATGATTTTACATTAAATAAACTGCACGTAAATATCAAGTCACAGCGGCAATAAGTTGACAACTTCTACATTTAATTAACTCACTTCTGAATTCAGTCTGTCACTCACTTCTGAATTCAGTCTGTCACTCACTTCTTCATTCAGTCTGTCACTCACTTCTTCATTCAGTCTGTCACTCACTTCTTCATTCAGTCTGTCACTCACTTCTTCATTCAGTATGTCACTCACTTCTTCATTCAGTCTGTCACTCACTTCTTCATTCAGTCTGTCACTCACTTCTTCATTCAGTCTGTCACTCACTTCTTCATTCAGTCTGTCACTCACTTCTTCATTCAGTCTGTCACTCACTTCTTCATTCAGTCTGTCACTCACTTCTTCATTCAGTCTGTCACTCACTTCTTCATTCAGTCTGTCACTCACTTCTTCATTCAGTCTGTCACTCACTTCTTCATTCAGTCTGTCACTCACTTCTTCATTCAGTCTGTCACTCACTTCTTCATTCAGTCTGTCACTCACTTCTTCATTCAGTCTGTCACTCACTTCTTCATTCAGTCTGTCACTCACTTCTTCATTCAGTCTGTCACTCACTTCTTCATTCAGTCTATCACTCACTTCTTCATTCAGTCTATCACTCACTTCTTCATTCAGTCTGTCACTCACTCCTTCATTCAGTCTGTCACTCACTCCTTCATTCAGTCTGTCACTCACTCCTTCATTCAGTCTGTCACTCACTCCTTCCGTCACTCTTCCCATTATTCACATGGACGTTCATTCTACTTAAATCACTCGCTCCAACCGACACTAACTAAATAAATCCCCCATGCATTCCATACCTACACCAGTTTACCATAATAATATACCTACACCAGTTTAATACATATTCACACGCTCTCAACAGAAATTAAACATAATTATGTCGGCATGTCGTGGTTTGGAAATACCTATTCTGACTGGATGACAAAATAGCTGTGAAAAAAACTGACTGATTTTCGAAGGTCACGAAGAAACAAATATCTCCATTAATCAGTCATTAACCTGATGTATCAGCACATAGAGGATATCAAATGAGTGGATTCCGTATTGAATTTGAACGAGTTTTATAAAACAATATGAAGCGAACCTTTGACGAGCTTCATACTGTTTTATTCAACGAGTCCAATGAATTCAAGACGGAATCTACACGAATTTAATATTCTTTTTATCACATACCTTGAAAATGCGGCGAAAACTTACACACCTGTTTGACATTGCTACTAATAACAAAAGAGTGACACATGCACAAATACATTATGAAACATCATAAATAATAAATGTGTGAACATATCTCTAACGATGTAAACAGTATCTTTGCTTACTCAAATTGTTAAAATCAATTCAACATTACTCCGGTGAAGTTATAATTTTGAAAAAAAACATGTATCAACCAATGTCTTTGCTTCATCAAGTTCATGACGTTACTTCGTGACGTCATTGACATATTATATACACGGCCATGCCATATCGTTTTTACGGCACGGCCAAATCGGCACGGGTATGTGATAAAGAACATTACGGTATCTCATCAACTGGTTAATTCAATTTAATTAACTCAGTATATAGCTTGTCATTATAGATGTAGAACTGGTAGCTAGTACTTATTAAACGGTAATGAAGTGTACTTAAAGTCCCATAATCACATGAATTTATCGGTCGTAATAGTTTCTGTTTGTTCTATAATCCGGTGTGTTTTCCTCCCGTGCGTACTTTATAGCAAGAAAAATGCACCCCAAACAACTATCGTATTTTTTCAATATCATTGAAAAAAAAACTATTTATAGAACAGCTGTGTTTTCCCGCAGTCATATAATGCACACGGCATGAACTGGCGTCACGCGCTCGATATATTTCAAGTTTACAAAAGCAAAATACACAGCGAAATTAGTGTGTTTAGAAGAAAAGGGGCTTGTTTCGTCGGTAATAACTATCTTGGGATAATATCAGCAATTGTTTGTTTTTTGCATATATTTTTATAGCAAAAAGCTAATGGGACTTTAAGAAAACTGAATCACATTTTTGTCTTAGAATAAACATCTTACTTGCAGACTTTTACGTTGTTTAATAAGAATAAGATGAGAGAAATGGTATTTATTAGATGTAAGTTTTTTTTAAGAATATGTGGTATCTTCTTGATCAATTTTCCGCAAGGTTAAGCACTGCACCAGCAGTCAGGGTCGTAGCTTTAACAATTGAAGATTCCATTCATACACCTAGGTATAACCACCGACCTTCCATAAGCTATATGGACAATTCCCTTACATGTGATATTTCTGGTCCCGGATACTGGATTCAAAATTAGGGGCTAGTCAGAGACCGTATATACTGGACGACGGTGAGTCCTTAAGTAAGTGGTCGCCATATGAGATACTCTTAGCATCGAAATGGTCGCTAAGTGAGGTTGTTCTGTATTACACTGATTATAAAATAATGGTATGCAGAATGATTCAACCAAACAAATAAATAATAAAGTGAACACCAAGTCACAAGACACTGATGGTATTATTATGGAAATATCGACAATAAAGCGATGTAAATATTAAAGACACAAACGTTTATTAATGTTTTCGTTGGAAATGTATAATATTTATTAAACTAACAGGAATGTATTATTCTATGTTTGTTTATAAATGGGAGATTTCATAACACATATTATTCAAACTACATTGATAGATTGTAATATAGTACATGGAAGGTGTTATAAATTTGGAACGCAGTTCGTGATTCGCAGACTGCAGTCCGGAATTCGCGAACTTTCTTTTAAAACCCATCATTGATTATTTGGAACTAAATGACGTCCGAATAACGGCTACGTGTCAATATAGGCCACATTTTATCTTCCAGGAGGATGGCCTTTGTTCACAGGATTGACTGTACTTGTAATAAATGCAAAGCTCATTATGACATCCATTATTCGGAAATAAAAATACCTGACTGATAAAACAAAGAACAACTTGCAGACAGCCGACAGCACACCCACCCGTGGAGAATATGCAATCATTTTGTCAAAGTTAATGCTCACGACTTTGTATCAAGTACATTTTTTCTATCTAAGAGACACCCAAGAAAAAAAATGACAGTGAAGCTAATTACGTCAACATTCCTTGTTTTTGTATATTGAGACATAAGAAAAGAATTGCGGTGATGGTATTTGCAATAATTATTATCATAATCAAACGCTAATTGCTTAATTTGATCTGTCATTCTTAAACACCACAAACCAACAGTGAAGAGTTTTGAATGGACCAATACCTTCATTACAGACCCGAAATAATCTCACCTTTGCGTAAAAGTCATGAAAAAGAACAATTGCCATTTTGTGGTTATTCCAAAAATTGTATTATAATTATATCAAATGCATAAGATAATTGCAACTTAAAATAAAACATAATGGACGATATTCAATCCTTAGTATATACATGACATACACAATAAGGTATTGCAATAGTTTGGAAAACAACATTTTGTTTGCAAACGTTCTGGGTGCAAATGATCATTCACAAGTGCCCTAATATTTGATAAAACACGTAACTAGGCAACCCCAACAACAACAGAAGTCAAGCTTAATACGTGTCTTAAAATGCTTCAGAAATCGACTGTTAGTCCGGTCCGGAAAGGAACGGTTTAAACCTGTTTTACTGTATACCAATTTGTAATAACATTATATGAGAACAATTTATAAGAACTGCATATTTTTCACGATTAATAACAGGCAGTAATTAATGTATCAAGAATCACTCAATATGAAATTCCACTAACATTCCAATAACATAATACAATTGATGATATCAGTATTTTTAATCCTTTATACATTTCTGGTTAGTATAAAATGTCGTTATTTTGCATTGATCATTGACAGCTAACACAAAACTTATACAATAAAATGTTGTTTATTATATGGCAGAATCATCTCTGGTACGTTTGTCTGCTTGGCGTTGGAGCATCGGTTCAATTAATACTTGACATAGGTGAAGCAATTACGTATAGCAATACTAGATAGGGAAATACTTTCTGATTAAATATCATGTCTGATTCTGTTTGAACGATGAGTTACATACAACACGCATATCCTCTTGTATGTATTGACTTGTTTAAAAAAAAGAGCGAAAATAGTACAGTGCGAACAAATCATGCAATTGTTGAAGGGAGGTTGTTGCTCAAGAGAAGGCCGCTCAGAAGAGATTGTACTACATATTAAGTAATTAGAGAAATGTATAAATATTTAGGATTGTAAATGATATGTAATACAAAGTTTTATCACAAAACACACCATTAGTGTGAACTGTTAATTAATATTCATCGAAAGAACAAAAATTAAAATACATAACACTAGATGTAAACAAAAGGGCCATATAGCCCAGTAAATGCTCATCAAAAAAAAAAGTCATTTGGAGACGAACATTGTTAAAAATTTTCTGCACGATTCCAAGTAAAATCAAGTAGAAAGAAGATTTTTTAATTTTCCTATATAAGCCTATAAAAATCAATCAAGTGACCCCTGAGTCGGGGCCAATTTTGACCCTATGGTAATAATTTGAACACACTTGGTAGCGGTCCACTAGACTATGCTACACGCCAAATATCAAAGCTCTAGGCATTGTGGTTTCGGACAAGAATATTTTTAAAGTTTTTTTGTTGCCATAGCAACCAGAGTTTTTAATAAAATTTAATTTTTTGAACAACTTTGAAAGGGACCACCCAAGGATCATTCCAGCAAAGTCTGGTTGCAATCGGCATAGCGGTGTATGAGGAGATGTTGTTTTAAAGTAAATGTGGACACCACTTCATGACGCACGACGGACGCTGGGCGATCACAAAAGCTCACCTTGAGCACATTGTGCTCTGGTGAGCTAAAAATAAGCGACGATATAATTAGCGGTAAAACATCAAAATTAATCAAAACCTTATCAACAAAAGTAAATTTTTTATAGATATCCAATCCATGAACTTTTTGACTGACCCTCGTTAGGAAGTACAATCCTTAATATGGACACACAAAAACTAGCGAGAAGGCAGTGATGCTTCTTTGGCAACCATTCTTGACAACGCTTTTCATCTTCTTAGATAGAAAATACCAGTATTGTGGGAATTAAGCGGAAGACTTAGTATCTTACCCCGACTTTTCAAAAGCTTTCAAGTGGATCCAATAACAAACAATTTGTGACTGTATCTAGTATAGTTCTACCGTAAAGCATTATTGCGACATACATTACATTTTAGTTGTACCGTAAAGCATTATTGCGACATACATTACATTTTAGTTGTACCGTAAAGCATTATTGCGACATACATTAAATTTTAGTTGCAGTTCACAACTTTTTTGAAATTGCTAGTCAACATTCCTGGGAAATCTTATTGCATGCATAAACTATTCTCGACCAATGTGCTTCGTAAAGTTAATTATTATTACAGGTATAATTTATGGTAAAGTTATTTCAAGGACGAAAGTTATGACGATACAGTTTTTTGTCTTTTACAAGTATTTGATTTCATTAATAAAACCGTATGTATAGCATACACTTTAAAACTATTTTTTTACGAAGTGTAATTATGTGTATTGACAAAACAAAAGCAATATGAGGCTCGTAGTTAAATATTCATTTGTACACTGATTGCTATTCTAAAAATGAAACGGGAACTAGTTTAACTATAGCATGGCGGGTGTAGATAAATGTAGTACTTAGGTCTGCATGAACAATTCGCACCCAACGATTGACTGCTATGGGATCTATCGTTCAGTTTCCAAACATGTCGGCTCTTTGTAGATAGGTAAGTTAGTACTGGACGGCTACTTGTAGATAGGTAAGGTAGTACTGGATGGCTACAAGTAGATAGGTAAGGTAGTACTGGACAGGTTAGAATACAGTTCATGCAAACTGGTTGGGAGAGATGGGCACCGCTTACACATTTGAAATATCGTGAAAAATATAGCAAATGAGCGAAAATGTATAAAACGGAAGTAACGTAGTCTCCCTGTGTATCTCAAAATTCAGCTCCACAGAACTTTTAGGACTTTAATGACAATAAAAATTAAGGTTTTTTATGAATGCTCAATTTCAACCAATAAGGTGCTTGCGTATTTAGTTGTTTCCAAGATGAGTTTTAAAATATCAACATAAGTTTGGCTTTATCTGCTGTTGTTATAGGAACATTTATACATGACTACATCAACAATATTATATCAAAGCACTGGCTATGAATTGTTTGATCTTTGTGAATTAGTGTCCTTGATATCAACAATATTAAATAAATACACCCAGATCTTTAATTTAAATGTACAACTTCTCGCAACATATCATATAGGTGCATTTCTGTAATATTTTACAAATCCAGAATATCGCATGATTGGTGAAAAAACACTTTTTACGATATTCAATCCACATTATAACTGGTATAGTCAGGTACTGCGTCATTTGCTTGAAAAAGCCCCGCGCGATCACATATTGAAATAATTACAATGTATTTCTAAACTTCTGACGTAAAGGTTTCAGATTTGCTGATAAATAAATATGGAATCAGCTGGCCGAGCAAAAAAGCCATTTATAAATACAAATGTAGCAGAATGGTAATTGAATATGTCTATATAGAATTACGTTTATTCAATTTAAAACAATGTTTTCAGTGTTACGAGAGATTTATCAAAATGAACGAATCGGTCAACATTATGTAAATTTTATTAAGGCTAAAATAACGAATATTTTGTCACTCTGGTCCTGCGTCCTCAAAGCTCATACTATAAGTCACCTCACTTGTAAGACCAATGGGCGAGCAAAGCGTCGATTTATCATTGTTTATGACATGACTAATTGTCATGCTATCAGATGTAGTTCAAACAGATACCTCCTTTTTCGGCGTGCTGTCATAATATTGTTTTTCACCTACAATTGTAACCAATGAAAGTGTTAGATATAAAATCTTGAGCTGAAGTAGGTGTTTTCTCATTGGTAAAAGGCTATTTTGTTACAATTGTTTCGGGCGGAATCCATAATTATTTGTTTAACTGCCTCTGAAAATAATACTATAATAAAAAAAACATCAATACAACCACACATTAAATATCAAAACGTTTAAACCATGAAATATTACACCAGGTGGAATTCATATATATGTACAATAAATAAGATAAATATATTACATACATGTATAATCTAATTCAATGAAAAATAGTAAGTATACATATAGCATTAAAGTTTTTTTGTTTATAGACTTAACTGTTAGTACGCTGTAGAAGATCACATATAGTTCAATTTTTAGGTCAGCAATGTTATTGTATACACGGACGATCCCATTTGTAAAGTGTAAACCATTTTATCTTATTCTGGAATCTTTAGAGTTTAGACACTAAATACTTTGTTTTAGTTTTCAACCTATTTTAATACATGAGATAATCTGCTGTGTTAGTTTTCTAAGTACTGATTTTCTACTGTATACAAAATTGGCTCTGCCCCGGGGGTAACTTGATTTTACATAGATATAGGTAGGGAAATTTTAAAAAATCTTCTTGTCAAAAACTACAAAGCCTAGAGCTTAGATATTTGGTGTGTAGCATTGTCTAGTGGACCTATATCAAGTTTGTTTAAATTATGGCCCTGTGGGCAAAATTGGCTCCGCCCCAGAGGTAACTTGATTTAACAAAGACTTGTTGGGGAATTAAAAAATCTTCTTGTCAGAAACTACAATGCCTAGAGCTTAGAAATTTGGTGTGTAGCATTGTCTAGTGCACCTCTACCAAATTTGTTCAAATAATTGCCATGGGTTTAAATTGGCCCCGCCCCGGGGATAACTTGATTTACATAGGCTTATATAGGAAAATTTAAAAAATATTTTGTCCGAAACCACAAGGCCTAGAGCTTATATATTTTATATGTAGTATTGTCAAGTGGACCTCTACGGAGTTTGTTTAAATTATGACCCAAGGGTCAAAACTGCCCCCGGGGGGTTACTCTATCTTATATAGGAAAATTTTAAAATCTTCTTGTCCGAAACCGCATGGCCTAGAGCTTAGATATTTGGTATGTAGCATTTACAAGTGGTCATCTACCATGTGGTCAAAATAGGCTACAGCCGGGGGTTTACTCAATCTTATATATGCTTACATAGACAAATTACAAAAAACACCTTGTCAGAAACCGCAAGCCCTAAAGCTTTGATATTATTTTGGCACTGGGGTAAAAATTGGCCCTGCCCCGGGTCACTTGATTTTACATAGGCTCATGATGTTTTTCTCTCAGGGTCTTTTTGCTGGTGAGCGATATAGGACCATCATTACCCTCTTGTTTAAAAGATATTTCTTGTTTTTATTTATTTGGGTTTATCGCCATTTTTCAACAATTCTTGTTATATATACGGTGGCTCCTAATATTGAATGTTAAACCCTTCATCGACCGACCATGAATGACCACACCAATGTAAACCCAATGAAAATGCTCTAAAAACTTTGGGTCATATTAACAATATTCAAGTTAGCCTGTTCCAAAATCAATTGATTACATTTCATTATCCTCTAGTTTACACAATGAGTGGCCCTTAAGTGAGATTTTACAGAAATAATTTACTAATTCTATCCATGTTAAGTACACAAACATCAATATGATGTAAAACAACAGGAGGACAATATAGGTCATTGAAAGTCGATTTAACTACATGGTTGCCGTGTGCATATCCCATAAATAGACTGTCCATATATAGAAATAATGTTTTGTCATTCACCAGATTGCAAGTAGACTTAGATATTGTTTAATCGATATATCGAATGTAATCGTTTTGAACAATGTATACATGTATTAATGTTTATAAAACTACAGATTGATTCTTTCTCTATCCCTAGTCTATAAATATCTTCCTTCAATCTCGTCCCCTCACAGTGCTCTCCTCTCATCTCCCTTTGTACTATCTGGGATCAATACACACTCTCTTCCTTCAATCTCGTCCCCTCACAGTCCTCTCCTGTCATCTCCATTTGTACTATCTGGGATCAATACACACTCTCTTCCTTCAATCTCATTCTCTTTGCATTTTCTAGTCTCCTTCTACCTATAGACCTACCCTCTGTTATGTCTTAAATTCTCAATAGAGATTTATAATATATTATAATGTGTTCCTTAACTAAGGTAGACGAATGACAAGAAGCATTGTTTTGGGTTTTTTGTATGAAGTTGCTTTTTTCATAAAGGATATTGACCGTCTACTTTATTCATTCCTCCATTATGGAGAGTATAACATATATTTACAAGTTATAGATAATACATATATATTGACAATCGTGAATATTTTCAGATGAATACATTGATGTATATATAGTTCACAAGTACATGGTAATACCATACCATACATCAATGGATAAATACTACCACATTCAAATTATAGTCGATTTAATGAGGGATTAGTCTCTTCGATATTTAGGTGTAACAGGTAAACCCGGTAACCGTTATAGATAAGATAGAGAAAACATACTAAATGCAAATTCCTCAATAGCATAAAGGTCACAGGTGGCTGTATCAGTGTTCGGGCCACACACAAAAAAATCCCGTCACTGAGCTTATATTACTTTCAAGGTAAAAAGCCTACTATATGTCTATACGCCAAACAATGTGGAACATTTCAGCATGAAATACGTGCGCTGAAGGAAAATAGCTACACATGTATCAAGCGATTTGATTGGTTGGATATGTGTGTACAATAGACTGTTCATTTCATGCCGACCAATCAGATCGCTTGATACATCACACGCGCTTGACTCAAAATGGCTTGCAGTGAAGTTAAATAACGAAAGGAACACAATTTTACCGTTTCACAGTTATTAGATGTAATTGAATGAGATTTTCGATAGGAATGAATATCTTATAGTTTATTTGAATGACATGTGCAGCAATTTTCCTTCAGCGCACATCTTTAATGCTGAAACAACGAGATGCGATGTTCCACATTGTTTGGCATATAGTAGGCTTTTTACCTTGTTAGTATGTATAAGTTCAGTGACGGGTTTTCTTTTTGGTGAACCAAACACTGATACAGCCACCTGTGATAAAGGTTAGTGCTGATGATTTTGAGATATATGATTATTATTCTAACCATTGGTTCGAACCTAGTTAATGTCATTTTATAGCTATATTTTGTATGTTTTAAGAAAAACTTTGATTATCTTAAATCCTTTTATTTTGTATTGTTTATTTTTTTTCATTATTTTATTACATACATGTATATATTTCAAAACAATGCAAACATGTAAATTCAACACGCATCATCGCATTCACTCGCCGTGTCTGTCTCCTCGTCGCTATAAGTGAATAATATCAGTGAACAGTCCATCTCCTTCTTTACTGCATATTGCGTGTGTATGTTAGAGTGCACATTATTGTGTATATAAAACAAGATATTAATTCTGATTTTCACAATGTGAAGGGTAATTCTTGAAAGTCGGAAAGAAATTACAGTATCGGATACGATATATGTTAAAAAAGAAGCATTTTGGCAGTTTTGGACTCGTGAAGACTACTTATAAAATAAATCATAGCCTTTACCTCTGAGCCACGGCGCGTTACGATAGTGCTCTATTTATGTACTATTTATTTATTTATTTATTATTATTCATATTTTAACTATTTCTTAAACATGGTACATAGGAAATATATTACACAAAACGGGCATACAACGTTACGGTGTTCCAAAAAAATATATAACTAAATATACAGATTGAGACTGTCAAATTATTAAAGGTAAATAATATCAGTAAAAAATTGAACGTTAAAATACAAGGATAACACAAAAAAGGAAGTAAATACTTATTTCCATTGTTACTATCGTAACGCGCCGTGGCTCAGAGGTAAAGGCTATGATTTATTTTTACAAGTTACATAACCTGATCTACCAAGGGAAAATGTAAATGTTTACAACGGTTCTCATTTAACTTTAAATCCACTGTACTTCTAATGACGTTTCCGATATTATGCCACAACAACTTATCTATGTCAAAATCATAGAAGAATGCCTACATTACATACTTACCTTTCAACAAAAGAGCAGACACATTCATTCAAGCACGACAGGTTACGAATAGCAAGTCCAATAACTGACCAATCAAATGGCCGATATCACCATTAGCCAATCAACTGGCCAGGATTACCCCAAATAGTAATAGACACTATACTATATACCCGCAAACTACTATAATAAACTAGTACCCCATGACTAAAATTCGTCTAGAAAACAAAATCAAAGGTCTGAAGGCCTGGAATGAGATGAATTAACCCTTTGCTTCATAGCCCCCTAGTCAGATAAACTTGGTACATGGTCTTCATACAGCTTATTGGGAAATGCTACTGTTTTGACACATGTCTACTTCATCACTGGTTTATTATGCTAAATATTAATCCTATCAAATTATAATAAATATAAAAGTTGTTCATAATTTAATAACCTTCTTATGGTGACATTTTTGTAACTTTGGGATAAATATTGAAAGAAATAAAAGGGAACAAAAATTGCAAAAAAGTATGTAAGCTTATTTTTGCCTTTTCTGATTTTTTTCTATTGACACCTGGTCATTTTATTACTTCATTGTAATGCTAAATAATGGTTTTATCATTTCTGAATTATGCCAAATTGATTGTATTTAATTTATTTTACTTGCTATGCAAAAATATCTGATGTTAGGCAAATATTTAACGGCAATATAATGTGTACAAACTGAAAAGTCCGTGTTTTTTTCATTATCCTTTTTCTTAAAGTTGCCATTTCTGTTTACTATGAGACATACAATAAAAAATCTTAAAGCAAGAATTGTTATTGAGAACTCCACTAAATTATGCTTTGGGCTGTAAAAATTAATACTTTACATTCCAGATTAAATAAATGTGCAAAGGTGAAACTTGGCTCAGTGCCAGTGATTGACGGTGCACATTCAGGAATTTATGTCCAGCAATCAAGGTCATCGTGACCCAGACAGAGTGTCTGATAAATGTGTCAAGTTCAAAGGATGTTTTTAAAACAATCAGAGGTTGTTAAAGCATACCATAGTACAAAAACTTTGACCTAGTTGATTATAATTTGGCATGTTAAATGAGCTGGACTATGTTTTTGACTGATCTTCAATTGCAAGACCACCCACGTAGATTAAATGTTCAAATACGTAGCACGTGCCAGATAAAAAAATATTGAAAGGGTGGTCATAAAACATCAAGATGACGCATTATTTTGATAATTATATACTGAAAGTGTTCTGTCGACTTAATTCCATTGATGTCTGCATCAATTAACACCAAATTCGTTATGTTTTCAATTGTTTTTCACACGCAGTCGCGGCGAGTCTTTGTGACTTGAATATTGTTTTACATCAAAGACGAGTAAAGCGGTCGTATATGACTTTTACTGGATCAAATTTGTTTGATGATACGGAATGAAGGTTAATATTTACGTATGTTTAGACAAATCTCCGAGCATATGATGTCAAAAATGAACCGTGTGCTTGCAGACCTTTGTGTTCATGATACGTCGAGTGATCGGCGCATGACTCGTTTTGTGTTGACATGGTATTTACAACATTTACTGAATAATAGACGAAATACTTTTGTTCATGGAATATTGGAAATTATAATTTTTGGAATAAAAATCGGCGATATTTCGAAGGGAAAGGTATGTGTAAAAGTTGAACACCGACTTGATTTGATTGGTAGAGTCATATTGTTCTTCAATAATACCAATAAACTTAAACTATAAACTTAAACTTCAATAAATAAGTCCCGCCCACGAGAAGATTAAAAAATGATATGGAAATTTGTCACACGTGTCAGCTGTAAAAACAATACGGCACCATAAAACTCTGTGTGACATAAAAATTTGATAATAATTAGGGACCCATTGATGACTGCATCAAGGTTATTTGTCATATTTCTTTGTCATTGTTCGTTGGCACTTTTTATTAAACCTCGTGTCAAAATGATATCAGGTACAGTAGATTATACTACGCTAAAAATAGAAAATCAATACAGTTATAGCCGTAAGTTAACCTCAGGGTGTTTAACTTTGCGCAGTACTCATCGCTCTGTTAGCGAGTTAGTATGTAAAACAACAATGACCAATGAAGTGTCCGATAGAGTGCGTATATGAAGTTTCCGAGAGAGTTGGGTCCTAAACGCTAAAAATAGAAAATCGATATAGTAACAGCTTCGATGGTATTTGCTTGGTAACTGTGTGTGGATGAGTGTTTGGATTGCGTGCAGTATCGTTCTATTAGCGAGTAACGAAAAAGACCGAAAAAATGTAGTACGAAGCGCTCCCTAAGATTACTGTTCAGAGCAGTGCTGTTTACAAGTAAATTCATCTCATTAAAAATGACTGCACGTTGTCGAATGGAAATTTTCTCTTTGAACGAAGTGCTTTTAAAGCAGTACGCTGCATAGCAACGTAAATGTTTATTATCTCTAATCTAGGTCCAATATGTTTTCTACGGAATAAGTTACTAATTTATATTTATCATTTATTCGGATTTTGGGGGGGGGGGGGCATTAATCAATTACTTGGTATTGCATTTTTTTATATAACGTGCTAATATGTAATTAATGGCATGACCATAAGCGGTATATATAATTTATTTACAGATTCAACAGCTTTTGCGATTTTGCGACAAACAGCGACCTGTTACCTAGCAACCGTTTCGAACGATAAATATTTAGACTGCATTGAAATTCCAGCGAGAAATATGTGATTTCAGGTTTTGAGCGGGGGAGACATTCAGTAAGCTTATTATCTGAGATTTTAAGCCACAGCAACCCGTTGTCGGATTCGCAACGAAACACAATTTGCCTTTTCTATTTTAATTCAATCATGGTAGGAAATTATTTGTTACCAGGCAACGTTAAGTTTCGTTCTTAAATTTCTAAAGCAATATTATTCGACGGTTCATTGGCCTCAGGCAGTTCTGATAAGTTAATTGTGTTGCAGAAAAGACACTTAATGTCACCGAGTTGAACCTGAGGTATGCTTAATATATTTATCAAGATGTGTGTTAAAGGACAACATACAGTCGACCTGTGTTAGTGGTCACCTCCGAAAAAAGGACAACATACAGTCGACCTGTGTTAGTGGTCACCTCCGAATAAAGGACAACATACAGTCGACCTGTGTTAGTGGTCACCTCCGAATAAAGGACAACATACAGTCGACCTGTGTTAGTGGTCACCTCGGAATAAAGGACAACATACAGTCGACCTGTGTTAGTGGTCACCTCCGAATAAAGGACAACATACAGTCGACCTGTGTTAGTGGTCACCTCCGAATAAAGGACATCATACAGTCGACCTGTGTTAGTGGTCACCTCCGAATAAAGGACATTATACAGTCGACCTGTGTTAGTGGTTACCTCCGAATAAAGGACAACATACAATCGACCTGTGTTAGTGGTCACCTCCGAATAAAGGACATTATACAGTCGACCTGTGTTAGTGGTCACCTCCGAATAAAGGACATCATACAGTCGACCTGTGTTAGTGGTCACCTCCGAATAAAGGACATCATACAGTCGACCTGTGTTAGTGGTCACCTCCGAATAAAGGACATCCTGTGAATAAAGGCCATTGTTTTAAAAGCCATCATTCTTTAAGAACAAAATGATTTCCGAATCAAGGCAACATGTCAATAAAAGCCACATTTTCCTTTCCGAAGGATTGTCTTTGTTCACAGCTTTACTGTATATTCAAATTTCCTTAAATGTGAGGACAGCTAATCATCTAAATTCAGGTAAACATGAGTTCGCGGTCACCAGAGAACAGTGGCAATTATTTAGCCCTATTTTGCAGGCTTCTGATCGCTTTTTCTGTATTAGATATCTGTTCAACAAAATTTTGCTTAGCTTAATCATTTTAAAAACGCCTTTTGACGGACTGGTCATGCATATACTAGTAAACATTATTTGATTGTTTGTTTCAGCAAACTGAATGCGGAACAATGGCATTTCTATTTCAGATTATTTACACAAATATAACGTACATATCTATCCAGATCTATATGGATTGAAGTTGTATTAGTACAGAAATGGTCGCTAAGTGACGGCTACTTTGTATACGTTTATAAACAACAAGCTAGTGGCCTCAAATGTTTTTTTTCTACATTGGTTTTGACGCGTCGAGTTTCGTGTGTGTAACATTCCTATTGAAGTACATCCTAGATTCCACTTCAGTCAATGAGCGTTGCTGGGCTTAAATGATTATGTAAGTCATTCAATGAATGTACCATTTAGCACGATAGAAAACATACTAACCGAATCGGATATAGACGCGTCAATATCTGACGTTTATTATGACCAAAAAAAATGATAATTACCCCCATTGAAGTTTTCTCACTATACTTGATGGAGTTAATGAATGCCTTGAATGTTGTTTTTGTTTGTGATAAAAACAGACTAGATAAGATAATATGTAAATGTTTGCTTTACACACAGGGCCCTTTGGCTGGAAAACAAAGTAAGGCTTGCAGTAGGTTCAATGATTATGTATCACATACATGTACATGTGGTTGCTTCAAAGTAACATATATATATAGTTCTCTGTTTCACTTAGCAACCATCAAAAAAACTATTGTCATTATAGAACAAATGTAATGTCTGTGCGCTCCACATACAAAGGTCTTTGACACAGGCATCGCCATCGGGATGATGCTTTCCACGCTAGCAACAATGTATGTGTGTAAGCTGTTTTAGTAACACTTGTACAAATAACTGATGACTGAAAACTTATATACTCATTTCCAAAGGATGTGAAATATACAAATACAAGGTATAAAGGATTGATATCGGATTGAGCACCAGTTCGATGCAATAAAATGAAGAATATAAGTTAGTTTTGCAATTATTTCAAAACAATGGCTCAGAATGTGTCGTTTGAAATCCAGTAGGAATTACAATCCATATCAGATACACAGAAGACAATTTACAAGACCAAAGAACCTCAATTGTTCGCTAAATTAACTATACAGCCTGCTTGAAATCAATGGTAACTGTTTTCCAATTGCACATGCACTGGTAGCATGTGGTTTTGCTGGTGTGGAGACACTAGCAATCAAATCAAATGGAAAAGATGAGATACTTCGTGCAAAAACACCCTAAAAGAGATAAACTCAGTCTGATCAATTCATTTATGATTGACATATTCATCTCTTTGATAATGAATAGTTATATTTTTTGCAGCCATCAATGGTCGCAACACAATAGCCCGAAGTTTGGCTCGATTAAGAAATTCTCTTATGGTTGAAATTGTAAAGCGCTTTATAAAACTATAACCTTAAACTGAACATAAACCTGAGAGAGAAGTTGAATGAATTGTCCATACAAAGGGTCTAGGCTATTAAGTGTATGTGAGTTAGTTTAGTTTAAACATATTTTATTGCTTAAGATTACATAGAGTAAATATAAACAAATCATGCAAAGGGGTCGTGCCACAAGTTCTGAAAACTTAGTTACGGCTCTTCCCGTTGATATAAATAAAAATACATCAGTAATTATGGCGAAAAATCAATAGCAAAAAGCGCATTATGCAGTAACTATGTAATTTGTTGTTTTTTAAATAAGGTAATTCTTAGAAAAATAGCAGGAAATGACTAACAAATTTCGGTTAGCAGATAAAGAAAGAATATATAAATATATATATTTGAAGGGAGAAGAGTTCGAATCATACAAAGGTCCGAATTTCACATGATAACTGAATTACTAGAATGTTGTGTAATTTAAACCAGCGTAGTGATCCTTCAATCAAGGTTATGAATTAAACTATTATACAAAGTCACGTGTGCATAGATATAAATATATTTGATAAAGTGTTATGTTTAGTTATTTACTATCACACCATCAATACAGAGCCGTGAATTAAAAGTACACGTCAGACATTGACTTGTTTGTGATTTTGTATTTACACATCAAATAAATTCACTGAAAAATGATCGGATGAAAAACAGTCCAACATAATTTTAAAACCAGCACCTTCGGATAAAGACCATCATGTTAGGAGAGCTACAAGTTTAGACGATAATCTCCAGACTAAGACCTGCACGCTGATTGTGTTGCCCACTAATTGAGACGCCTTTATCGACAGAGTTTAACTGTATTCTCATCAAGCATGATTTTCTTGTCATAATCTTGTAGTTTTTTCTAAACGAGACTGTTTACCTATCTCCTTGAAATGCGGGTTTATTTCGAAATAATAAAACGACTCAAGACCACCCTCATAACGATTTGTTAACGAAAAAAACACATGGGCCCAGTTTATACCGCATTGCAATTGCTTGACGTTTATTTGCCGTGTAGCACTACGGAGTCATGTTAGAACCATCGTGGTGTTTTATCATCACAGTAGCCAGAAGCAAATCACAAAGATCATAATTATGGCAATGTCACTAAGAATATGACACATGCCATGTAATATGACGTCATGGTACTGCGTCACGTGTCTTATAATCGGAATCATCGGCGGTTGTTGAAAGAAAATGTCTTGGACATAATAGGTAGACTGCCATACTGTTGTTGACGGGCTACTTTCGATCAAGGCTGACCTTGGGAATCCAACGATGGAAACAACCTGTTTCTCTTTCAATAGGAACTTGATTCCAATTTTATCGCGTACGATAAAACACAAAGTCTGTCATTCTGAGAATGATTGTTGAAGAACGAGTGTCTAGTGTAGAAAAAGTAGTGTCTAGTGTAGAAAAAGTAGTGTCTAGTGTAGAAAAAGTAGGGTCTAGTGTAGAAAAAGTAGGGTCTAGTGTAGAAAAAGTAGTGTCTAGTGTAGAAAAAGTAGTGTCTAGTGTAGAAAAAGTAGTGTCTAGTGTAGAAAAAGTAGTGTCTAGTGTAGAAAAAGTAGTGTCTAGTGTAGAAAAAGTAGTGTCTAGTGTAGAAAAAGTAGTGTCTAGTGTAGAAAAAGTAGTGACCGAAAACCAAAAGGTTGTGACCCTACACTTATGTACGAGGCGCATTGTGACCCTACACTTATGTACGAGGCGCATTTCTCAGTGACGGGAATGCCCGAGTAGTTACGATTGGTATCTTAGTTCCAGGTCACTAATCGCAAGGAAATAATGCATCGTCCATGTCCCGTACAGGACTTCGTGCAGACCCATACTCATAACGTTAATTTACAACGATACTTAATCATCTTTTGCGTAATTAATGTTTCAATATTGCTCGCATTTCAAACGAAATTCACGAAGTTAATAGTACCGGCAGCTTCATCAATAAATAATTCAAAGGAGTAATTATATTGGAAATCAAATTTTCAGTGCGATACAATTCTGATTTAATGTTCAATTATATCGGATTGTACCAGCGCCGAATTTTTATCATAAACGCTTGGCAGCGGTTACCTCCCCTTTTATTATTTACAGTAAAATGTCTGTAACTTCAGAGATGAAAAGAGGTCCCTCTCGTAAGACATAACACTTAGCAAAATATTTAAGAACGTGAGAAATGTGCCGTTTATACGCCGACGTAATGATATACTGGTTCCCTAGGGTAAACATCAGAACTGTCTGAGAAGCTACTTCCAACACCATACTGTCCAGATTCCCTCTCTATTAACGATATCATTAATGCAGTGCTTACTCAAAACATTAGTCAGAAAAAACGGGGAAAAGCTATATAAATACGGTATATACTTGACAATAGCAGACATGATCGGACAGACATAACCGTTGGACGGATTGAATTGGACGAGGAACGGATTCCTAGAAACAAAACCAAAAGTCTCACCCTACCCTAAGCCCAACCAAGACACATCAGGTCCCGAGTTATACAACTTTAGAACAGTCTCTGAGTTCAAATCTCAATTCCATTCTCAAAATCTCTATGGTTGAAAAAATAGAACTAATTAATGTTTAAATACGTGTTTTAGATAAATTAGGCTGCCATACTAATGTATCAATAATCAGTATTGTCTGACCATAATTAACTAAGAAACATCAAAATACAAGATATGAGACTGATCTCAAGTTGTATAACATCGAGGCCATCAGTCTAACAGGATTCTACCAATCTTCTGTGACTAAAGAGTTCTTTACATAAATTTAAGACAATGCATCAATGTTCACGGACTCGACTGTTATGTGAAAGAAGCCTGTACCTGTTTCACGGTCATGATTATCTGAGCTAATCTTTAGACTTAAATGTCTATTCATTAATGGTATAAAAATGACTTATTTCACATCATCGGAATTGTTTACTTGTTTAAAACAAGATAACTGTGACCAGTGGTACAAAGAGGCTTCCTAGTTATTACTCAATGTTATAATACTACAATAAGTAATTATCAAACATAGAATAATGTGTTTAGACGGTCTAGGACGCAAAGCCTTTGATTGGTTGGACCTGAGTACATTTTGATAATCAACCAATCACAAAGGTGCGTTCTGAGACCAAATTCTAACTACACATTTAATTATGCCGATATTGTCTCCATGACAACGCGAACACGTTTACGTCGTACAAGGTATAAATGACATAATATCAACTGCTAAATTAACCATTATCCATTGTACGTACTGTAAAATTACATTGTTCAAAACCACCATATGACCCGTCTTAAGCTTGTTTCGTCTATAAATAGTTAATAGTTACACAGATCAATATGATACCATCGACTTGTCTGTCTGAAAAGGGAATTACTTTTTTGCTTAAAGAGAAACTGTTCGATTCCGAACCTTCTCTATGTGTATACATGTATGTATGTAGGTACATGTCAGATTTTCTTCAAACTCTCACAGTGATTTTTCATTCATTATGCTCCCGTGTGTATAGATACACCAAAGTTAAAATGATAACTTCGTAGAGAAGTTGAACACCCGTAACTTCGATTTAAAAAAACGACATTAGATCCCGATGGAAACAGAAAACAGAATGCACACAGTCTCCCAAAGCACTGTATTTCTGCACCAATTAGAACAAGAGGGCCATGATGGCCCTATAAATGCTCACCAGGAGAAAAGGTCATTTTGAGATTAACATTGTTGAAGTTTTCTATACGAGTCCAAGTAAGATCAAGTGACCCATCTGGGCCGTTTTTTATCCCATGGCCATTATATGAACAGATTAAAAAGAGGTCTATTAGACAAAGCTAGATACCAAATATCTTAGCTCTAGGCCTTGTGGTTTCGGAGAAGAAGATTTTTTAAAATTTTCCTATATAAAATAGAATAAACCCCAGGGCTGGGCCAATTTTGACCCCGGGGCCATACTTTGAACAAACTTGGTAGAGGTCCACTAGACAATGCCATATACAAAATATCTAAGCTCTAGGCCTTGCAGTTTCGGAGAAGATTTTTTAATTTTTCCTATATAAGTCTATATAAATCAAGTGACCCCCGGGGCGGGGCCAATTTTGACCCTAGGGCAAACTTGGTAGAGGTCCACTAGACAATGCTACATACCAAATATCTTAGCTCTAGGCCTTGTGGTTTCGGAGAAGAAGATTTTTTTAATTTTTCTATATAAAATAGAATAAACCCCAGGGCAGGGCTAATTTTGACACTAGGGCAATAATTTGAACAAACTTGGTAGAGGTCCACTAGACAATGCTACATACAAAATATCTTAGCTCTAAGCCTTGTGGTTTCTGAGAAGAAGATTTTTTTAATTTTCCTATATAAGTCTATATAAATCAAGTGACCCCCGGGGCGGGGCCAATTTTGACCCTAGGGCAATAATTTGAACAAACTTGGTAGAGGTCCACAAGATAATGCTACATACCAAATTTCTTAGCTCTAGGCCTTGTGGTTTCGGAGAAGAAGATTTTTTAAATTTTCTTATATAAGTCTATATAAATCAAGTGACCCCCGGGGCGGGGCCAATTTTGACCCTAGGGCAATAATTTGAACAAACTTGGTAGAGGTCCACTAGACAATGCTACAAACCAAATATCTTAGCTCTAGGCCTTGTGGTTTCGGAGAAGAAGATTTTTTTAATTTTCCTATATAAAATAGAATAAACCCCAGGGCAGGGCCAATTTTGACCCTAGGACAATAATTTGTACAAACTTGGTAGAGGTCCACTAGATAATGCTACATACCATACATCTTAGCTCTAGGCCTTGTGGTTTCAGAGAAGAAGATTTTTTAAATTTTCCTATATAAGTCTATATAAATCAAGTGACCCCCGGGGCGGGGCCAATTTTGACCCTAGGGCAATAATTTGAACAAACTTGGTAGAGGTCGACTAGACTATGCTACACACCAAATATCAAAGCTCTAGGCATTGTAGTTTTTGACAAGAAGATTTTTTAAATTTCCTATATAAGTCTATGTAAAATCAAGTTACCCCCGGGGCGGAGCCAATTTTGACCCCAGGGAAATAATTTGAACAAACTTTGTAGAGTTCCATTAGACAATGCTACATACCAAATATCTAAGCTCTAGGCCCTGTGGTTTCGGACGAGAAGATTTTTTAAGTTCTTTCTATTTGTTGCCATAGCAACCAGAGTTTTTAATGAAATTTAATTTTTTGAACAACTTTGAAAGGGGACCACCCAAGGATCATTCCAGCAAAGTTTGGTTGCAATCGGCATAGCGGTGTAGGAGAAGATGTTGTTTTAAGTAAACATGGACGCCACGTAACGACGCACGACGCACGATGGACGCAGGGCGATCACAAAAGCTCACCTTGAGCACATTCGTGCTCTGGTGAGCTAAAAAGTCGTAGAGAGCACGTGACGTAAACTTGTAATCTGATAGGTCAGATATAACAACTGCCAAACAAGCTTAACTCGAGTTATGACATTTTGGCTGTTGGAAAGAGCGTGAACTGGAACTCAAAAGATAAATGAAATGTCTATAAACTAATGCTTTCAGGAACAGATAAGTTTGTAAGTTTCTATTTCTGTTTAAGTTTGCTTCGCTATTTCTGAATTCTCGTTTTTTTTATCGTAACAGACAGAAACAGACAGACTTATTTTCATTTTGCTTAATACGATCGGTAAGTCGTATAAAGTAAAATTTTGTTCATATATATACATAACCTGTCATGATTATTTTCATTGTTCATTTCAAGTTTACCTTTTTAGTGCCGCATGTAGTTTTTGGAAGTCTTAGTGGTTTGAGAATGACTTTTGAACACTTAACGCTTTCTTGACGGGTAGTCAATTTATTTCATCAATATTTAAGATACCACAATTTGAAGAAGTATTGTCCTCTAAAAATGATAAATTCGTAATAACACGATTTTGACTTCCACACGACGATATGGTTGTTTTACAAGGTTGACGAGTACATGTGTCCGTGTCATAATAACTTTGTTTAACCCATTTTACATTATTTTTTATATTTGATTTTCGATAACTAATTTCAAAAATCTGTTTCCACAAATCCGATATTGTTAATCCAAATCAGAGGTCTACGCCATCTCTTATTCACTCCTGTAAAAGTTGCCTTTAAGCCAAACGTCATAAATTCTGCAAAGTGTACAAATGCATATCATCGATTCGAAACTATTTTAAGCCAATGTTTATCTACGGGACATCTAATATGAACACAAGGGTCCAGTTCTATGTGATAATATTTATGTCTCATTATTTGCAAAAGTAATATGAGCTAATAAGAGCTAATTGCATTGATTAGATCGGGAAATCTAACTGAAGCAATCAGCGGTAACCCGGAGACAATCCCATTGTACAAATCTAGATACAGTGATAAACAGATAGTCACATTCTTCGTGAACGACCAACCCTAAGCGTTAAATAGAAGTTACACATACAGTACAGCCTATCCAGAGCTGCCCTAGTCTCGCCTCTCATGAGCAATAACCTCCCTTCAACAACAGCATCATTTTCCCAACTGTACGAATGAACTATAGATTTAACCTCTCTAGTGTAACAACCCCTCAATAACAACATCTCAGCTAGGCGCCCGGCAAAAATAGAAGTGTTTCGGGAGTAAAGGTACTGTGCGCAGTGTGTCTCAAAAGCCAACTTGGCTGGCCCTTTCAATAGGGGTAACACTATAATAATCAAACCATTGCCTTTACATTAAAGGACAATGTAGAAATTTGACGAAAGAAAATAAGTAAGGAACCGGTAAATTTATGTCTCATCCCATATCATGCCATAGAAAAAACTTCTGAATACGAGGAAAATATGATAGATTACTTCCTGCAGAATGTAAAAGCGGGTCTGAGAAAAGGTACAAGCCTTGTCCTCAACAAATAACATAACCTTCAGTATTTCACTTTGAAACTTTTTCACCGTCTCATATGCCCTTCAACAAAATATGAACAAGGAGAAAAACACCCGCATAATCTGACTTTGAAATGGAGATATTTCCGCGGAAATTACATGCTACAGGGTCTGTGAAGTTTAGTACAGAACAGAATAGAACTTGTTTCGCGTGATTCATTCTATTATTACATTTTGGGTTAAAACTCAGGAAAGGCAAAAAAGAACCATCCCATTAACGTTGGAGAGGGTTTTTATTAGGGCCCAGGAGGGTAAAGGGACAAATTCGTTTCTAGCTCCAGGAAATACCCCAAAAATAACAGGATGATTTAATATCATTAAACAATCATTTATTTCTGTTTTGTAATAGATTTAGATAAAAGTGATACATCTAGGACATGAATGCAATCAGACGTTCGGGGCCAAATCATATGATGATAACTGTAGCTAGTGCGCAACGAAGCAAGTAAGCTAGCGCAAAGAAAAATTTGAATAAGTGTAAGTAAATTTCGCCCATATAGTATCATTCCGGAGGCATTGGAAAATAAACTTAAGTAAGCATTATTGTAAAAACTTGCTAAATTATTAAGAGACCTTACTGCTTATTTTATGAACCCTTGATGAATACATTTGATTACATATCGTTTATACGTATTAATCTAAATAATCTGTAAATTTATTAAATCTTTATCATACGTTATTGAAACAAAAAACTAAAAATTCAAAATACCAGTTCATTAGACATGCTCATTACTCAACATTCAAATAGTCTGCTGTGAATGCAACGAAACAGATGAAAGATTTGACGAAATAAATTTTATAGCCAAACGGACTATTTTTGAGCGGTTGCTAGGGAACGGTTTTGAGAAATTTCAAAATCAATCGCTTCTGTTCATTCTCACAAAATATTCGAATTTCACAGAAACTTAACTCGGTTAACCATTATAATCAGTGTTGTAATATGATTTAAACTTTAAGTTAAAACACGCTGTGTGTCAGTTTTTTTCGCATGCGTGAATGAAGAACAACATTTATTCAAAATTTTCAATCGATTTTGTTTTGTTAGTACATCAATTTGGTCATATTCGATCATGTCTGTCCCGGGTTGGTCGTCGCCTGTTTTGAACTGTTTAAGCCAATAATAAAAATATGGATATTTATCCTAAAACGAACGATACGAAAAAATGTCTGCGACACAAACCAGTTTTCAACCGTTTTGTAGGTCTAGATTTTTTTCAGTATAGTTTAGTCATTTTCGAAACGCATTGTGTTTTTCGGTATCCACATTTTAAACAATATTCCGTCTGCGTCTGACTAGCAACTATAATTATTAAATAGTGTTAAATGAAAAATCAATTTTCAAGTGTACCCTCTTTGTTGTCTTGGTTCAAAATGAAAAGAAAATATTTGGGAAAAATGTAATTTAAAGAGTAAAGTCAATATTGAAGACATTTAGTTATAATTATATAGAAAACAACAAAATACATTGAACTATAAACTATAAAGTTCAATCTTTAGTCATAGTATGTGAAGAAAATTCAAAGCACTGAGAGTACTGTCAGAAGCGAAAGTTAAAATGTCACTGATCGATAATATTTGGTAGATATACATTAGATAACTAATAATACCCAAAATCTCAACCAACTCTAGGCCACAATGTTACAAACCCAAATGTATATATTGTTTGGACTAATATGTTCCTCAAAAGAAAGAGTTTTGGCCCAGTGTAATGAAGACATTTTGGTTAAGGTCAACTTGTTATGCTCCCAATTCTGTTGAAGTTAATAGTAAACTCATACCTCCACTTCCTGTTCACGGTAAAAACACATCTGACTCTAAAAACTTCGTAATTATATGTAATAATAGAGTTAGTATCTCCTGCATTAGAGTTAACTCTTTAGCGGTGTGATTGAGTGTGCTAGAGAAAGCCCCGAATTCAGTCAAACGGGCTGTTTATAATTCTGTTTGATAATAATTCATTTTTGTTGAAGTTGTTTTTAATAAAGATGTATTATGCAAACCCATCTCGCAAATAAGAATTTCATTTCGCGAGATCGAGTCCATACCGTACTTTAATTTATCCAGTAGGCGGAGTTACGGGTAACTGTCCTCGCTCTGCTAGTGTCTTTTAGCGATTCCCATGCAAAATAAACATAATCCTGCAAGGCTGCAATACATCCAACGTGTGTCATAACTGCAATCGGTAGAGTTATACAACCAGTGGTACTATTTTCAACGCGAATGTATGGATAAGAGGCGTCACGTTTTTGTTAATACAAAACTGCGTTTATCACTATAGAAGCTCTCGCTTCGCTTTCGCTTCTAAAAAGGTTCAGTTACGTTCAGTTATCCATGGTAAAACTTATAATGTAACCGCAAATAGAAATACTGAGCCGATAATGTAGAATATGTTGTCGTATTAGCGGATTTGTTTTTGCATTCCTGGTCATACAGAGTTCATTGCATTAATACATCTTCATCTGGGAGTTACAAAATGGCGTTAACTGTCATTAATTAATTATAATTGCTTAGCATAGTCAATTGGCCATATTGGATAAAGGCTCCAGAATCAATGCCTTAATTAAGCGATATAGTATCCCAAGTTTATCTAGGTTGAAACTCTGCAAGCGAGATATCAAACTTAACTACTCGGGCATTTCCGTTACTGAAAAATAAGTGTAGTTACAGATTTTGAATATGTGGGGTCCAGTTATTACTTTTTCAACACTAAGCACTAGACTGTTTTCTCAGAATGGCAGACTTTCAAACATGTTTTTTCCTGATTGATAAAATGGGCATCAAGTTCCCATTGAAAAAGAAACAGATTGATAGAAAATAGCCCGTGAACAACAACAACAATATTGGGGCCTGCCTATTATGTGAGATGTTTTTTCTTTACTAACAAATAAGTTCCGATTGGTACGGTGGCTTCAGTGTACATTTTGCCTTTCTCTGAAGCGCTACGTCGGATAACAGAGTATTTCGTGTGCTTTAAAAGTTCACCTTTTGCCAGTGCTTCGATGCGAAATAACAAAATTGGATTTTTGAAACACCGACTAATCATACTAATGTGTTGGATTTCTTATTTCACGCTCGAAAAAGATAAAAACACTACTTTTCTTTAATCATTTCATCCAGGTCGATTTTGACATTTTAATCTTTTCTGTAATTTATATCTGCCGTTTTTCCATTGATCTGGTCTGAAATACGCTGATAATGACAACAACTATTTTGGCCTGAATATCAATAATTAGAAGCTTAGAAAACGAATGACCATTTCAAAGACAAGCTAGTTTCTACACAAATCATATACTGCTGACCACAATTTTGGCATACACAATATCTGCACAAAATAGAAATCAAAGCGCTGATAGCGCTGGAGGAACAGGGTTTGATCCCGAGGTTAGACAAGTAATTATATTATCAGCCACACCGTGAATGGAGAGCCGCGACTGTGGTCCGGTGGTTAGTGCACTAGCAGGATTTGTAACCTGGAGATCCGGGTCGGATTCCCGGTCACTGCAGGTCATACCTTACAATGATTCCCCGTCACTGCAGGTCATACCTTTCAATGAATACATAGTGATCAATTCTTAACTAATATGTATTACATATACCTTGTTACTACTGTAGTAGTGTTATTTTCATATGAACCTGTATACAATGTATACATATAATTATCTTATATATAAACTGTCTGATTATATGACAGAGATGATGTATAAATGAATTGTTGACGACGGACGACAGACTCAGTCCGATCCTAATAGCTCACTCTCTGGCATTATGTAGCTAAAAAAGGCTTTACTTCTATATTAACTTTGTGATTTAAAAACAGTTTAAAATGTTTCTTATACAAATAAAGGCCAATTTCGCCAGTAAGATATCTTTCTAGGTAAAGCATGTAACATCCAAACTAAAGCCTACTGGGATTTTAATCAGTGATATTTTTTCTGTTTTAGTAGCAATATCATATTTCTGAGTGATACTATGACAATATCAAACTGCGTATTCTTTTCATTGATCAATATTCCAGCTACACATACAAGCCGCAGTTCAAAAATGATATCAGTTGTACTTTATCAACATTTCACATCTGAGAGTGGACATGAGGTATACAGAGCTCTGGTCAGCAAGTCATTTGAAGTTGGTTGATTAACAGTATTTTATGACCTTTCAATTAGCAACAGGCCATTACAGCGATTGCCAGGAAAAGACTGAAATACCCGGGAACATGATTGTTTAGTGATTACCTTGTTTACAGCGTGGGTTTAAACCACATTGTAAAATGACGTATTTTCATCGGATATTAAGCAGCGCAATAATCTCATCACGTTCAACTTTTATTTTAACGTATTTCATTCCATTCCATTCATTAAGCAACATGTTTCACGTATAATCTTAATACCATGCAAAGTCATTTTTATACGGACAGTGTAAACCAGATATGACTGAATGCCGTCTTCTCATTGGAACTATTTATTTGGTGTTGGGGGGGGGGGGGGAGAGAACTTCTTATGGGATGTGATACAGGAAACCAGTTGTTACTATTTTCTAGACGAATTATTCTTACGAGTATTTGTTTATTATAGCTGTTTGCGAGTACTTACTGTATTGTCTATTACTAGTTTGGCTAATCCTGGCCATTTGATTGGCTAATGGTGATTTCGGTAATTTTTGATTGGTCAATCATTGGACCGGCTATTCGTCGCGTTACCTGTCATGTTTGATTGAATCTGTTCGTCTGCTCTGTTGTTGAAACGCAAATAAGTAATGTACTGCTCAGTTAGGATAATTGTATAGTGACGCAGTGGTGGAGTCCATTTTTACGGTGTAAAACCGTTGTCAAATTATCATTGGACATATAGGCTGACTACATTATTTACAAATTTCAATAAATACATCAAGTGTCGGCGTAGCGCAGTTGGTAACGATGGTGTCTGACGATTATCTATTGATGTGAAAAGAACTGTGTGAGACCGCGACTTGGTACTTTTTCGCAAATTATTTTCTATGGCTATATATCTTTTTTAAAAAATCGTCAATTTTTTCGTCGTTTTTTTTTTTTGTAAGGAATATACTAGATCTAGTGTTTATATTGTTATCATCATTTTTATCGTTTGGCATATCTTTTTTGAAAATTTTTTTACATGTAATAAACATGATGGAAAATAGTCTTAGACATGTTGTTGTAATTCTGGTAATTACGATTGGTTCGCCATTAAAAGTCCACCTATTTTCAGCCATATTTAGCTAGTTGACATTCAGATAAGTTTGCACGAAATACCTGTGCGCGGTACTAATACTTCATGTACTTTTGCACTACACACTTTGCGTTACACAGGCCAATTATATATTTTGCATTCTTTTTCTTTACAATTTACTACTAAATATTATAAAGAAACTACAATTCATTTGCAAAAAGTTGAAAAAGAAAACGAAAAAAGAGACAACCGGAGAGGTTCGAACTCGCGATACAATTTTAGCCCCTGGTCAATTCTAAAGGCTTTACCAACTGCGCCAACCAGATATCTACACTATCATTGCTAAACTATAATACTATATTTGTTTCTTATAAACCCATTTTACCTGTTCAGACAATGGATGTAAACTTTTGTGTACACATAAAATGAAACGTCACTATCACATTATCCTAACTGGACAGTAGGCATCGTTCTATGATGTTAACGTGGCATAATATCGGGAACATCATTAGATGTAAGTTTAATGCGGTTGTATCATATCAGACTATGGTGAATTTGGTAGTATTTAGGGTGTACTTTATTCCATTGATGTATGGTATGGTAATACCATGTACATATGAACTATACATGAATGTATTCATTTGTCAAATACTCATGTTTGTCAAAATATGTGTATTATCTATAACTTGTAAATATGTTAAACTCTCTAAAATAGTGAAAAATACTATTACTAAAAAACGTTATATACAACGTTTTGTTCCTACCGTTTATAGCCGAAAAAATAAATCGGTTTTGAATTTGAAATGTAGACCAAATCAGCCATCGTGATGACATGGGAATGTTGACATATTGCAGCATCGCATGATGGTATACTAAATGCTGATATAGTAATCTTCACGCTGTGTAAATATTATGAAACCGATTTAGTTTACGTAATTCGACTAGGAAATCGTGACATTTGAATCTACGAAGAGCGCATGTAATACGCGACTATCAGAAAGTAATCAGAGTTTGTAAGACTGGAGAAAGCTAAATAAACAAACCTACATCAGGAAATAATTATAGTAATTTAGTTGCTGCTTACGAGGTTTCACAAGAACCACATATATACAAACACAATATAACTGATCAAGCAGATACAGTAATAGCTGAAGGCAAATCAAGAATTAAACATATCAAAGTGTTTTGAGACCAGTTCTAAACCACATGAGGTTGGTTGATTTTTTGTCTCAACATTAAGAATGACCAATGAATCGACTTTTACACTTATGGACAAAAGTCTTGTCCGTTCTCCAAATTAATGAAACACTTGATTGATTGTATTTATTGTATCCATTTGCTTATAGCCGTTCATTAATAAAAATGGTGCCATTGGAAAGAAGACGCTACGAGTCATCCATTGGTACAACTTGCTAAGTAGGTTTCTATGAAAGACGATATAAAGTAAACTAAATTACAGAGACGTAGTTTTACTGGTTTTAAAATAATAATGACACCCCAAAACGGACAAGACTTTTGTCCATAAGTATATTTGAAATACAATTTTCAAAGTCATAATACACAAGGCAAATGTTTGTGTGTTTTTTTCTATAAAATCTTGCTAACTACTTCAATTAAAACAATGTATATCCATTGAACAGTAATATGGCCAATGTAGGAAGAACAAGAGTTTCTTTTTCCAAGAAGAATATCTTGTCCGTAAAATCTTATTAGGTATCTGCATCGTAGTCTTTTGGTAGATCCTTGAACTCCGATTATTGGTCAGTAATATCACATTAAATTGGTTCTTTAAATATATTTATTCACCAACGGAATCGACGCCTCACGGTAGCATTCACAATAAACTGCTTACATACTAATTATAGATTCCCATAACAATGTACTGACAGATGAAAGTTTTGAAACTATACATCAAGAATCAAATCGTTAAAGAACTAATCATAAACAATAATATCTGTTAGAGACAGAGGTACGTGCATTCTTACAATAATTAAGATTCTTGGCCGACAGCTCTGTTCAAAATATTTCTTTTTTGTCATTGCAATATTGTGCATTCGCTAAAGCCTTCATTGTTTGGCACGAAACTAAAATTATTAATAAGTACTTCTTGTCTGTTGTTTGCACCGTTAGGTTTTTTTTATATCTTTTGTTGCTGTGTGTTTTATTTGGTGTCGTCTTTGGCATGAACGTAGTATGCACGATTTATTAAATGACAAGTAATGTTTATTGTAATCGAAAATTCAGATATCTTAGAACCGCTCAGTCAAAATATAGAGCAGTTAACATAAACACATGTGAGTATCTTTGCAGACATGAAATTCTAAAAAGAATATTAGGAAATACAAAAGTAATCCCTTAATTGACAATCTTTAGATTTCGTGGATTTCTCGTTAAGTCTAAAGAAAGTCCTTCAGTATCATTTATATAAAAGTCTTAAAGTTGAATATACGTTAAATGAACCATTTGCTTTCGGATAAAAACGAAAATGAAAATGGCGTTAAAATAATTTTATAACAATGACACGCGCAAGAACTGTTGCCCGTCCTTTTCGTTTTTCCCCAATGAAAAACAAAATATGAGAACTTTTGCAAATCTATTATGTACAATCATGTCCTTGTTCTTATTTCAACACAATAATGACATAAACAAATATACGTATATGTTTTAGATATTGCAATACCCATTGTGGCAAATGGCAAAAAAGCATCAGGTAACAGTAAACAAGATTCTGTCAGACATATTTTCATCAGATTCGTTTCAAAGTTGGAATTTTAAGAAGTCAAATGACGCGTCTGTCGTGTTTTACGGCGTTATTGATATCACATCTCAACGAAATTGCCTGCAGGTACTTGCGGAAATCTGATTTTTTTCGCTTTTTTTTCAGACAAGCGGGCAAATTAATTTAGGATCTTTTTTGGTCTATTGATCGTCCATAGGAAGATTAGTGTCGGAGATTAGGAGATTATTTAAAGCTTCGTATTTCTTCCGTCTATAAGCCCCATCGCATTAAAATGAAAAGACAACTTCTTTGTCAAACATTACGTAACCATTGGAGCATGTCAACAATCGCTACATTTTTTCTCATAGACATTATATTATAGGCAGGAAACTGATCAAGAGATATTTTTGAAACTTTGCATGATCACAGCATTATGATAACAGAAACATTTCCCTGATCTCGTTTTGACTTATCTGCCCTTGAATTTTTTGCTTATTTTAGGTCATTTGAAGATATAAAATACCCAGAGCATGATTGACATTAACGTGCTATCTTTTTGAATGGTATTGTATGAAAGGTTCTTTGTCGTGAGTTTACATGTACTGTCGATGTTTGATTTGACTTTTTTCTAGACGAATTATACTTATGAGTATTATTTTATTATAGCTGTTTGCGAGTATATAATGAAGTGTATATTACTAGTTTGGCTTATCCTGGCCATTTGATTGGCTAATGGTGATGGCTGAATCTATTAATAGTTGACAGGTAAGTAAATCATGAAAGCATTGCCTAGATAAGTTGTCGTGTGGCTATTTGAAGTTCAATGTGGTTATATTATAGTGCTCAGATTTATGGTGAATTCGTTAACATTTAGGGTTGATGTTATTTGATTGATGTATGGTATGATATTACAATGTCCTTGTGAACTATATACATGAATTTATTCATTTGTCAAATACTCATAATTGTCATTATAATGTGTATTACTCATATCACGTAAATATTTTATACTTTCTATATTGGAGGATTGAATAAAATATACAGACAATATCCTTTATGAAAAAGCAACTTCATACAAAAAACCTAAACCAATATGCTTCTTGTAATTCGTCTACCTTTTGTTATAGTTTTTCTTGTTATAATGTATTCATTTAAATATGTTTGTTCGTGTTGCATGTATGTTAACACGCAGAATAGTATACGTACATGTTTGTATTTCGAAAGAGAAAAAGGAAAAAATATTTGTATTTGTTATAGTTGTGCTTGTTAAAGGTATGATCAATATGACACGACACCAAAATGATGTTTTGAGGAAGATCTCAAAAGCTTTGATTAAAATAATTAAAATCTTGTTTATTTTGGAAATACAGTTTCAGTAATTAATTACAGTACAACCTCTCCAAAGTGACACCATTAAGGAGTAACAAAATTATGTTGTTGTAAAGAGGTTGTTGCTCTAGAGAGGTTAAATTAATACAATATAGTTAAATCGTACGGCAAGAAAACTCACGTGGTTGTTGATGGGAGGTTGTTACTCTAGAGAGGTTAAACTAATACAATGTAGTTAAATCGCACGGCAAGAAAACTCACGTGGTTGTTGATGGGAGGTTGTTACTCTAGAGAGGTTAAACTAATACAATGTAGTTAAATCGTACGGCAAGAAAACTCACGTGGTTGTTGATGGGAGGTTGTTACTCTAGAGAGGTTAAACTAATACAATGTAGTTAAATCGCACGGCAAGAAAACTCACGTGGTTGTTGAAGGGAGGTTATTACTCCAGAGAGGAGATATCCAAGGAAACATGAAGGGAAGTCAAAGTATAATTCACATTAATAAACGTATCTTATGAAAACATCAATAGTATGCTTGTTTTGTACCGGTTCTGTTTGTCATATCGAATAAGTAAGTTGGGAAAATATTCTAAACAAAAGTACTCATGTATTGTGCACATACTTGAGATGGTGATGTTTCCGAGAAATGCACATACACGTTCAACGTCAAATGTGTCTATTTATGTTTAACAATGTTTTAGTCATATATGGAGGCCGGTTCACTTAACCAGTTTTCTGGACTCTATTCTAGCCAGTACTAACGTACCCTTACGTTAGGAACCAGTAACTTCTCCATATGTCCAACAGTTCAAACAAAGATAAACAAATGGAGTCTTATCGGCTTTTAAATGCTTAGATAAACATTTTATATGATCAGTAATGGCACTCCCACTGCAGAAAGGGTGTTTGAAACGTGTGACATAACAATCAGTGATGTTACTTAAACCATAATGTGGCACTTGTTAAAACTATTCAGATAACGTTGAAGTGGATAACATTTCAATAGTGTTGGAATGAATCGTAGAAAATGACAATCTTTAAACGGCATTAAACCGTATCTTTATCAAGTGCTGAAGCGCTTGGTTATGCAATAAACGGCAGTATGGAATTTATATATTTTCGAAGGTCGGTTGAACACTCTTTTCAATGCGCATCTTGGTGTTCAGCAGAAAAAATCTTACGCCAACACAAGCAAAGTGATATGTTGCTAATGGCACTATGTGAAGAAGAGAACAACAACACGTGTATAATCGAGATTTTATATCGTGTTTGTGATCCACGCATCCTGACAAGAACGCCACCATAAGTCATACAATAGCTTGGGTATCATAAATAACCAGGAGTCCTTCGCGACGGGGTCAATTCCGAACAAATCTGAAATATTCTGATTTTAGAAGTAAATGCCCATAAATGCATTTAGCTTATTTTGGGATTAATAAAAAGAGCCTTGTTATGTAAATTTCAACTCGTGCAGTCTTAAATCGCCATTATTTTCATATTTATTCAAGTCTAACAAGAAATACTATAACAAAACGTTATAGGTAGACGAATTACAAGAAGCGTTGTTTTAGGTTTTTTGTATGAAGTTGTTTTTTTCATTAAGGATATTGACAGTCTATTTTATTAAATCCTCCATTATGGAGAGTATAACATATTTTCAAGTTATAAATAATACACATAAAAAAATATATTGACAATCATGAGTAGTTGACAAATGAATAAATTCATGTATATAGTTCACAAGTACATGGTAATACCATATATCAATCAAATAGAATAAACCCTAAATGCTAACAAATTCACCATAATCTGCTATGATACAACCACATTGAACTTCAAATAGCATTTCCGATATTATACCACACAACAGCTTATCTAGGTGAACATCATAGAGCAATGCATGCATGATTTACTTACCTACCAACTATTAACAAAAGAGCAGATGAACAGATTCAGTCAAACGTGACAGGTTGTGCGAGGATTAGCCAGTCCAATGATTGACAAATCAAAATGACCGACATCACCATTAGCCAATCAAATGGCCAGGATTACCTAGTAATAGACACTATACTATATACCCGAAAACAACTAGAATAAACTCGTACCCATTACTAAAATTCGTCCAGAAAAATCCGAGAGCTGATTGCGTAAATCTTCAATTGGATGGAATTTTGAAACTAACAGAATTCTGAAAAAATGTAAACGTATTTGTTTATAGAATCGTGAGCATCCATTCTATTTTCGTCAGTTTTTTTGAATTTCTAGACAGTTAACTTACACTAACTAATTCATCAATACCTTTACGTTATAAATGCACTGAACAAATAAGGTAATACACATTCTTTACAGAATTATTTTCACTTGTTCTGCTATGAAAGCATACGCCGTGGTAGTCAAAATTCTGATACTCCTAAAATACTAATCCGATATCTATTTGAAGTTTGCATAAAAGTTCGACGCTCTTGCTCTGATGAAAAATGTATCTGTGTATTATAAAACCGTGTTCGTCTAATACAGATTTTACCAATCAATATGGCTGTTGTAAAACAATGTTCTAGGTTATGGAATTTTCCGCCATTTTGAAACGATAATGTAATTAAATTGGAAAAGCGAACGGAAATCGGCAAGTGCGTCGGACAATCATATATCCTTCAAGTCATAAAAGTTTATTGATAAAGCACAATAAATTGTTTTTCCGTCGTTCGCTCAACAAATCTTGCTTTGGAGTTTTGCTTAATATACATTCATAATTAGAAATGAGAAGCGAATATTATATAGTGTAGGCAATTCACGTCACAATTACCAAATAATGTAATAAATCTGAGCATATTTCCGTAACCGTATTATCAATCGCTTTTGAGCAGGTTACTGACAAATAAACATTCCCACATAACACCTCATAACTCAAATAATCCTCAAAAATGGCATGCCCCTATTTTTCAGGATTCGCCGTCTTGAGTTGAACATCTAAGTAAAAACAAAGAAAAAATGTCTTATAAAGCACACAAGGAATAAAAACGACTAATAATATATCACCTCTGTATTACGTCTTAAAGTGTCTTAAACATTCGCGATAGGAAACTAGAACATACGTGTGCTTGGATACATTTTCCAACCCAACTTCTAGGTAATTTTTTTCTCTTACAAACTAAGTGTTCATAAAGATCTGGAATTACCTTGTTCGAGTGGTTTGTGTTTTGGAATTAGGATTTTCCGAAAGCGCTTAATGTTACTAGTTGTGTTCATACTTAGGAAACTTAGCGATTTTACGAACAATTAAAATTTACGGTAATGTAAAAAAATCCAAAATGGTTATTTCTTGAGAAATTGTGTTATATTTTACATAATGTACAACGACAAGAATAAACATACTAAAGTAATTCACATATCGATAAAAATACGTACGTTGATACAGTAAAACCTTGATTTAAAATATTACCACAGTCCTCTTACAATGACCACTTATTTTCTGGTCGGTTTTTCTTCTACATAGAAACTTAATAATGTTTCCATCTCTTTAAACTGACAAATTCAAGGTCCAAAAGTGTTTCTATCTATCGAAGCTTGACCTGATATTTATTTAATGTCTAAACAATCTAAGAGACGAATATTGTGACGTGAACATCTCAAACGATTGCTTGTCACAAACTATCCCCCCTCGAAAGGAATTCATGAAATCATAAAATTATTGTTTCTTTTACTATTCTAGTTATATATTTGAAATAGTTCATGAAGCATGAATACCTATTCGAGGTTGGAATGCAGTTATCTCTGAAGCCAAAAGCAGTGTTACAAGTAAATAAGCACAATTGTATTGATAACAGCCAACACACGTTATTTTACCTGGACTGACTTAACTAGGGGTTGGTCCCTTTTCAGTTAGTTACTAGAACAAAAATGTCTCGATATTTTGGTATTATAGGTAAAAAATGGAAAATTCAGGATTATATTATCATCAAATTTTAAGTGATCTTTTTAACTGTCACGTTGTAGTCCCTCCATTAAGTTTTTCTGTGACCATAGTTGAGAAAATTATGGCAATATGTATCAATAACTTATATAAGACAAGAAAAGAAGATACACCAAGATTATGAAAGTCAGCCTTAAAAATACGACAGCAGACGCTGCACGTGTCTTATTGATTTGAATTACACAGATGGGACTTCTATAAAACTAGAATCTTACAGTAAGTATTATCCAGACACTCGCGTGCCCATCAGGCAGATGGTTGTCGTATTTCAGCAAATATGTACGTATTGTTTACCTGTTCGTGCGAAGAATTGAACAAATTTTGCAGACATCTACGAAACTTTAACCATAAGCCCGATTCGTCTTTTCTGTTGATATGGAATATCTTATCGCCGCGTTATAAAATGTGCGTGAGAATCTAGCGTACGATTTTTGTCAAGTAAATATTTACGGTATTTTCGCCGATTTTCACTATTTATTGGACAAAAGAATGTTACCTGGTCGGTTAAATTAGCCATATGGTGATTGTGAATTAGCACTGGTACAAAATCGTAAACAATACAAAACTACATGTGTCAGATTTTTTCGGGTTCACAAAAGGTATATTTATCAACAGATGGTAACACGATCGCTGAAAATATACAATAGTGGCCTACTTTTATAACATACCGAAACAATCAACCGATAGTTTGTATAATACATTGCCATTTTAATGTGTAAATCTTTGTGCAAGCCTTGTATTGTGAATAACGCAAAATGCAACATCGCGTAAAATTTACGTTATACATGTAGTAAATCAAAACATGTATACAAGCTATGGGGCATCGATAGCTGCATTCACAATAATTAGTTACAAATACACATGTACTAAATTTTATAAATTTATTTATTTGGGTTTAACACCGTTAATCATCGTGCTTGAGTTATGTTCTGGGGATGAGTCACCTTACAAGTTTTCCTGGACTATATTTCACCAGTACTAACTTTAGGAACTTCTTTACATGTGAAGGAAAATCGACACTGTCGTCAAATCTTCATGGAACGATATGACATGCTGTGACCGGAATCGTACCTGGATCACCGTGCTACAAATCCAGCGCACAAACCACTGGACCGCGGCTGCGACCTGTATGTATAACCACTGGACCGCGGCTGCGACCTGTATGTATAACCACTGGACCGCGGCTGCGACCTGTATGTATAACCACTGGACCGCGGCTGCGACCTGTATGTATAACCACTGGACCGCAGCTGCGACCTGTATGTATAACCACTGGACCGC
This sequence comes from Lutraria lutraria, assembly GCA_964023205.1. Lineage (NCBI taxonomy): Eukaryota > Metazoa > Mollusca > Bivalvia > Venerida > Mactridae > Lutraria > Lutraria lutraria. The sequence continues at coordinate 44,553,813 of OZ026836.1, forward strand.
GGCTGCGACCTGTATGTATAACCACTGGACCGCGGCTGCGACCTGTATGTATAACCACTGGACAAATGCAAGCATATTATGGCTTGAAATAAGGTGTCAGTCCGTAATAGCAAGAAATTTAAATATCCAAAAGATGCAGCTAAAATCCATTTTAACCACGATATAGACCTCCTCTTATGAGGACCACTGTTACATTCTTCCGAAGTCTGCCTTAATAAATGTACAATACAGTTAAAACAACAACAACACGCGTTAAAAATGTCTTTATGTTATTTAACGTTTCGGCATTGAGCCTTCGTCAGAATAATACATAATAACAAACAACGGACGTGACGTCATGTAATATTTGACCTTACGTTAAAGGGCGGAATATATATTACATAAAATAAAATAACATGCATGAATGAACAAATTAATGTGTCATTTAGAATTTAGCTATAGTACCATACGGATATAAAATACAAATATTTCCTATAGAATTATGATATTTCCTATAGAATTATGATATAAAAATACAAATATTACCGGTTTTTATAAATAAATGTAAAGGTACAACTCATTAAAGTTCTACACTTCTAAATCAGGTCACAGAAATGAAGCAAGAAGGTTAGAATCAAAAACCAGTATCTATTTAAACTTAATCAATAATTTATAACATCATGACAGCATTACGATAATGACAGACAGACCTACCGTGTCAACATCGATCTGTGTTCATATTTACACAAACACACACAAACGTTCGGGGATTTATTAGTACTTTAATCATAAAGTAACTACAATGTTTCTAGTAAATAAATTGCAAAAGCAGGACTGACCATAAAAATATAAATAACCATTATCTAAAACGTCAAAATGAAGTCAAAAGCTAAACATAAGATATCAAAATCCAAGCACATGTCGGCGTTTTAAGGAAATTCAGACAGTGAAGGCTATTTTCCTAGACATACAACTTCCACGATATTCTACAACATCCCAGAGCAGATCCCTACATGACTATAATCACAAGAAAGTAGTTCTTAACCTCCACCAACACAGCTCGTATCAAGTCAGCCTGTCAACACAAAGCATTTTTGTTTATTATAGTGTCTTTTGGGTTGCATAGTACCCCCCGAATCCCTCCTCTTTGTGCTGGGCGCCTTGAAGAATGACATCATTACCACTCGGTCACAGTATATTTCAAACTGAAATGAGACCCCACTTTTATCTAAACCAATACATGTTGGTTCCTAGTGTGCTCTGTAATTGAAAGTTTTCTACATTACCTAAACACACAAAAATCAATAACAATATTAACCAACAAATATCGTTGATTAGTCTGGCTGGGTAACTAGAACAAAGCATGTGGTTGAAAAAAGACATCCTTTGTGGTTTGTACGCGTTATTCACACGTGTCAACTCTAATAAATAATTCAGACTTATATTGTACAGTCATATACAAAACCATGGCCTTGTCAGATGTATTGATCTTTCCACTAAATTGGGCTTAGGGTGAGAAATTGTAATCATGCTGTAATTTACCTCCAAGTAAATAAATGAAGATGCTATATTGTTGCTAACGGTCACATACTATAGGTATTGATCTATATACAAGACTAGACTTTTTTACTTTTCTTGTTCATTTTCATAACACTGTCAAACGGTTTGGACAAGAAAAGCAAAAAAGTAGAGGGCCTACAGTGACAAAAATCTGAACCGGAGGTAGACCTTTATGTAAGGAGTTGCAACAGTTATGTGGCTTTAGAAGAAAACGAAAAATAATGCACTTACGTGATGTTTTCCTAGTTTAATTGACAGAAAACGCGCTTGTAACGATAACATTGTGACGTCACTAGGTCACGTGGATTCCCCACACTGATATAGACATTGCCCCAATGTGTATGTCGTAAAAATATCACATCACATGAAAATATTATTTTTATAATTTCCAAGAATTGACAAACATAAACAGAACATCTATCTATATACTTTTTAGTATGATTAATGATAATGCCTGAGGATCTCCGAATGATTTGTTATTATCATTCTACCGCTCGTGAAACTTCGGTTATTTCCGTTTTTCGTAATGCAGAGGCGACTGTAGTGTATTGCTCAATGTTTTATCATTTCTCTCAATATTCCATTTTGCATGTATAATTATAGGGATACCGATAAGTGCAGATGCTTAAATACTTTATCTGTATATTTTGTCTAATCATAGACAGATTCAGAAACAGAAACAATTAATGGACCAGTAAATAGGAGCGATAATTCTTCGAGAAACGTCGGCGTACATTATACAACTCCTACGTTCATAAATGAAGAGTTTCGGACATTTTTAGTGTACTTTTAGTTTTGCACATCAGTGACTATAATTATAATTTTGACTATAAAAATAAATGGAGGAAGATATGGGGATAATGTAGATATTGTAGAAATATCTAGAATTATCAGACAGGAATGTCAGACTTAAGATATAAGTTCACATATAGATAACAAGTATCCGAATTCAAAATTATATTGACATTCTATAGATATAGTATATAGATAAACAAAATTAGTTCCGAGCGATGGAAAGAAGTACGATAGTGTCTTGGTACGAAACTGTAAACACTTATTTGCATGTTATCTTAATTAATTTGTTTCTTGACATTCGAAATCAAATGCTGCATTTATGTGTGATTATTGCTCAAAGCTATTCTTATTTTCAGGAATAGTTTGCGACAAGAACTCGTAAAATAATCACAATTATAGTGTAGCAGAATACTAGGTAAACAAAATACTAATTACAGGTACATCCCACTTTCAGTTCATCTCATTTATAAAACTAACTCATTTTTAAGACCATTGTTTTCAGATCGGATATTTAAACCACCTCAATAATAGAACAAATTTCCTTCGGTCTTAAAGGTGTTTTTATTTGATATTTTGTGTATTCATCCCGGCGGCTAAAACAAATACAGTACAACCTCTCCATAGCAACAACCTTTAGGTTAGCAACATCATATTGTTGTTAAGAGATTGTTGCTCTACAAAATTTGAATAAATAGTTATACCATGCAGTGGGAAAAAATCATGCTGTTGTTCAAGAGCAGGACCTCTGATCTGGAGAGGTTTTATTGGACCTCTGATCTGGAGAGGTTTTATTGGACCTCTGATCTGGAGAGGTTTTATTGTATCAAGTAGAATGACAGTAGTTTGCGGTAATACACACACAAACATACTTGAAAAAAAGTCAAGTTATTCAAAATTACTCATAGCAAAGTGTCCAAAAACGTGCAAAAATCGGCACATAATGTATAATAAATAAACAACAGAAAATTCAAACAATCAACCCACATCCACTACATCCACAACTACGTCGATGAATTCTAAACAAATTACTCTGCACTTGTTTCCGTCCAATAAAAATAAGTACAGCGTGGTGGGTATAGTTTGGAACGATACAAGATTTTCTTAATTTGCACATTAACAAGAATTCTTCCGGGCTATAGATGTTAATCATTACATTGTATTATTATCACTGATCATATAAAAATCTAGGAATTGAAGAAATATGTTTTTATTGTTATGCACCTAAATAGTTACATGTGGGGAACTCAGAAAATTATCTGTTTTATAGTACAAATCGTAAAATGTTTTTAGTATATACATTTATACATGTATTTTACATGCGCTGTCTTCCGATATATCAGTGCCTTACACCGGTAACGATGAAGAACCAGGAACACTATTCGAAATAAGAATAGGGATGTAAATACCCGCTTCTCCTGTACTAGTTCTTCTGTATATTGAGAGTTAACTTTTTAATGGACGCGCATTTTCGAACGGTTTGTGAGTCAACTATTCTAAAACAAACAGGAACACTGCGTTAAGAATACAAAATGTTTAGGAATATGATTAGTCCAATAAAAGCCTGTGATCAAACATTGAGTAAACGTCGCTGGGAATCAGCGGTTTTGTGAGATTCAATAATACCAGGCGACCTCGGTAATAATTTATAATATTGTCATTTCTTATGCATTGTGAGAACTAAGGCATTGACAGTAATTAAGGCTCGTGGTCGGTGATTGTATGTTATTACTGAAAGAATTATGAGATAATTGTACAAAGTGTTCAGGATGAGAAATTAAACCTCCGAGTTCGGAAACCAGTCAGTCGATTCAGTATTTCCATTGGTTAATTTTCAAACTGTGTTCACAATCAACCAATCAGGTGCTTCATTTAGCTCACTGGCATCCGAATTAAGATTTATCACTTCAGAAAAGAATCGATAATGTAAATGAATAAATAAGAGACAAGAAAGACTGTGTCTGAGAAAACAATTACAAAATCTCCTCTTTTGGACGCATGTAAGTACCATGTTCATGATGGTTACACTAAAATAACATTGATATTTGTCAGATAGACCCTTTTAATCCTAATGTGACGACATGTAATGTATTTGTATATACTTGACAATGTATACCTTAATACACGGCTAAGATACAGTTTATACGTTCTGTTTTATTTTGATTGACTTGATTGTGAAAATTGTCTAAAATTGTCCAATTTAAATTACAACAACTTATTTAAAACAAAGAGCATATTCAGTCTGTAAAACCGGCTGACGAAAACCATCGAAAGTAGATAAACAGTTGGATTTATAATAATTTAGTTATTCGATATATTGTAGCAATAAAAAAAAGATAAATGTTTCGTTGTTTGTGTAATGATAACGAGTTTTGCAGCTTTCAAAAGTACGCTAAACGCAAATCTGGGTCGATTTATATATCTATCTGTTGTTTAACGGCCCTACAGGCAACAATGGACTTTTCAGAACCGCTCCAGAGAGATGGGAGATAAGATACAAGAGAACCCCCTACTCTTTTCGAAACCTGGATAGAACCACCGACCATCTGTAAGTTATCTGATGAATTATTTGAAAAAACAGTATACGAAAGTGTAGGCTATGTTTGCACGACTGCCATTATTCCTACGTATTCTTAAATAAACAGTTTACCCGTGTTACAATCAGTATTAAAACGGCATGAACTTCTTACGAAATTTGATAAAAACATTGTGAACATTATGACGTAAATATGATATAAACTCGTAATAACATCGCGCGTCTTATTACGTAAGAAATAACCAAGACAATGTATAACACGAGGACCGTGATGGCCCTATATCGCTCACCAGATAAACACGAGGACCGTGATGGCCCTATATCGCTCACCAGATAAACACGAGGACCGTGATGGCCCTATATCGCTCACCAGATAAACACGAGGACCGTGATGGCCCTATATCGCTCACCAGATAAACACGAGGACCGTGATGGCCCTATATCGCTCACCAGATAAACACGAGGACCGTGATGGCCCTATATCGCTCACCAGATAAACACGAGGACCGTGATGGCCCTATATCGCTCACCAGATAAACACGAGAACCATGATGGCCATATATCGCTCACCAGATAAACACGAGGACCAGGATGGCCCTACATCGCTCACCAGATAAACACGAGGACTGTGATGGCCCTATATCGCTCACCAGATAAACACGAGGACCAGGATGGCCCTACATCGCTCACCAGATAAACACGAGGACTGTGATGGCCCTATATCGCTCACCAGATAAACACGAGGACCGTGATGGCCCTATATCGCTCACCAGATAAACACGAGGACCAGGATGGCCCTATATCGCTCACCAGATAAACACGAGAACCATGATGGCCATATATCGCTCACCAGATAAACACGAGAACCATGATGGCCATATATCGCTCACCAGATAAACACGAGGATCGTGATGGCCCTATATCGCTCACCAGATAAACACGAGGACCGTGATGGCCCTATATCGCTCACCAGATAAACACGAGAACCATGATGGCCATATATCGCTCACCAGATAAACACGAGAACCATGATGGCCCTATATCGCTCACCAGATAAACACGAGGACCAGGATGGCCCTATATCGCTCACCAGATAAACACGAGAACCATGATGGCCATATATCGCTCACCAGATAAACACGAGGACCGTGATGGCCCTATATCGCTAACCAGATAAACACGAGAACCATGATGGCCATATATCGCTCACCAGATAAACACGAGAACCATGATGGCCCTATATCGCTCACCAGATAAACACGAGGACCGTGATGGCCCTATATCGCTCACCAGATAAACACGAGAACCATGATGGCCATATATCGCTCACCAGATAAACACGAGAACCATGATGGCCATATATCGCTCACCAGATAAACACGAGGACCGTGATGGCCCTATATCGCTCACCAGATAAACACGAGGACCGTGATGGCCCTATATCGCTCACCAGATAAACACGAGGACCGTGATGGCCCTATATCGCTCACCAGATAAACACGAGGACCGTGATGGCCCTATATCGCTCACCACATAAACACGAGGACCGTGATGGCCCTATATCGCTCACCAGATAAACACGAGGACCGTGATGGCCCTATATCGCTCACCAGATAAACACGAGGACCGTGATGGCCCTATATCGCTCACCAGATAAACACGAGAACCATGATGGCCATATATCGCTCACCAGATAAACACGAGGACCAGGATGGCCATATATCGCTCACCAGATAAACACGAGGACCAGGATGGCCCTACATCGCTCACCAGATAAACACGAGGACTGTGATGGCCCTATATCGCTCACCAGATAAACACGAGGACCGTGATGGCCCTATATCGCTCACCAGATAAACACGAGGACCAGGATGGCCCTATATCGCTCACCAGATAAACACGAGGACCAGGATGGCCCTATATCTCTCACCAGATAAACACGAGGACCAGGATGGCCCTATATCGCTCACCAGATAAACACGAGGACCAGGATGGCCCTATATCGCTCACCAGATAAACACGAGGACCAGGATGGCCCTATATCGCTCACCAGATAAACACGAGGACCAGGATGGCCCTATATCGCTCACCAGATAAACACGAGGACCAGGATGGCCCTATATCGCTCACCAGATAAACACGAGGACCAGGATGGCCATATATCGCTCACCAGATAAACACGAGGACCAGGATGGCCATATATCGCTCACCAGATAAACACGAGAACCATGATGGCCCTATATCGCTCACCAGATAAACACGAGAACCATGATGGCCCTATATCGCTCACCAGATAAACACGAGGACCAGGATGGCCCTATATCGCTCACCAGATAAAAAAAACTCTTAGAGAAAATTATCATGAGCCTTTGTAAAATTAAGTGACCCTGGGGCGGGGCCAATTTTGCCCCTACGGTAATAATTTAAATAAACTTGGTAGATGTCCACCAAGCAATGTTACATACAAAATATGTAAGCTCTATGCCTTGACTTGACTATGTTTTGGACAAGAAGATTTTCTTGTTTTCCTATATAAATAAATCATGTGACCCCGGGGCGGGGCTAATTTTTACCCTGTATGTCAAATATATGAGGCTACATACAAAATATCTAGGCTCTAGGCATTGTAGTTTCTTACAAGAAGATTTAAAAAAAATCCCTATATAAGTCTATACATAAAATCAAGTGAACCCTCGGGCAGGGTGAATTTTGACTCTAGGACGATAATTTGAAAAACAACTTGGAAGAGGTCCACTAGACAATTCTACACAATAAATATCTAAGCTCTAGGCATTGTAGTTTCTGACAAGAATTCTTTTTTAAATTTCCCTATTTAAGTCTATGTAAAAATCAAGTGACCCCTGGGGCGGTGCCAATTTTGACTCTAGTATATAGTTTCAGTTGTATTTTCCAAAAACGGAGAGTTACTGATTTTAAGAGTTCATCGAAAAATATTAGATTTCTAAAATCTGTAAAAATAAATCTCAAAATTGAATAATGCGAATATGATCTAGTGGACACATGGATTAGCCTATGATTTGATTTTATGTGATTAATTATAAAGAAATATCTGCAGCTTTTACACAAAAAATGTGAAAAAAATAGATTGTACAGCGACCGTTAGCATCTTATAATTAGACTGTCAATCAAGAGCTTGTTTTCAGTTAAGGAAGGATTTCCCAGCTTTAAAACTGACTGACTACAGTATTTATAAATCCGTTTACAGATAACTAGGTCATAAAATAAGAATATTTCTACGATATTTCAATGAATAATTTTGAATTCAGATGTAGATGTTCGATTATATGTAATATAATATTGAAATAAATATTGAAGGTATTTGTGATGTTATTACAGATAATGTGTGTCGGGGGGATGGGGGGTTAAGTTATAGAGCAATAAGCCAAAGATGATCAGAGCGGAAAAGAAAGTCACAGAACAGAATAGAACTGCATTGAACCAAAGATATTTTTTTGTTTGCCGTTTACGAATCTAAGTCATATATTAGAACAGAACAAAACAACGAATAATACAGAACCGACTAGAAAAATAAAGCAAATAAGATGAATACAGTTGATGTTAATGTTGTTGATGCCTATGATGTTAATGATGTTGATGTTGATAATGATTATGATGATAATAATGATGTGTTGTTGTTGATATAATTGATGATGATGATGGTGATGAGGTCTTTGTCTTTCATGATGATGTTGATGATGCCGATGATGATGATGATAATGATGACAGTGTTCAAGCAAAATCTAGACAGCTAAATGTGTAATACATTATACCTTAATATAAATGAGAACTGATATTATTGTTCTGTTCGATAGTGAAATTGAAACACGGAAAATAGTATTCAGTTGGAGACATATTGTCCAACAATGATCTAACCATCAGATCTGACACAATAAAAAGTTAAGATAATGATTCACACTGTACAGATTTCTGTTTATTCACCAAACTGGTGGTATGCATGCTTTCAAACATCAAAAGAACTAAGAAAAATGCATTTTCAAAGGAATTTAGCACGAGCGTTCGTAAACAGGTAAAATACTAGATGAATGAACGAGGCTTTATCATAAATACCATTATGTTCACATATTGAAAATAAGACCATAGAACGGAAGTTGTGCGAGCGTTATGTCTGCGAGAGAAATGAAAATAATTACTTCTTTCCTCCGATCTCATTTACAAGAGAGTATCTGAACGAATAACGACCTTAACGAATACATATATATTAAAAGTTCATCTGAGACTGGAATCAAACATACTATTACAGACTATTGTATGTTTGATTCCAGTCTCATATTGAAATTGATATGAACATATAGGAGAAAATAAAACACATTCCCACCTTAAAAAACACAAGAGCGCCGCAGACGGTACCAACGCTCGTCTGTTCACCGCCTCAGTGAGATCTATCCACATTTGAAGTTTCATGTTGCTGAGTTATGAGCTACATTGAAGTTTTTGCACAGCCGCAGACGACGCAGACGAAGTGGACCTTCTGTTTTCGAAGAAAATGTCGAGCTATTGTGATAACTGCAACCACAATAGCTCGACTTTTTCTTCGAAAGCCGAGTTAATAATCATTTAGATACTACATGTATCAGATAAAGTTTGCTTTGAAACGATACTGAATCTCTGTGGCATAATTATGCCAACTTTGAAGGAAGTCCATTACTTTGATTTTCAAGTTGTTTTAAGTCGACACAATACATCAGAGATCCACGCATTACGCCTTAGAGAATAAAATAATAAAGAAGAAATAGGATACTGAGAGTGAAATGTGTAAATATTCTGTGTAAGGATGCTATTATCTCGGACAAAGCTTTAAGTGTATACATTCTGTGTAAGGATGCTATTGTCTCGGACAAAGCTTTAAGTGTATACATTCTGTGTAAGCATGCTATTATCTCGGACAAAGCTTTAAGTGTATACATTCTGTGTAAGGATGCTATTGTCTCGGACAAAGCTTTAAGTGTATACATTCTGTGTAAGGATGCTATTGTCTCGGACAAAGCTTTAAGTGTATATATTCTGTGTAAGGATGCTATTATCTCGGACAAAGCTTTAAGTGTATACATTCTGTGTAAGGATGCTATTGTCTCGGACAAAGCTTTAAGGGTATACATTCTGTGTAAGGATGCTATTATCTCGGACAAAGCTTTAAGTGTATACATTCTGTGTAAGGATGTTATTGTCTCGGACAAAGCTTTAAGTGTATACATTCTGTGTAAGGATGTTATTATCTCGGACAAAGCTTTAAGTGTATACATTCTGTGTAAGGATGTTATTATCTCGGACAAAGCTTTAAGTGTATACATTCTGTGTAAGGATGCTATTGTCTCGGACAAAGCTTTAAGTGTATACATTCTGTGTAAGCATGCTATTATCTCGGACAAAGCTTTAAGTGTATACATTCTGTGTAAGCATGCTATTATCTCGGACAAAGCTTTAAGTGTATACATTCTGTGTAAGGATGCTATTGTCTCGGACAAAGCTTTAAGTGTATACATTATGTGTAAGGATGTTGTCTCTGACAAACTTTAAGCGTATACAAAAGTGTTATTTGTATGTTTATAATGGTGTTGTCACATTTTCAGGCTTACGTAAGTTTCTTAATGTGCATTGTTCCAATATATTATCAACCATTTTGGTATTGAGACAAGATTTAGACGACCACAAAAGATGCAAAGATCACGAAGCGGTAAAGAAATCTGCTTCCAACAAAATCCTCTACAACTTTTATATTTATCAATGGAATTGTCACCGGACATAAAACATTACGAGTAGACGGGTTCGATATTCTTCTCAATGTATTTATTTCTGGAGACAATTTTGCGGCAGCATACGGGGATGTCCACATTTAGTTATTAGACATTTGGCACTTTTTCTAGACGAATTTTAGTGTATTCTAGTTGTTTGCGGGTATATGGTATAGTGTATATTATTAGTTTGGGTAATCCTGGCCATTTAATTGGCTAATGGTGATGTCGGTCATTTTGATTGGTCAATCATTAGACTGGCTATTCGTCGTGTAACCTGTCATGTTTGACTGAATCTGTTCGTCTGCTCTTTTGTTAAAAGTTGAATAGGTTAGTAAATAATGCAGGCCGCATTGCTCTGTGATGTTGACCTAGATAAGTTGTTGTATGGCATAATATCGGAAATGCTATTTGAAGTTCAATGTGGTTGTTTCATAGCAGATTATGGTGAATTTGTTAACACTTAGGGTTTATTCTATTTTATTGGTGTAGGGTATGATATTACAAAGTGCTTGTGAACTATATACATGAATTTATTCATTTGTCAAATACTCATAATTGACAATATATGTGTATTATGCATAACATGTAAATATGTTATACTCTCTAAAATGGAGGATTGAATGAAATATACTGTCAATATCCTTTATGAAAAAATCAACTTAAAAAAAACATAAACCAATGCTTCTTGTGGGCCTAACTCGTCTACAGTCTACCTATAACGTCTCGTTATAGTTTTTCTTGTTACTTATGAACAAACGACCACACGGACAGACGAACGAACAAACGCAACTAACACAAAGTATGTAAGTAACACAAAGTATGTAAGTAACACAAAGTATGTAAGTAACACAAAGAGAACATATATTATTAAATAGCATTTCGTACCAGTGTGTTTAAGATTTAGATTTATTTCCATTATATACTGACGAAATAGAATTCACTACGGCAAACGTTTCAATTTATCCGATGATCACTTCATCGTCTGAACGTGTTCAAATACCACACAGTTAAATCCGCGAACACAGGTCGTCCTTGGAAAAGACAAAATGCGACCTATACTGACAAGAGGCCTTTATTCGGAGGTAAGTTTGTTCTTAACAATCAATGAGGGTTTCTAAAAGAATAGTCTTATTCACAGGATGACATTTATTTGGAAGTGGTCGCTGACATTATCAATACTTGACGTTACATCGTATAGTCGAGTATTATTGTCCAATCGTAATTGGTAACAAAAAAAGCGGATTTATTATGCTCGAGTGATTCGAGAGTTGTTGTAGGAAAACGCCATGTTTTCGAAAATCAGTTTTAGCGACCGCTCCAGAGGACACAAAAAATTCAAATTCGATGCTTACGAGTAGGTTTTTAGATGAGTCAACACAAGTTTTATCCGAAATGATACATTAATGAAGATATGTATATTATAGAGCATTATTAATTTTGACGTTCATTACGTTCAAAATATTTTGCGAATGTTAAGACCCACATCTAGGTGGTATATAGTACTATGGGGACAGTACGTTCGAGTGCCGTTAGCGGTGACAAAGGGTTACAGGGTTCCAGAATTATTTTGTTTCCTATCTAAAAGTGGGGTTTCATTTCTGGTTTTACCGGGGCGATTCGGCCACCATTTGCTAAACATTTGATTATTAATAGACAGAGACAAGCACTAGTCTTATTATTGCACGTATATTACATTACTAGACAAGTATAAAACTTCTTACATATGTTCATTCAATTATTCGACATTGTATTATACATGTATGTTTTTGTGTTCCTCAAATATATACGAGCGTCCCCTTTTATAGGAGCGTCCCCTCGCAAATTGCATATTGAGTTTGTTCTTTATTTGATAATACGTTTTGTAGAGATGAGTATGGACCATGTATTACTGTATATACATGTACTATATAATAAAATTATATATATAATTAAAAGGAAAAATGTTCCGAATTCTTAGTTAACTTTATTTTTTAATATTTTTTAATAAGAAATCAATATAGTTGATTAAAAAATATTTCTTAAATGAACCCCAACCGGTTTCACTAAAATCATCAGGGGTTATGTTTTTATACTAGTAGTTACGACGTCAAAATGATGCCACTGTTCATTTGACGTTATGACGTCATTTTGGTTAAATGTTACTCTTGTTTAGTTCTGGATTAAATATTCCTCTTCTACATGTATCCGTCGTTTATTTCTGTCATATCTTGTAGTTTATAGAATGGAAATATTTTGTATTTTGGATATGTTGTTGCACATTGTTGTAGATGTGTTGAAAGTGGAATTTACCTTATTTCTGGATGATTTATATGTTGATTGTGTAGGGTGACTCTGCTTCTGAAATTTGATGTTTCTCCTATATAATAATTATATTTATAATTACATCCATTACAGTGTCATATTATTGCGTAGATTATACAGCTGGTACCGTGAATTTTAGACTTTTTACTATATATATACATTTTGTATATATATATAAAATGTTAAAAAATATCCGAGTCAAATAAATTAATAATGAAAAAGAATTAACATTCCACAGGTATTATATATAGTATAATTATGCAATGATTTTTACATCTATACAAATACAGACAGGTTCAAAGCTAACATTACCGCCCGTCATAACCAAATCATGCAAACCTCTAACAAGTAAGAGAATAATCCCCATTCGAGCTTTGGCCATGAACCCCCGACCTCGTAACACACAGTTCTATGATAATTCCACTTAACCATCAAGCCGAGCACCCAAGTTTTCCCACAAACGAGAAAGATCGTTGTTTATCGGAATATCATGATGCCATACAAACACAATTTAATCATGGACATTGGGGTTATATCTAAATGTTCGCACATTGCTCATTCTATTCACTTAAAGGTATTTAGTCTCTAAGGAAAATAACAAGCGCTGTTGGATACGGAAGCAATGATGGGAATTCATTGCCAAGTATTTGTAAATATTTGCTCTTGGTTAAAGCAACAATTAACATTATCTGAAGAAAAAACGGTATAACGGTATTTTATCGGTGTCAAGTTAAGTTCAAAACGCATTCATTCGCAGAACAGTATCAGTTTTACAATAAGTGGCCAATAAAATATACATTACTCTAGACAATTTAATGAAGAAACAAATTATATGTTTGTACAATGAGAGAGGGAGAGGCAGTTAACCATGAAGGCCGTTTGAATATTTATGTTTATTACAAATGCTAAGTTCAACAATGATCACACATCAGTGATTATAAAGCTTCATCTACGAGTCGTTCATTTATTTGAAACATAATGCATTAATTCTTGTATCACATAGAAACATATTGGAAACATTTTCTTGTTGAACATACGTAGTTGAGGAATTTTAATTCGGTTAACGAAACAATGTTGGATAATAAATGGGAACCAACCAGCCAACAATCTCCCTTAATCACAGCCTTTTAAAGCTTTAAAAAGGCTTTGACACTTTCTTATTAATTTGTTTGAATGCAGGATTGTTGCACACTATTTTCCTCATTTGTCTAAGAAATCTTTGAGAGCACACTTATTTTTTTAAAGTCGATATTTACTCGGCCAGAACACTTTGATCAGAAGGTTGGAATGAGATTGAAAGGATGCCTCTGATTGGCTGATTTTAAATACTGTCATAGAATTGACCAATGTACGTCATGTGTCATTTGTTATTTTGTGTAAATAATGAATAACGGTTTTCAAAAAAATGGCTTCAATAATGAGCGCTAACACGATTTTGACCTATCTGCCAGGGCAGCTTTCTCGCATGCTTAATGTGTTCACGATGGGTTCGAACATATTGAGATTAGGGATCGATGATTGCTAGTCAGAAACCATAACTACATGATCCTGGTGGTCCCCATACACACTACACCACTAAACAAATTGTATTTATTTAGATTTTTATGTCTTCGGGCTCGGAAAATATATGCTATAAAGTGACTAAAATTCTCATACTGTCGTTATTCATTAGTGATCGTTAAACAACAGAACAAAATAGAAAAATTCAATTTAAGTTTTAAGATCATTTGTTTTTCTAACTAGACAAAAAGAACCCTCTTTTGCTGGACACGAAGTTGATCTAAATAACGCGCTTTTACTAAAAGTGTCGTTACAAAATATATGTCTAAATAAGTTTCAAACATGGTAACAAATACGTCCATATTGTGTATTGCTATGACTTCCATTTAGCAGTGTCATGGAAATGGTCGTTGTGTATCGATTTTCTCACTTTTCACCGTCAATATACTTTATATCGCCATGGAAATAAATTGCGCTCGAAGGCAATAGCTGTAGAACTCCTGATAACACTAGTTCATTGTCTGCTGTCTGCTAAAAGACTCTTTGTGACAAAATTGATAAAATCATACCAGGCAGTGTATATGATCGGGTCCTGTGTTTATATCATAACTGAATCTGCAAAATCTATCGTCTAACAACTGGGAAGTTTTTTTTAGGACAAACAATTATTTGGTCAATAATGTCTCATAAAAGCTTTTTTTCAACCTTAGTAGTTTATGTACGCAGCCCGCCTGACAGCTATATTTCAATTGATCCTGTTCGGTTCGCTATTATGAAGTATACTTGACATAGAAATGAAGGTTATATACAAATGTGATCTATCACGTCATATGGTATATCAATCAATCAATCAATCAATCAAGTTGCTGCATAAAACGATAAAAACTGTTATATACTCCAATATAACCATACAATTTCTCTATGACCAATACAATATATTTTATGAACTTTAGCACACATTAATTAGTATAAATACATATGTAATAGTTTCCCTTCATCGAACAACTGAACAGTTGTGTGCAAATTAAAACATAATTGAAAATCGAGTAAAATCCTACAGCTTTTTTGACAACCAAAAGTTTGTCTTTTTTTGAAAAATTAACGATAGTACTGGGTAGGCATAAATTTTGATGCGGATCAAAGTAGTGTTTTACTACATCCGCCATACCAGTTACCATCATCATACACGAGAATACAAAATTAATTCATTTACCGACATCATGCCACGTGATTTCAGAGCTATTGTCTTCTAGAAAAACACTTTGAAATGATCAATGGCAGTACTGCGTTAATAAAATCAAAGTTAAAACGTTTCTGTTTTGTAAAATAACCATAACAAACAGACAAATAAAACTGTTTTCTGACCGCTTTCCAACATTCTCAGGTTTGCAACCTTGGCCTGGAATCTTGACAACATGTTTTAGAAAAACTCCAATCTAAGCTTAATACTCCCAGACCCAGAACAATTCCTTGAAGCGATTGTAAATTAGTTAACAATACTCCCAGTTTCTATCTTCTGTAAACAAATCCACATACTTGATAATGTTTACATTGCTCCTTCCAGAAATGAAGCTAATAGTTTTATCCATAAGACGAGTGTTTACAGTTTTGCACTGAATTAGACCACAGAGCATTATAATTCACTTATCTGTATTAAGTCGGATAGATGCAATTGTTGCAATGTTTATATTGTAATAGAGAAATCGAAGGACAATTAATCTGATTTCATGTTTTAGCGATGAATTCTAAGGCTGCCTGACCGCTGTTGCGATAACAAAGTTCAAATATGGCCGACACATAATCATGAAGATATAAAGAACCGGCGTGACGGTTAGAGAGAAATCTAATGTCAGCCATGGTTTAGTTAAGTTATATATAACAACAGAGCCACAAGTGGTTCCGTTCACCGCCTCATTGAGATATTTCCACCTATGTTGTTTCATGTCGCTACCTCTTATTGCACAGATACAGACGTAGACGCAGTGATCACAATACATGTAGCTCGACTTTTTCTTCGAAAACAATGGAACTAATAAAAGGGCAACCAGTACAAGTCAACCCCTCTTCAAATAAAGCGGACAGTATTCCCACAAAGTGATTCTCAAATTATAAGTGGAAAGAAAGATTTAGCCAAAAATCGACCATCGCCAAACAGGTTACTATACGGGCTATGTTATTTATCGTAAGGAAACACTTCATTACAAAGGATAAATATTTACTGGAATGATGGCTATTTTAAAACATTTCAATTAACAAAGACTATAAATTGCCTCCAAACGAATTAGATTGATAAGAATGTCACAGGAATTAACCAAGACTATAAATAGCCTCCAAACGAATAAGATTGATAAGAATGTTACAGGAATTAACCAAGACTATAAATAGCCTCCAAACGAATTAGATTGATAAGAATGTTACAGGAATTAACCAAGACTATAAATTACCTCCAAACGAATTAGATTGATAAGAATGTTACAGGAATTAACCAAGACTATAAATAGCCTCCAAACGAATTAGATTGATAAGAATGTTACAGGAATTAAAGATAACACTATACAATAGATACAATAGACAATTAAATAATACAAGGGCTTCGTGAGATCAACAATATGAGAAGATTTAGAAAGTTTCTTACTCAAAATACATCGACATACAACGAGCATTGCATAAACATAACACAACATTGCATGAACATTTCACGTACCTTACACGAACATTACATGAACATAACATGAACATTACAGCCGAAACTCGGTTATTAGTCAGTGAGGGTCATATGTTAACTTTCCCGTTTTAACGGCGAAGAAGCTAGCTGGGCAGCTATTTAGGATTTGAACTCACAGCTTAGGATAAATAGTGATTACTATGTAGAGAACATAGCCACGGATCAATGAGGCACAAATATATATATGACGATATTTATTTTACATTACAGCTCGAATAAATCCCTGAACAAAAGAAAATGGTGCATACATTTCGCTTTCCTTATTCTTTACAGTTCACAGATTTAACTTTGAAGGGTTATTCCGTATAATGGTTAAATCTAGCAGATGTAGAAATGTGTCATAATAATACAGTAAATTCCTGAACACCGGATTCCCTGACACCGGACTCCCTGAACACCGGCCTCCCTGAAAACCGGAATTCTATGTAACCGGACGATTTTTTGAGTCTCGTTCTTTTTCAGGACTTGTCAAGTTTTCAGAAAACCGTACTTTGGGCCCAGTCCGAAAAATTTCCGGTTTTTCAGGGGTTTAACTGTATATAAAAGATTTACATTATATGAACAGACTAGGGGCACATTCTTATTATACTAGAACTATTGCTATAGTTTCCCATCACATACTAGGGGGGTAATATTTCCCTGTGATTTCCACCGACAGTTTTCAATAGAATTACACAGAAAAAGCAGTGGAAGTTTAAATGCAAACAATGACAGGCGACCCTCCTGGGAAACATTCGATCCGATTGTTTTTTATGTGATCTCAGAAAATCTTGTCGCAGACATTTTAGTACCATAGAAACACAACGCAATGCAAAACGTATAGTTGATTATACGAGATTTATAGTTCTTTGCGTTCCACTGAGTTTTTTATTTCAGAAAAAATCTATTTAAAAGGTTTGGAATGAAGTCAAAGGCTAAATGCTTCCTATAATGGGATGATTCTACCGGTGATATTGTATACAAATTACGTAGAAATCCCTCGGGTGAATCTCATGACGATATCACGGAACCTCGCCATAAGTCATTCAGTGGTTTTAATTAAATGGATTGATTTTCAATGTTTGTTTGTATTAAATAGCAAGAATGGATGGCGATTACAAAAGTTATCCATTCTAAGTGACGCAGGTACTTACCAATAACGTTATTGCTTTTCTTTTTTCACGCGACCTACCACTCTTAAGTAATTAGAGACAATTGTTCTTTCAAGTACATAAATAAAACTGGAAATGTTTCAGTGCACAATGAAGTGAGCGCTGGACTACGAAAGGTCGTGGATTCCATTACTTTTCGAATTCTCAGGGGCTCTTTTTTCAGTGCCCCCATCTCAACTACCTAGCCAAGTACTGAGTCTAGAAAACACAGGAAACAGAATGTTACATCAGACAGTTTTGTCCGTTTCATGTTTACAGAAACCATTGCATATCCTCAGTTACAATTCACTGCTAACAAAGTGTATCGAATTTATGTATTTACTGACATTAATACAACCAATAGGAACTCGTCTATATCTAGGATAAATATTTACGAAAAGTGCTCCTAAAAAGTGAATATAATATTTAAATGCTTTGTTCTTCTGTCTCTCCTCTCCCCTCTCCCTGGGGCGGCCCTAAAATGAACATTGCTTTCAGATGGACCGTTAAATAACATATAAACATAAACCTAATATAGTACTTAGATGATTCTGTCAACAATTTCATAAAAGAAACGTTATAACTGCATTTCTAAAACAGTTGATATTTGTAAATTAACGATAAACATTTAACAAATAACATCACTTGCAATTATTCGACAATTTAAAACAGAATTCAATACTAGTATCCACAACAATTAACAAGTTAACATGCGATTTCTCGAGATGTCATGGCATCTTATATGCTATAACGATGCTACAATTAATACATTAAACAGTAAATAAATAATAAATATCATTACATCATTTTCTAATGCGTTCTGCAAAGCGAAACCAGTTTACAACTTTAAGAGAGGTACACCAGCCAGATTTGACATTCAGTCGTAAAATACAAGCACCATATCCGACCTAACGGGCGTATAGAAACTACATTTGTATATCCGAAAAGAAACAAAAAGTTGAGAAATTAGCGACGAATCTAGACAACATAAATGAATAATTTGCCTCTGATCGACACATATTGAAATGAATTGGCGCAATGCAAACACTGGATTTGTAGTAGCTAACCTAAGCACACAAGTGTGTTTGGACCACAACAGTCAGTGACACTAGATAATAAAACTCGGAGATGAGAACTAGATACTTATATTGTCCATGTTTCTTGTATCGATTGAACTCATACTTTGCTTAACACAGAACTTGTCCATAAAATAGAATGTCTGGCGATTTGAAGAGAAAATGGGATTTAGTACATAACGTGATTTACTTATACTTTCACAACATCGATAGTTCCTGATTTTCTCTTGTCTGTTTGTTTGTATTAGGTTAAATGTCATGGCTTCCATGGTCAAGTGATCATGGTCTATCGATATTAATTAATAACCCCTATCTGCTGTGAGTTCAAATCCTTCCCTGGACGAGACACGTGAAGGTATGAGGTTCTAACCACATGTAAGCCTGCGGTCTCCCTCGCTGAAAAAGTTGGTTGTTGGCTGTTGGTGCGACGTACCCCCCCCCCCAAAACAAAAAACAAATAAGTTATATCCGGGGTGCCCAATTAACCATACTGCACATTAGGGGTGCAATGATATGGCATAACCCGTATTGCGATATATTGCAATACAGTCGACCCATATTGCAACATGTATTGAAATACAGATAAGTAATGAAAAGCACAATAAAACTAAGGACAAAGACACTGTCAACTCATATATTAACCCAGTAGGCGGCTTATCAGGTCCACATAGAGATTATATAGTGTAACCAGTAGATGTCTTATCAGTACCACATAGACATTATATTATGTAACCAGTAGATGGCTTATCAGTACCACATAGACATTATATAGTGTAACCAGTAGATGGCTTATCAGTACCACATAGACATTATATAGTGTAACCAGTAGGTGGCTTATCAGTACCACATAGAGATTATATAGTGTAACCAGTAGGTGGCTTATCAGTATCACATAGACATTATATAGTGTAACCAGTAGATGGCTTATCAGTACCACATAGAGATTATATAGTGTAACCAGTAGGCGGCTTATCAGTACCACATAGAGATTATATAGTGTAACCAGTAGATGGCTTATCAGTACCACATAGACATTATATAGTGTAACCAGTAGGTGGCTTATCAGTACCACATAGAGATTATATAGTGTAACCAGTAGGTGGCTTATCAGTACCACATAGACATTATATAGTGTAACCAGTAGATGGCTTATCAGTGCCACATAGACATTATATAGTGTAACCAGTAGGTGGCTTATCAGTACCACATAGACATTATATAGTGTAACCAGTAGGTGGCTTATCAGTACCACATAGAGATTATATAGTGTAACCAGTAAGTGGCTTATCAGTACCACATAGACATTATATAGTGTAACCAGTAGGTGGCTTATCAGTACCACATAGACATTATATAGTGTAACCAGTAGGTGGCTTATCAGTACCACATAGACATTATATAGTGTAACCAGTAGATGGCTTATCAGTACCACATAGACATTATATAGTGTAACCAGTAGATGGCTTATCAGTACCACATAGAGATTATATAGTGTAACCAGTAGGTGGCTTATCAGTACCACATAGATATTATATAGTGTAACCAGTAGATGGCTTATCAGTACCACATAGACATTATATAGTGTAACCAGTAGATGGCTTATCAGTACCACATAGACATTATATAGTGTAACCAGTAGATGGCTTATCTACCGCGGTAGGTATCGGCCCGATGCTGTATCGCAATATACGGTATATCGTTGCACCACTAATAAACACTGGTTAATTTTTACCAATCAGTTCAATTTGAGGTTAGGTTAAGAATTAAATGAAAATAAACCAGAAATAAGATGTCTTGGCTTGTTATAGGATTTCATTAAACGACCTTTACAACTCAGAGAGGTACCTAGATAATCCGAGGTTCCTGGTGCCATTTTTACCGATATCAGATATCTAGGTTAAATTTATGGTAAGCAAAACTCATTTCTAATTATTGTAGTAGATATTATTAACAATCACTTCATCAAACATTAAGCAATGTTATAGTGAACTCGGTTATAGTGAATATTCCGACAGAGTGAATATTCGTATACAATGAATATTTCTTTTTTCTCAAAAAAGCACGATTTTCTTTATTTCATTGTAACTTAAAATATTATGAAGAGACATAATCGGGACCGTAGGTCTTTTTCGGATAACACCGGGTATTCGAATAATCGGTTGACGGATAATCGAGATTTTCTGTAATCTTATATTATGATTTTGGTCCTCAGTAATTCAATATAACCGTGTTCAACTGTAGTATGTTATAGTGTTTGTGAGAACGTGACTACAATCACTGTCGGATAGATAACAACATTAAAATTTAGTTTTATTTTCATTTTTTAGAAATACAGTGCTTTGTAACGCCGCTACTTTTCTTTTCTTTCTGTTGTTGTCTACGCACGTTACTTTATTTCGGGGAATTAGCTAAGTGAACAATCTGTCAGCACATGAATTCCTGTTGCTAATCACAATTCAACAGTAGTTACTACAAGTCCAAAACTTCAATGATACACTTTATTTTTTTAACGGAATGATAACAATAATAACGTCAATGTGTACAACAATCCAAATATGAAACACAATAAGACGTGATGGTGAAATCACACTAACTGGTCTATGTACATCCACCTTACAGCCGACACCAAGCTTCCCCTATATTATAAATTTTCAGAATTACATTTTTACTAGTCCACCCAAGCGCGCAAGTCATGCATACAAAATGGGAGGGACATAAATTAAAACGACCAATTAAAACACATGTATATATATAAATTCGGAAACTAGAAGAAAGGGTATTTTTGAAGACAGAAAGATTAAATGATATACTTAAATTGCAAGCTGTGAAAAACTTAACAAAAGAATACATTCTATAAACCGCATCAAGCTAATTATCACCTTCTGTGTTTGGTCAGTTATACAAAAGTAATTGCTATAGAAACAAAATGTTAAAGCCACATACACAGACAGAAAAGAGGATTAAACTAAGGCGAATGACGATAACGCTAGAATGCAGTATATAAGATTATCAAGTGTTATAGACAAACAAATAATTGAACATATTAATGTATAAAACCCGATTTTACTATTAAACATTCAAATTCAAACATTATAAACACAAGAACAAAGAGATAACATAAAAATACAAAATAAACCCAGCATAACAGATTACTTAAATCTACTAATTCGCCAATAAAACTATTTTATCATTTCGAACTTACTCGGAATAAACGTCAACTAAATGATCAGATAACAAAGCAACAATGATCTAATCAAGAGATAACAGCTAATCGGAAATGAAAGTTTTGCACGCATGTACCTGTCTCGGTAGATTGAATGTTTAAGTTCATCTCAACAACATTCATGGATTGCGTTCTTTTTTCTGATTTTTCGATCAAAATTCCACAGACTAAAAGCACCGTAGATCGTGTGGCAAATTCTTGCAATACGCTAGTCAAATCGTGATACTGCGAAACGGTCCAAAATTAGACGAATTTCTAAGGCTTCTGCAATACGCAGATGAAATTTCGTACGGAATGAAGTCGTGTAATTAACACTAAGTTCATTTTGTAATGAGAGTATATAGTCTGCTGTAGGAGATGTGTTTTTCTTCCAGGCTTATTCAATATTTATTTGTTCAAGAGAGGTAAATGAACAGACAAATTACAGGGAATCCGCTAATCACATTATATGCTACGAAGCGTAAATGCGGTGCAGTGTATGCCATTTTTATACTTCTTTTCCTTAGTTTTCGACAATGATTTTCGGTCGAAACTATCTCGAATCTTAATTACAAGGCGGAGGCCTCCTGGTAGAATATTTTTACTTCAGGTAGATAATTAATAAACGTCTTTAACCAGAGTTGGTTTACAAAAAAAAAGATCTTAGTTGCATTTTTTATCATTTGGCTTTTTGTGTAAAGCGACTCGTATTGAGGAAGAATTCAACGTTCTGATGTTTCTTTCCGCCTTCTGTTTCAGGAGATTTGAACGTCGCAAAGTATGATGGAAGACTCATACTTACACTTGTGCACCCCCCCCCCCCCCCCCGACTTTCCATAAGCCAGCTGGACAACGACCTCACATGTGATTATATCAGGTTCCTGGGTGGGATTCGCACAGCGGCGAGGAGTTTATGATCATTTCAGTAGTACCAGTATAGTATCGTATAATTTCAGTAGTACCAGTATAGTATCGTATAATTCCAGTAGTACCGGTATAGTATCGTATAATTCCAGTAGTACCGGTATAGTATCGTATAATTTCAGTAGTACAAACTGTACCAGTATAGTATCGTATAATTTCAGTAGTACCAGTATAGTATCGTATAATTTCAGTAGTACCAGTATAGTATCGTATAATTTCTAGTAGTACCAGTACAGTATCATATAATTTCAGTAGTACCAGTATAGTATCGTATAATTTCAGTAGTACCGGTATAATATTGCATCGTTTCATTAGTATCGGTATAGTATCGTATCGTTTCATTCTTAACGGTATCCAACCCGATTCAAGAACTCTAAGATTCATGAAATGTTCATCAAACTTAGGTTCAATTATTTTGATGAACCTTGATGGAAAATAAATGAATTTTCATGAATTGTTCATGGACCTCAGTTGGATGATCAGTTCATAAATCTTAGGTTCATGAACTGTTTGATGAACCTTTAATTAACTTTCATGAAGAATTCATGTAACTTCATGAACTGTTCATGAACACCATCAATTCATGAACAAATTCTCAACATCATGACATACAGTAAGAAATTACTAGCAACTGCACATTTTGAAAACCCATACAAAATCAGTGCCTTCAGTGCTTTGATCTGTATACAGTGAATTCTGTATAAACCATTTGTTGTACTATATACTGAACTTCTGTCCATGTGTTCGGGCCGCACACAAAAAAAACCGTCATGTAGTCTCTCTACACTGAGAGACAATATAGTATTCCGGCACTTCTTTTGTGAATGAAACTACATTTTGTATTTCCAGTATGTAGTGAATGAAAGTTTTGTGTGGATGAATACTTAATTATTACACTTGTTAGTTTTACAGTTTTAATTGCCAAAATATTTCCTTTGCTTTCAAGATCAACAGAATCCTGCAGCATATCTCCAACTTATATCAAAACTGCAAAGTCAGCATTGTATAACTATCCAACAAGTGGTACTATTTTTCAACGCGAATGAGAGGCGTCACTGTTTTGTAACTACAAAATGTGGTGTATACCTATAGGAACTTTGTTCCTAAAAATGCATATAATTAAAGAGACCACCACGAGCAGAACGATTCCAGTACATGTAGTTGAGTAAAATGTAAGTTAGGCTACAGTAAAATGTCAGTTAGGCTACAGTAAAATGTCAGTTAGGCTACAGTAAAATGTCAGTTAGGCTACAGTAAAATGTCAGTTAGGCTACAGTAAAATGTCAGTTAGGCTACAGTATAAAGCAGTGAACAATCGGATGCAGTAAAGTTTTAATAATTCCCTCTTACCCGGTTGGATAAAATGAAATAATTACTCGAGTCCCAGCATTCATACTAACCGTGTTCTACTGTACTGTTAAATAATTATTCGTATCCCGAGGGATTCACTGTAATCGAGTTTCACTGTAAATAGTTTGTCATTAATGCTGTGTTATAAACATAAAACTTACTATGTTATATATTAACCGTAAAATATAAAACATCAGCATGGATTTATAACCAGTGTAAAAAATGTAAACAGTTTATATGAGAACACAGTAAATATTTAGAACGCGTATTTCTATAGAATAGGATTAATTATTTCACACGTTCTACAATCAAGAACAGAAAACACCTTCGGTCGAGGCTTTTTAAAAAAAACACGGAAATTTTTCATCGTAATGTGAAAGTCATCATTATATGCGATCAGCATTGAGCTCCTATGTATATATTTTACACAATTTTAACTATGCTACATGTACCGAGCCAAGTCCTCTTAATCAAATTCCACCCCGTCCCAAAAATATATAAAATATATTTCATATAAAATCAAACCGTCATCCTTAGGAAAGACAAGATGTGGCCTTTATTAACAGGTGGCCTTTATTCGAAGATCATTTCGTCACAAAATTCTATGACAGTTTCCTTTATTCAGAGGGGACGTTAACACAAGTTAGATGTATGTAAGAAAATTTAGACTTGAAAAGACTTGCATAGAATGACGTTTGATTATTTGCATCGAATTTGCAATAATATAGCGTTATTTATCTCCAAAGCACTTGGTGGTCTGTTGAACATATTAATTATACCAGTAATATCCTAATAAAACGATCATTTATGTCAAGGAACGCCTTATAACGATTATGTGTATGCATAATAGCAAAGATTTATCTAATTACTAGAGTCGGTGATTTAAAACACCTGTATAAATCAGTATAATTCAACAAACTTCGTGACTAGCTAATTTACAAACCTAAATTCAGACATATCTTTTATCAAAAGAAGTGCGTTCAATTAACTATCTTGTTAAAATTATTGCAATCAACCAATCAGACAAGTCCGTTAATTTTTTATTCGATTTACCACGCATGCGCGTGTGAAGAGTACATGACGTCATTAAAATGCCAGAAACGAAGCATACAGCGATATAACCAGGTTTCCCCTTAGCAACATATATACAAAGAAAAATACAAAACCTTGGTTTTTAATCGAATGTGTCAAATAAATCAGCTAGTTCTAGGCTTACATTTCGTGCCCCAGATCAAAATCATAAGACAAGCATAACATATTTTATTTCAATCTATAAATCTATCTCCTGCTGCGAACATGCGTTTCTGTTACTGCGTGTTTACCTTTGGTTCGAAACGGTCTGTTTTTCAAACGCCATGGAACTTGTGAAACTAAATCGCTGGCTTTCAGTGGATCGATATTTCATAACTAGTTGAATTATAGATGAAACTTTCATCTCAATAGAGATTCTATAAATAATTAAATTACGACTGTTACAAGTTTCTTTTACTGATACGTTTGTGTGTAATTTGATATTTTAATGTAAACTATATGGTAAACATTTACAGAACAACGCAGTTGGTTAATTGTGTTCGGGCTGAAGGATTCCACAAAGCTCTAACTCCCACACCGCAATCTGAAAGATCAATACGCTTAGAAATCAATAAAAAGCAATCCATTGAACGCCAGGTAGAAGTCAGAGTGAGTCTAGTGCCCCGCAATGTGTTTAAAGGGGCATGCCCTGGAACTTGAAGCGTCTCGAATAGCAATCAAATTGGTATCATTTTAATGCCTAAATCAATTAATGAAAGTCCAATAAAATAGTTACGAAAAAATCCCGCTAGTTGACTCAAAATACACATTTCAAGATTTACAAAACCTGCGGATTTCGGCCTCAGAAAGTATTCGTTATTTTCACAACTCGACCATTTCGGGATCTGTCAAAACCGAAAATATCGCGGAAAAAATGTCAACAAACTGAAATGCTAAGTTTTGCTCATGTTATATTCACTTAAAAGGCAGCACACATGCTCAGTTAAACTCTCAGATGAATCGGAAATATCGCTGTCGTCAATAAAAGGCTGACAGCCTTTTATTCAAACCGACATACAAATACCGACGTGCACGTTATAGGGTCATTTTTGAACGCACATTCTTCTTTGACTTTTCGGTAATAATTAGTTTTACAAGTGACAAACGCACTTTTGGTGTACGAAAAACAAGACACAGCAGTTCCTGGGCATGCCCCTTTAACTCTTGAATATGAATTATTGTATTATTCACAAAGGCCGGGTAATACAATCACTAAAGTTACCGTTTGTTCTGGCTGCAACGAAGATTCAATTGCAACATCAAACAATGATATACGAATCAATACGTTTTTATGTTATCGACTTTGAAATATGCTCGATGGCTTGCAAAGTACATGTGCATATAAAAACGTTTGAAAGCGACGCATGTCGCAATCAAATTTCTGTACAGCTAAAATATTTATTGATTTTTTCACCGAGATTTTCGTTGTAGTTTATTTTCACGGGAACAACTAAAATGGTTCCCTCATCAAAAGGAGACATTGCGTGTTGAGTCGGTAGACAGTGGAATTCCACATCGGTGCTTTTTAGAATAAACGTTGAACAAAGAGCAATCAGTCATTCATACAGCTTCAAGCAGATGAACTATATTGAACATATATATATATATCCTGTATAAATTATATTCCAGGAATATCAATGATAACAGTAAAAGCTTTAGCGGTTTGACCGTATAAAAATAAACAGCTTAAGCGAATTGCTGACCAACACGCTGGACTGTATGATTAGTTGTTTTTTTGTTTTTTTTGGGGGGGGGGGGTCTCATACAATGCTTTAACTGAAACTGTGTTCGCCGGTTATCTGGTATGGCACATTTTGGTTAGAATCATAACAAATCATGCGTACATATTCACTGTACAATGTCTTCTTAACTTAGCGATGTTCAAACAAGACACTTTAGAATTGTCCGTTTTATTACACGTTGTTTAATATTGAGAATACATATACATGTGTACATGTGTGCAAATAGTGGCCCATTGCTAAATAGTCATACGGTTTGGCGTACAGTGATAATCTCCATAGTACATACGAGGATATAAAATGTAATATAAACAAATGAATTACATTATTTGTCAATAACCTTTCACAAATAAATCTAAGATGTTATTAAGTAAGGATATCAAAGCCACGTGTTATAATTAAACATGTTTCTGAATTCTTATGACAGGCTCAGACATTCTTGGGCGTAAATAATTTAGATTGTTGGTTCTTTATGGTGCCCATTGTAAAGCACTGCTGCAACCATTATTTTAATAAAAATAAAACTTGCAATAATTATAACAAGTGAGATTTTACTTTTGCACACATTAATCTACTTTTTTGTTCCACAGCATAACTTAACATGTGTATAGATCTGGAAAGGAGTGGAACGGAACTAAATTAAAACTATGATATAAATCAATTCCAGTTACTCATACTCTTGAATGGAACCCTAAACCTGTTCAGATACACACCTCATCTGCGTATGATTTTCTTAAAACAGTGTTTCTAAAAAGCGTCCCTAAATTATCGAAAGGCGGAGCCAAGATTCGAACCCTCGATCTTTCATTTTGTAGTCCAGTGTAATGTCACTAGTCCAGTGTAATGTCACAAGGCCAGTGTAATGTCACTAGGCCAGTGTAATGTCACTAGGCCAGTGTAATGTCACTAGTCCAGTGTAATGTCACTAGTCCAGTGTAATGTCACTAGTCCAGTGTAATGTCACTAGTCCAGTGTAATGTCACTAGTCCAGTGTAATGTCACTAGTCCAGTGTAATGTCACAAGGCCAGTGTAATGTCACAAGGCCAGTGTAATGTCACTAGCTCAGTGTAATGCCACAAGGCCAGTGTAATGTCACTAGGCCAGTGTAATGTCACTAGTCCAGTGTAATGTCACTAGTCCAGTGTAATGTCACTAGGCCAGTGTAATGTCACTAGGCCAGTGTAATGTCACTAGGCCAGTGTAATGTCACTAGTCCAGTGTAATGTCACTAGGCCAGTGTAATGTCACTAGTCCAGTGTAATGTCACTAGTCCAGTGTAATGTCACTAGTCCAGTGTAATGTCACTAGGCCAGTGTAATGTCACTAGTCCAGTGTAATGTCACTAGGCCAGTGTAATGTCACTAGGCCAGTGTAATGTCACTAGTCCAGTGTAATGTCACTAGTCCAGTGTAATGTCACTAGGCCAGTGTAATGTCACTAGTCCAGTGTAATGTCACTAGGCCAGTGTAATGTCACTAGTCCAGTGTAATGTCACTAGGCCAGTGTAATGTCACTAGTCCAGTGTAATGTCACTAGTCCAGTGTAATGTCACTAGTCCAGTGTAATGTCACTAGTCCAGTGTAATGTCACAAGGCCAGTGTAATGTCACTAGGCCAGTGTAATGTCACAAGGCCAGTGTAATGTCACAAGGCCAGTGTAATGTCACAAGGCCAGTGTAATGTCACTAGGCCACAGATGACCGTTCTTGTTGTTCATGCTTTATCTTAATTGAAATATTAATATCAAGACTCAGATTTATAATAATCACTTTTATGAAGATTCGAATTATATGAAATGGACAATACAATAAATAATATGATAAGCTTTCAATATCCCTGGTGTTATGTCGAGCCGTAAGTAAGTCTATTGTTTGTAAAGACAATTTTGCACAAGACAATGCTCAGACTATGTCATATGAATATCCCTTAAACCCACATATTTATTACGTTAAGGATCATACGACTATAATATCGTTCCAGACAAGATATTGCTCTAGCAATGAAAATGTTGAAGTGATTTCCATAAATTAAGTACACAGAGGACATATTGTTTGCTTGTAATTTTGTGGATATTAGAAAGTGCAGACATGCAGCTCAGCTAAGGAGTCCGTGCATTCGTTAGCACACATAAAAGTCTTTACAATAGTTTGAGGAAATAACGTAAACATGTATGGAGTTTTTTACTTAAAATTATTTAGCTTTGATGCCGTTTTTTCAACAATTTTTCAGTTATACACGACGGCCGAATCACATGAGCAGTTTTCCTGGACGGTTATCGAACCAGTACTAACTTACCCTGGACGGTTATCGAACCAGTACTAACTTACCCTGGACGGTTATCGAACCAGTACTAAATTACCCTTTCACAAGGAACCGGCAACTTCTCCGCGTTGGAGGAAAATCGTAGTCAAAATTATGGAAGGGTATAACCTGCCCCAATCTGGAATTGAACCCGGGTTATAAAACCAGCACACAAATTACTGAACCATGGCCGCGGCCCCAGTATTTTTACTTAGGATATACAAATGAGGAATATCAAAATAGTACAACGAAAAAGGTTTTGATTCGAACATATTTGGATTAAATCATTTGTTTGGATTAGAAGGTTCTCGGATAAGAGGGGTAGTAGGATTTGTCAAATTTTTTAATTAGATTTATTTCCGATTGAGACGATTTTCGGATAAAAGTGTTTTTCCGCGTACAAGAGTTTTCGAATAAAAAAAGTTTTGAATTGGACGAGTTTTA
This sequence comes from Lutraria lutraria, assembly GCA_964023205.1. Classification (NCBI taxonomy): domain Eukaryota; kingdom Metazoa; phylum Mollusca; class Bivalvia; order Venerida; family Mactridae; genus Lutraria; species Lutraria lutraria. The sequence continues at coordinate 44,584,217 of OZ026836.1, forward strand.
GGATCCAGGGGTTTTCGGAAAAGAGCGACATTAATACAGTATACATGATTGCAAAATGCAGGAAGGACTTATCCTATTCAAACAGTGTCCTTTACACTAAATGTTGTAAGCATATTGCCATTCAAATTTAAAGAAATAAAAACAAACACGATTGTCATTCCAGAGATTAGCGCCTTATGTTTATATCATGCTTTATGTTTATATCATGATGTATGTTTATATCATGATGTATGTTTATATCATGCTTTATGTTTATATCATGCTTTATGTTTATATCATGATGTATGTTTATATCATGATGTATGTTTATATCATGCTTTATGTTTATATCATGACGTATGTTTATATCATGTTTTATGTTTATATCATGATGTATGTTTATATCATGATGTATGTTTATATCATGTTTTATGTTTATATTATGATGTATGTTTATATCATGCTTTATGTTTATATCATGCTTTATGTTTATATCATGATGTATGTTTATATCATGCTTTATGTTTATATCATGCTTTATGTTTATATCATGATGTATGTTTATATCATGCTTTATGTTTATATCATGACGTATGTTTATATCATGATGTATGTTTATATCATGACGTATGTTTATATCATGATGCATGTTTATATCATGATGTATGTTTATATCATGCTTTATGTTTATATCATGCTTAATGTTTATATCATGATGTATGCTTATATCATGATGTATGTTTATATCATGATGTATGTTTATATCATGATGTATGTTTATATCATGTTTTATGTTTATATCATGATGTATGTTTATATCATGCTTTATGTTTATATCATGCTTAATGTTTATATCATGATGTATGTTTATATCATGATGTATGTTTATATCATGATGTATGTTTATATCATGATGTATGTTTATATCATGTTTTATGTTTATATCATGATGTATGTTTATATCATGCTTTATGTTTATATCATGATATATGTTTATATCATGCTTTATGTTTATATCATGCTTTATGTTTATATCACGCTTTATGTTTATATAATGATGTATGTTTATATCATGATTTATGTTTATATCATGCTTTATGTTTATATCATGCTTTATGTTTATATCATGATTTATGTTTATATCATGCTTTATGTTTATATCATGATGTATGTTTATATCATGATGTATGTTTATATCATAATGTATGTTTATATCGTGCTTTATGTTTATATCATGATGTATGTTTATATCATGATGTATGTTTATATCATGATGTATGTTTATATCATGATTTATGTTTATATCATGCTTTATGTTTATATCATGATGTATGTTTATATCATGATGTATGTTTATATCATGATGCATGTTTATATCATGCTTTATGTTTATATCATGCTTTATGTTTATATCATGCTTTATGTTAATATCATGCTTTATGTTTATATCATGATTTATGTTTATATCATGCTTGTATCTTTATGATATCTTTTTGCTCGATTCAGATCTATCATAGAATTTGCGTTAAACTTTCTCAAAAAATGCACGACATTCGATGATTCATAATTAATATACCGTGTTATTTCTAAATCTACGCATTTTGATTGGTCAATTGAGGGTGTTTATACTTCGATAAACTCCTTTTCAATCGGAGACCGTTTGTTTGTGTACATATCGTCGACGGACTACTTTTGACCTAATTATGTGTACTGCAAACATAGAAAAACCGATTACAGATCCAGTAATACAGGCTTTATTCAATGTGTTATGAGGTCAGAGGGAGTTAACACTTCGATGATTGATCAGAAATGAAAGTTTAATCCTATATTGCTTTCACCAGGTGTCTGAATACTTGCCTAGGCATACAACAAGTCACACTCGACGACATTAGAGATTCACGTTTGTAAAAATTCGATCCTGATATACGAAATCGTAAAGCTAACATCTCGTTAATTGTATCAGACATTATAACTAATACAGAAAAACTTACGTAACAAGAACAACTATAACAAAACGTTATAGTTATTCGAATTACAAGAAGCATTGGTTTAAGTTTTTTGTATGAAGTTGCTTTTTTCATAAAGGATATTGACTGTCTACTTTATTCATTCCTCCATTATTGAGAGTATAACACATTTAAAAGTTATAGATAATACACATATTTTGACAATCATGAGTATTTGACAAATGAATACATTCATGTATATAGTTCACATGTACATGGTATTACCATACCATACATCAATGGAATAAAGTACACTCTAAATACTACCAAATCCACCATAGTCTGATATGATACAACCACATTAAACTTACATCTAATGATGTTTCCGATATTATGCCACGTTAACATCATAAAACGATGCCTACATTACTCACTTACGTTTTAACAACAGAGCAGACGAACAGATTCAGTCAAACATGACAGGTAACGCGACGAATAGCCAGTCCAATGATTGACCAATCAAAAATGACCGAAATCACCATTAGCCAATCAAATGGCCAGGATTAGCCAAACTAGTAATAGACAATACAGTAAGTACTCGCAAACAGCTATAATAAACAAATACTCGTAAGTATAATTCGTCTAGAAAAATAATATTCGAATGGTGTATCCCGCAAAATATTGATTAAAGAATATTTCTTTAACCTTCGATTGAAGAGTTTGTTAGGCCTAATTCAAAACATTCTATGAATGCCCTAGCTGTTGTGAAGGTAGCGAAATATATTTTTTTTCATTTTTGAACCAAAACTTAGTCAACAAACATACGCTTGAAATCAGCATTAGCGGTAGCAAGACACAGAAAGCATATTGTATTAAACGCGGAACCAGAAAAAAATATGCGGATCGAAAATGACTGCGGTCCTCGAACTGAAAAAAAATCGAGATTAAAGTCGCGGTCATTTTTCCGGATTGGTCGCGTTAGACCTTTATATTTCTAAATCTTGGCCTTGTCAACTCGTAACTGAGCATTCACGGATGTTGACACAGAATGTCGTAAAACCCATTCCTTCATAATACACACAACATGACTCTATGTCTGCACACCATTAGCATACTTTTTTCCACCCACAACTCGACTTTTATGTAGATACACTTTATATCGAATCAGACAGGTTGATGAGTGTCGGACTAAGCGCAAATATTGATCTTAAACAAAACAGACGTACACGTAGATTCAATCAAGTAACATGTTTCACTCCGTGTGAATCCTTCATTTATGTACCGTGTGATGAAACTGTATACAAAAGCTCTTCTTTTCTAGCTATAGTCAATAATCGACAGGAACTAGATTTCCGATAAAATATCACATGATTCGTATTAATCATTTAGATCACTGTTTATCATTTTATCGAGTATAGTTATTGTCCAATTTTTTATTTTCCGCGATGTATTCGAGTGAATCTATTCGCAATCCCAAGATAAAATAGACACAAAACAGTTATAGTTTTGCTCATAAAACGCCGATATATAAAGGGCAGGATGTCGTCAAAGCTCTACCGGATGTGCTGTTTGTAACAAAGCAACCGCACCATTGTTTATGAGAACAAAAGACAACCGCATCAGTTTTATTCTTCTCAAAGCAACACAATCAGAAAACAAGTAAAGCTCAACTTTCATTTTGAAAGCGACGTTAAAGAGAACCAATGAGGATTCCCTTATAAAGACTTAGTCCTACATTCAAGACATTGCAAAGCAATCTAATGAAGTTAACAGAGGCCTACAAAACACTTAGAAGCGATACATATCTACAGGAGATAATTTTCTGAAACGGAATTAATCAGTCAATGTCTTAGCAACAACAACTTCATGAAAAAGCACGCGATAATCTTCATCTAAATGAGGCTTAGCACACAAATGGAACATTATTAAAGTGAATTCGAGTTTGGCCTAAGTTTGCCGATTGCTAAAATTCGGATATTGGTATGTTGTTTAACCTAGTGATTTCATAAAATGCATTATGAATATATGCGTTGTTAAATCGACCCGACTAAGACATAATAAGGCTTTATATTACAGACCGTCAATATCTATTTTAAAACGAGAATCTAGAATAAAGCATGCAATATCGATAATGGATAGGTTGTATCTACTTAACTCAAGCCTTGCTAATGATTGTTCTATCTTTTTACTGAACGGAGATTAGATTTTAAAAGAGAGAGAAAATGAAAATTAGACAGTAACGTACGATCAGGGGAATTACACAAAGGCGTTTATTTCATATCAAAACTTTTACCGCATCACACAGGAAATAAATTCATATCATGCGTTTTTAATTGGCACACTGAAGTGATTTGGTGAAAACCAAATTTAGAACAATGACCAACTTAACGTACTACGTAAGTATGCAATGTGTAAAAATAACATAATAAATGCTCTGACAATTCAGAGGATTTTGATAAAGCGCCTCGAAGAGTCAGATCATACGAGCTACAGCAGGAGATTATGCAAAATCAAGCGCCTGATAACAGAGCACGAGTTTTAAGACGTGAATGATCTATCTATACGAAGTATGAACGCGTAATAAAACAATGTAAAAGGTCGATGCAACCTTATTATTTGCATTGTATTAACATTATACAGGAATGTGGAATACGTTTTGCTAAGATGTTGGTACAATAATACAGTAAAATACGGTTAAAGTGAACTCAGATATATTTTGTCACAATATTGCGGTCAGACGTAAAATTTAGCGCTCTCGATGAAAAAACAAATTTTGAAGAATTTAGCGATCTTGAGAAGTGTTTTTCTTGGACAATTAACTCATATATAGACTGTAGTGATTTATCTATACAACGGGAGGTGTTTTGCTGGATGAGAACAAAAGGAATGCTGAGTGGTCATCGAACATATTCATGTAAACATCGAGCAGGTATAAGGACACGTGATGAATATATTGTATGAAATATTGAATTATCTATATATCTATAATACACAATCGGATACAGTCAAGCACTCCTACACGTCGTACTTTACATAGCGGATAGAAATAGTGTGATATCATTATAATGAAATTAACATTCGGGTCCCTTGGAAATCACTATAAACCTGTCTCACTGTATTTTTTATATTTCTTTTAGCCTTGTTAATGATATATGAGCAGATTGTTAGTGCATACCATGAACATGTATAAGTTATAATATATCACAATATCATATCATGAAACACTAACATGAGAAGCGCAATCATTATCTATAAATGTTTCATTGGCTGGAAAATTCACGAACTGTTCATCAGTTTATTCATGGATTGTTCATGAATTTATTCATGACCTACAAATTCGACATGAAGTTCATGAACAAATGACCATGAAATAATTTATGAACCTTAGGCAGTCTTTATCAAAAATGTGTTTTTCATTAGGTTCATGGACTATTGATGAATTATTTTGATGAACCCTTGATGAACTTTGATTTACAATTCATGAAACTACCCGAACGGATCATGAACTTATGATGTTCAGTTCGTTAAGTTCCATGAATTGTTCACAGACTTCAGTTGATGAACAGTTCATGAAACTTAGGTTCATGAACTGTTGATGAGTTACATTGATGAATTTTTGATGAACAATTCATGAAACTTCATAAATTGTTCATGAACATCATCAGTCCATGGACAAATTCTCAAAAGGGCTGTTATCTTAATTATGAATTAGAATTTGAAGGTTAAGTATATAGTCTTGAAAAAATGTACGTCTTTAAGCCAATTAACCACAATTATCAAGGAAAAGCTACACTGACATACAGTGAGAAATTACTAGCTGAAAACCCAAACAAATTCAGTACCTACAGCTCTTTGATTTGTATACACAAATTCAACTGTATATAAACCGTCTGCACTGAACTTCTGACCCTGTGTCATTATGTAAACTCTCTACACTGAGATTGTGGCACTACTTTAGTGAATGGAACTATTTCCAGTATGTAGTAAATCGTGTTACCAGGATAGATTATGAATGAACTTTAGTGCGGATGAAAATATTTTCCGTGCTTTCAAAATCAACAGAATCCTGCAATATATCTCCAACATTTATCAAAACTGCAAAGTCTGCAATGTACACTTATGTACAACACGTGGTACTATTTTTCAACGCGGATTAGAAACAAGAGGGCCAAGATGGCCCTTTATCGCTCACCTGAGAACAAAGTCACAATAATTAATGACCAGATAATATAGTTTCCAACTCGTATAACCCATTTTTATGTAGATTTTGAGATCAAAACCAACAATGAAGGTATAATACTGTTAAACAAGCTAAAACGTAGCAAATTTTCTAATGCAAGGGCCCATAACTCTTGAAGTTCTGGTCCGATTCCACCCATAACTTAACTTGTCCAATACCGTAAGGTCATAAACATTCATTGTAAATATGATTAGGATCGGTGAATAAATGAAGGCGCTAGAGTGTAAACAAGTCAAGGGCCCATAACTCTTGAAGATGTGGTCCGATTCCACCCACAATCGAACTTGTCCAAGATCATTTAGTTATACTCATTTACTGAAAATATTATTAGGATCGGTGAATAAATAAAGGCGCTAGAGTGTAAACAAGCTAAAATATAGCAAATTTTCAAAGTCAAGTGCACATAACTCTTGAAGTTCTGGTCCGATTCCGCCCATAATCGAACTTGTCCAAGATCTTTTGGTTATACACATTTCCTGAAAATATGATTAGGATCGGTGAATAAACGAAGGCGCTAGAGTGTAAACAAGCTAAATATAGCAAATTTTGTAATTCAAGGGCCCATAACTCTAGAAATTATTGGCAGATTTTGCCCATAATCGAACTTAGCCGAGACATTGTGGCCATATACATTGTGAGCAAGTTTAATCAAGATTCGTTAAGAGCTGCGGATGCTAGAGTGTAAACAAACTAATTGTGGACGGACGACGGACGACGTACGACGGACAACGGACATTCAACGATCCTAAAAGCTCACCTGATGAATCAGGTGAGCTAAAAAGTGTTGTATACCTACATGAACTCCGGTCCCTAAAAATTGTCTATCTCGTAAGAATACCTCCATTTATAAGCATGTGCTTCTCTTATATAGTAAAAATATCGAAATCCCGCTGTACAAGAGAAATTACATTTTTCATTTTGACGTCATAAATCGAAACCACAAAATTACAAATATCGAAAATGTGCAAAGTGGGAAAAAGTCAACTCAGAATATCCAAGTTGTTGAAATACTAATCAAAAGTATAAATCAACAATATAACTTTCTTCAGATATTTTAGTTCAATTCTTGGCAGCAATTTCTTCTGACTAGCTGCGCCAATGCCATTGCATGATTACTAACTGGATTCCCGAGTTTTCTTAAGTTTCCATGGGATATCCTCATCTTACATTGACTGGGACTACATTTTAACAATGCATGTATATACAGCGGTGTAATTAGCCTCCAGCACGTGTAATTTGTTCTACATACTGAAATAAAATGTAAGTTAAAAATTATTTTCACGTAATTTTATAAGAAGTAAATTCCTCTCGATATTCTAGTTTCAACAAACAAGAAAGTCATGTGGAAGCATTTCGATGCCGACGGCCATTTTTCTCCAGGGAAGCGAAAGGTGCATTTTACCTCCGATAAACTATAATTACCTCCGACAAAGGTATAATTAAGCACATTTACTTTCAATTTTGATCGGTATCCTGTTTGCTTGTTGAGTCAGCAATATTTATCACGTCCTTGATAGTGACAGATTAATGAGCACATGTTTCATCATTAGGACAGATGGAGAAAATTATAGAAACTTTCCTGAATGAGTCTGGAGTTATAACCCGTAGTACTAAAATGATGGATGCTGATTGGTTAATATTGGATCCAGTTCAAAATTGGCCATTGGCGTGGCTTCATTTATAATCAAATGTTCTATATTCTAATGGTTTTGATTGCGCCTTTTTGACGTCCGCCTCAATGATAAAAACGATATTCTAGTAGCCAAGATGACCTTTATATCAAATCTTCATTATACAGTCAAACCTGTGTTACCGACCATCTCCGAATGGAGGTCACCCAGTGAATATAGGTCACTCTTTTAATGGAGGTCACCCGTGAATATAGGTCACTCTTTTAAAAACCGTCATTGATTATTAAGAACAAAAAGACCTCCGAACGAAGATCTCCTGTCAAGAAAGGTCATTTAATGTTTTTTTACAAAGGGTGGCCTTTGTACACAGGTTTGACTTTGTATATATTTGAGGAAATAAGTGAAAAGAAAATTAAGATAACTTAAAACAAAATGATAACATTGTTTAGCATTTCCGTTACAACAATCAACTTTTATCGTGTCAGTCAATATCGATATAAGAAGATGAAATACAGGGGGGATATGGTACTCGAGTTTACATACATGGCTTGGTCCATGTTGAATTGATTCTGACAGGCCTTAGCTGAAATATTCATTGAATGCCAAGAACCTGTACGTATACAATCAAACCGGTATTACCGGCCATCTCTGAATAAAGAACAACTCTTGAATAAAGGACATTCTTTAAAAAAAACGGTAATTGACAGTTTAGAGCAAAATGACCTCCGAATAAGAACCACCGATCAACAAAGGCCACATTTCGTCTATCCCAAGGGTGGCCTTTGTTCACATAATTTTGATGTATCGATATAGATGTATATTCGACACATTGATCCATCTCTGGAAAGGAATGCAGTCCTCGGGGTGCACAAACATTCTTTCAATACGGCCGATAATGCACGAGTTATTTGACAAGATGAGTAATCCCAGTGGTGAACGCATTAAGATTCTATCAGCCAGTTCTTAAATGAAACATTAAACGTTTTTCGCGTCCATCAAACGAATTTTCTCCTAAGCGAAACAAAAAAATAGTAACCATGATTCTGCTGTATTTCTCATTTTCTGATCCGATGTTTTATTTCACGAGCACAATTGGATGAGTAATTATCGTACTTAGAGATAGATGCAGGAAAATTAATAGTTTGACAACATATGTCGACAGAATGCGAATCAAAAACAAATATTTCCAGAGCTTTTTTTTCAGGCCATTTAAAAAGATATATTTGTTTCCTGTCTAGGGTACGACCTAATAGTTTTGCCGCACCTTGCAGACAGTTATTGACATGGGTTGTGTTAGATATTTATCCAAAACACTAAAATCATGCTTGTGGTGTTATCAATGAAGTCAATAAAATATTTTCCAGATTTTGATTGGCCAGTAATGTTTGAAGATTTTGATTGGCCAGTAATATTTTAAGACTTCGATTGGCTAGTGTTATAAAAATTCTGATTGGCTAGTAAGTTTTAAAGCTTTTGATTGGTTAGTAATCTTTAAATATTTTGATTGGTTAGTAATTTAAATATCACATTTATTTTGCTTAAAACACACCATCAATACTTTATTTGTTTATGCATTTTTATTCATACCCTTCACATGTAAAAGGGAGCAGAAATAATACAGTAAACGAATGTAAAACGAGGAGTTTTTGTTATATTGCCGCGATGTAGCTTTTGACTTTAGATCACTCCTGTGCTGAATGCATCATGATGTCACACCTATTAGCAAGTCTGTTAAACAAATACTATTACACACGTTCAAAGAAAACTTATAGTTATAGTAAACAGTTGTTAATTCATTCATGACAGGTTATTTATCTATTACTAGTAGTTTATCTAAATACACGAACAATCCCTTATTTCAAGTTGTTGTTGTTTGTTTGTTTGTTTTTGTTAATATCTAATTTTTCTAGACGAATTATACTTACGAGTATTTGTTTATTATAACTGTTTGCGAGTACTTACTGTATTGTCTATTACTTGTTTGGCTAATCCTGACCATTTGATTGGCTAATGAAGATTTCGGTCATTTTTGATTGGTCAATCATTTGACTGGCTATTCGTCGCGTTACCTGTCATGTTTAACTGAATCTGTTCGTCTGCTCTGTTGTTGAAACGTAAGTAAGTAATGTAGTCATCGTTCTATGATGTTAACGTGGCATAATATCGGAAACATCATTAGATGTAAGTTTTTTGTGGTTGTATCATATCAGACTATGGAGGATTAGGTAGTATTTAGGGTGTATTTTATTCCATTGCTGTATGGTATGGTAATACCATGTACATGTGAACTATATACATGAATGTATTCATTTGTCAAATACTCATGATTGTCAAAATATGTGTATTATCTATAACTTATAAATATGTCATACTCTCCCTAATGGAGGAATGAATATAGTAGACGGTCAATATCCTTTATGAAAAAAGCAACTTCATACAAAAAACTTAAACCAAATATAAATTGAAGCTTCTTGTAATTCGTCTACCTGTAACGTTTCGTTATAGATTTTCTTTTTGAAGATGTTCCAAACTACATTACCAGAGGTTCCGGGTTATTTATCAAAACAAACCAGTCCTTCCAATCTTAAAACGCCATGAGTGAAATAGGGGGGTGGGGAACCGATAAATGCCGAAAATAAATAAATGTACATATGTACTCTCTTCCCCCCCTCCCCTCGCACAATTTTAGCTTCACGATGGAGGACTACCCAAGGCGTACACTTTTAGCTTTACCGATGGAGGACTACACAAGGCGTACACTTTGATAGAACCACCGCCCTCCCGTATGACAACTGAACAGCTTCCGTGATGTTTTCCACAAAGTCAAGTTTACCCCCATTATTTGCTCTATATCCACAAAGTCAAGTATACCCCCATTATTTGCTCTATATCCACAAAGTCAAGTATACCCCCATTATTTGCTCTATATCCACAAAGTCAAGTATTCCCCCATTATTTGCTCTATATCCACAAAGTCAAGTATACCCCCATTATTTGCTCTATATCCACAAAGTCAAGTATACCCCCATTATTTGCTTTATATCCACAAAGTCAAGTATACCCTCATTATTTGCTCTATATTTACCATTTCTACGAACTAACTTATTATTCTACGCTATAGTTTGATGTTCTTGGCCATAAATAGGCCAACGTACACTAAAATCTAAATGCAATACAACATTGTTTCTTCAAGATTCAGGAGGTTATTTATAAACGAAAACATTCAAGCATGTTTATTGTTACAGCACAACCTCTCTAGAGCGACCCTCTCTTGAGCAACAACCTCCCTTCAACAACAGTATGCTTCAATTTAACTATTGATTTAACCTATCTAGAGCAACAACCTCTCAACAACAACATACGTTTGCTTCTCCCAAAGGGTGTTACTTTGAAGAGGTTGCACTGGATCTAGCAATCGTTTGTACATAACTTTTGTGATACATGGATTTAGTTTCATCTGATTTTTGAAGATTTACGAATTTCTGAAAAAAGGTAAATGGATTGTTAGATAATGTCATATGCTCGTGTGTCTATAATCAGATCAAAGAATGGCATAGTAGTGTAATTATTTCTTATTAATGTTTTGATGACATTTAGAATGACAACGAAAAAAATATTACAGTAATTAAAAAAAGTTGGTCTGTCTTATGAAGCTTATTAAATATCATATATATACTCGTATTTACTAATGAGGATTTTCAAAATGTCTAGCCGGATAACTTTGAAATGTTATCAATTGCGCAATTGTCAAATTTGGTCTCAAAATGGAGGTGAAGCTGTTTTTAGTCATAAATCATACGATCTAGAATGTAGACTAGTTTTTTGGCATACTTGCAATATAAAATCTTTTTGCACAAATCGTAAAGTTTTACTGATAAATTTCCTTACACATAATTTCGGCTCTTTGTCTGAGATGTGTTGAAATATTTCACTTTTCTTTCGCAATGTTCGTTCACGTTTGAATAATATTTGTTTTTCTATTAACCACACTAAGGAATGACGTACATTCCTTATAAAATTCTAATTACAAAATAGTAATCCGTCAATATATAGCACTAGCATAACTACTTCCGGTTCTAAAATTTATTAAAAGAATAAATTCATTTTGAGAAAAAAATTGAATGAGGGTAGTGCTAGACAACTATTACCGGCCGAAACATGTTTTAAGCTTTGAGAATATTCTCATTTCGAGAGTAGGGAGCCATGTGCTATGAATGTACCTATCACATGAATAATCCTAGCAAACACATTAACAAGTAGAAGGGCGTAAAATTATCAATACTTTGTTTAGATACATGCAATTCATTAATATGTCAGCTGTCGTGAGAACAATGAATTAAATATCAGAAATGTACAAAACATATCTGAAAAGTCGAACACTTTCCTATTTTAAGATCTCAAAATAATTAAATATCAACAAATCGATATCTCATTACTAAGCCAAAATAAATTGTGTGAACTGATTCTTGTAAAAAAACTAGAACAATGGAAATAATGCTCAGTATTTTTTTCATAATTATATCAATTTGTTATTCAATGGTAATTCTGCTATGTTATATTTTCTTTAATTAACTTGGATAAATAGTTTTCAGATAGAGTTTTCCCATGGGAGACCTCTCTATATGAGTTCCCCGAGTGTTTCGCCTCAAAGCGATTATCTAAAAGATAAATATTGACATAACATAATTCGATAACATACATGTACACAAATACATCCAACAGTATATCAATCCATATCATATATCTGACAACGTTTTATGATTAGATAATATTCCGTGAACATTCCAATACGAGATTTTTTACACCTCGTCTTTGTTTATGTACAAATAAATGACGCAATCTGTGTGACCAGACAATTACGAATAAAATAATTCTGCAAGTAATCCAACTGGGTTAGATAGAAATCTACACAGACATATATTCTAATATATTTAAGAGTGAATAATTACTGTACTAGGAAAATCCTGTCAACTTATCCCTAATCGGACAACAAAACTGGCGAATAAAGAGACGAGCAGTCATTTTACCAGAGCTGTGGATTTATATACAATCAGACAAGTGAACAAAGGCCATCCTTGGGTAAGACATTATTGTGACCTTTATTGAATGGAGGCCTTTATTCGGCTGTCATTTTGTTCGAAATTATCTATGATCGTTTTCAAAAGAGTGGTCTTTATTCACAGTGTGATCTTTATTCGATGGAAGCCGCTAACACAGGTTTGAAATGAGATGTACTTAAACCCGCTAGTTTTGATTCATTTAAATGTTGATGATAAGGCGTGGTACACGTCCTATCATTTCAATATAATGCTACATAATTCCTTTACTGTATGTACCACAAATATTACCTTATATCCCGTATAGTATCATCTTGTTCTTATTCCCGCATTATCCCAGTCGGTTCCTACTTAATCATTCTAGAAAATGAAGGAAGGCAAAGAGAGTGCCGCGGGTGCAGATTAAACAATGTAACATCTCACAGAATCACTTTTATAGGAGGCTTTGCGGTCACGTACAGCATTATAAAATCTATGGAAGTTATCTCTCATGTCAAGATTTCACCGGCTTATTTCCTGTGGATATCGATTAAAAAAGACAAGCGAATATTTCATAGAATGATTCAATTAGCTTCTGTGGCAGTTTTCCTGAGTAGTTGTTGTTGTAATGTATATAAAGCTGGGTTAGTTCTCTTTTAATGGTTTCTTGTACTAATATCTCGTAACGTTAAATCCATTCAGACACAGTCTATCCACTGTATAGCAGAACTCCATTAAAATCGTTACTTTACATAGGTGGGTATAACATGGCGCCACTGGGAATCCAACCCGGATTGCAGGGTTACAAATCCGGCGCACTAACCCACTGGTCACGGCCTATTGTCTGTGACAACTTGATGAGGTCAATATGCCCCCAGATAAGTTAAATAAGAATTTCCGTTACCATGGTTTCAATCACTAGCCTCTAGACAGACATGGATATATGGTTGATCCTATAATTGTAGCACGTAATTTGATTTCTAGACGAATTACATAATTATAATTTTCATATTGTTCTTAGTTTTCCTTGACTTAAAATCATTCATCGTCTTGACGTAAACAACAGATTAGGCCCCGAGGTTATAAAACTGCATATCAGTCTCCGAGCTCAATCTCAGATCTTGTCTTTTGATGATGTCAGTGAAGTTGGCAGCCCAGCAGTGTGAAGTTGTCAGCCCAGCAGCGTGAAGTTGGCAGCCCAGCAGCCTAATATATTTCTACAGATAAATTGCATAAGAAATCATGCTAAGCACTTGAGAATGCATAAAATAATACGATTCTGTTTCTTTAGTGTTCATTAGAAGAAAAATTACAATTTTTCGGGCTGCTAACTTCATGAAAAATTGTAAGTTTTCTTCTAATGAACGTTAAAGCAATATAATCATGTTATTTGATCGATTTGTAAGTTTTTAGCCTCATTTCTAGTGTATTTTATGTATATAACTATATTAGACCGCTATGTGGCCGCTACACTGCCAAATTGACAAAATCGACAAAAATCGCAATTTTTCTTCCAATGAACATTAAAGAAACAGAATCGTATTATTTTATGCATTCTTAAGTGTTTAGCATGATTTTTTGTGCAATTTATCTGTAGATATATATTAGGCTGCTAGGCTGCTGTGCTGCCAACTTCACTGACATCTTTTGATGTTTCTAAGTAAATAATGATCTGTCGATAAAACTAATTTTAAAACATTGACCTGGCAGCATTAATGATCTTTACATGTATTTAAACATTGACCTGGCAGCATTAATGATCTTTACATGTATTTAAACATTGGCCTGACAGCATTAATGATCTTTACATGTATTTAAAATTTAATCAGCTCTGACTCATCAACCATTATACATGTACTTAAAGATTAGGTTTGAGATTTGAGCTTAGAGACTGTTCTCAAGTTTTATAACCTTGAGGTCTGAGTACAGTCAACGGCATTAATATCTCATTTATCTAATTACATTATCTATGTCGCTTGACCTTGTGTGAATTAATATCCGAGGATATTTCAGCTCATCGCCTCGCGAAGTTCGATAATGTTACATGATTGAATATATCACATGGTCTGGTCTTGTGTGCAGCGGTACGGGCGTCATTTTATCACTTAGTCACAATGCCATGGTATTGTCAAACAAAGTTATTGACACAGTATGTTAGAATAGTATATATGCTACTAATACAAAATTCGGAATAAGTATCATCATTCTATACAGCATTGCCATTCGTTAAATTTCAGGACGTAGCTTTAAATCAACCAATCAGAGACACGCTATGTATGACTGGTCATAAATTGCAAATCAATTATGACTATATCTGCCATAGAATAAAGGTTAGATCAATCCATGTCGTCCAACATTATACAAGCTGAAAGGGAAATAAGCTTGAATGAATAACATGACCAGTTACTTATATACATAATACAGTTCAACTTCTCTAAAGTAACACCCTTTGGGAGTTGTTGAGAGGTTATTGCTGTATGGAGGTTAAATTAACAGTTAAATTGTGCAGTGGGGAAAATCATGTTGTTGTTGAAGGGAGGTGGTTGCCCAAGAGAGGGCCTCTCTGAAGAGGTTGCACTGTATACACAACATAT
Organism: Lutraria lutraria; assembly: GCA_964023205.1. Taxonomy (NCBI): domain Eukaryota; kingdom Metazoa; phylum Mollusca; class Bivalvia; order Venerida; family Mactridae; genus Lutraria; species Lutraria lutraria. Next base: position 44,599,643 of record OZ026836.1, read on the forward strand.
TGATGACGCAATGAATCATGAATGAAAAATGAATGTAATTTTATCTGAAAGTCTCTAGAAGTTGCTCATCTTACTTATTGAATTGGTTTGTCTGCTTCAGATCTGATAGAACCTAGCCGACACTATACCACTATACCAATCATTGCATTTGACAGTAGCAATTCTTACATAATATGCTTCAGGCCACAACCCGCAGAAATGCACATTTGTCTATTATATGTATTATATCATTGGTTTTCTAAGATAATAGTTTGCATATGCTGCTCACAATCTTAGTTTCATGGCAAAAATCGTGTTGCCATGGCAACAGTATTAATGACAACATTGAGCAAACACACGGCCATCCGCTCGTGCCATTGTTTGCGTCTTGTATATATTTCGAGTTAGTTTGCACCATAAACGCAAAAAACAACCACTGGAAATGCATACATGCACTAAAATTGAGCACATAATTCGTAACAGACTTCGATAAAGGCAAAAGTCAGTGCTATTGAGTTGGATGTAATTGCTGATAGAATTATTATTAACTGTTCAATTCCCAACCAAAGAAGACGTAGTGTTATGAAACTTTAGAAAGAAATATTTAATAATACAAGATGTATCATTAAACGTCTCTGATTTCAAACACTCATCTTCGAACTTAGCAATGGTTCAATACTAAAAACAGCAAATATTCAAAATATTTAAAGTATTTATTGATACTGTATGTGTGTCTGTTGATCTACAGATGCGTCAAGTGCAGTGTGTTGTGTGCTTGTCACCTTCCGCTTTCAGCCTCTGCCGCTGGCTAGCCTAGTGCAAAAAGGAAGCCGAGTGCGTAAGTCTCCCCTGCCAGTACAAAGCCTCTCTGTAGATAAGCCCTATGCAGTGCCTCCAAGCGGCGACACACGTCAACTGAGCACCTTGAGGCCTCAGGCTGAACTGCAAGGGACTCGGAGGAGGTCTGCCCCCAGACATGTGACATGCCAGGCCCACCGGTGTGTGGATATGCCCTGATGCCCATGAACAGACCCCCAACTATGGGTTAAATAGAGAGAGCCGGAAACCCCTTAAAAGTTTCCACCTGTGCTTCCAGGTTAGGTCTATGGCTAGAAGCTAAGGGTGAGGTAACCCCTACAGAAACCTAGAGAGCTGAAGTCAGCGATGTCAGGCCATTGGCGCTCTCTAAAACCATGATATCATGCTCTAACGCTATGAATACTAGTTCACCCATCAACAACCGCCATGATTGATACTGTACTTACATATACCTGCACTGCAGCATGTAGCGGAAATTAGATTAGCATGGCGGATGTAGAAAAAACGTAGTACTTTGGTCGGCATAAAAATTCATGCGCGCTGAGCGAGTGTTGGCTATGGAAAGCTATACTATTGTACAGTTTCCTAACAGGGTCTGTTTTTAAGTTCAAATAGATCATCTATTTGATCAAGCCCGGGACACACAACAGAAAACATCAAATGGTAACAACAGCTTTTAAACAGCTGACAATACATCAAATATGTCTTGACAAAAAAAACTCTTTACGATTGTTTATGACTAATTTGACGTAAAGAAGTAGATCTGTAAGAAGCATCAATGTTGAGGCAAACAAATTCATTTCTAAATATTACAGGTGATTTTTAAGGTCCAAACATACGTAAAATGAGTTCACGTTCTCAAAATTAGTTAGGTAAGTCATCTTTAACATTGAACAAAGTTCTATCGCCATGTCAATTTCGACTCAAATTCGCCATTTGGCAAACAAATGAATGACGATAGGTTTTCTGTATACTTCTTTCCAAAATGTCTTCTACACTTCTATGTAGTGCTTCATATAAACAGGAGAGAGAAACAAAGAAATAAAGGGGCCACGTTTACAAAGGAACCCATTCAATGACCACAGGAGTTCATAAAAAGGAAACGCATAGGGGTCTAAATATTACATTAAAAAGAACAGTCATAAGACTCATAACAATGAAAAGGAAATAACCCTGAAAATGTCAATATTCCATGTAACTTACGCATGATTAGAGATACCGTTCTATTATCACGGGTGACAAGATTGCTCCATTCCCAGGAAACGAAATAAGCCTGGATAGAGAAAAATCGACACAAAAAAGAATTGCGGCAAATTAGCGATAAAACGTAAGTCTGGGACAACATAGACGACCAAATTAGCATTGTGATTTTAAAACAGGAACATGCATTGACGTCATTACGCAGAATAATTTCCGTTTGCAGTCTTTATATTTTTCATTATATCATCTAATAATTTCTCATTTTCCAATTTATCTCTAGGAGAAGATCTTCATACCCTATTTCTGTCCAATACTAACATTATGCTGTATCTTTTTCATTATTTACATGTTTTTGGAAGCCATGGCAACCAATGAATGTTATCGAACTTTTTATGGAGGCAAATCACAGCCGACATTAATTCGAAAGTGATTGATTCATTTTGAAGTAGACTTGGTATACAGTTTGCAGAAATTTCCCCGTGTGTATTGTGTTGCCTTTTTTGTTTCAGTCGCATGTACCATTCTTTACAAACTCGTATACCGTGTGATGTAGGATACGCCGGTGGTGTGGGGTTGGTGTTAGCTGTGCTAATGACTTCGTATGCTGCAGCGTCAGTCAACGATCTGTGTGAGCTATGATGATTGTTTTGTGTACCAAAGGGTTGTGTAAGTTATGATGATAGTTTTTGTGTACCAAAGGGTTGTGTAAGTTATGACGACTATTTGTGTACCAAAGAGTTGTGTAAGCTATGATAGCTGTGCTATGATAGCTGTTTTGTGTACCAAAGGGTTGTGTAAGCTATGATGATTTTTTGTGTACCAAAGGGTTGTGAAAGCTATGATGATTATTTGTGTACCAAAGGGTTGTGAAAGCTATGATGATTATTTGTGTACCAAAGGGTTGTGTAAGCTATGATGATTATTTGTGTACAAAAGGGTTGTGAAAGCTATGATGAGTATTTGTGTACCAAAGGGTTGTGAAAGCTATGATGATTATTTGTGTACCAAAGGGTTGTGAAAGCTGTGATGATTATTTGTGTACCAAAGGGTTGTGTAAGCTATGATGATTTTTTGTGTACCAAAGGGTTGTGAAAGCTATGATGATCATTTGTGTACCAAAGGGTTGTGTAAGCTATGATAGCTGTTTTGTGTACCAAAGGGTTGTGAAAGCTATGATGATTTTTTGTGTACCAAAGGGTTGTGAAAGCTATGATGATTATTTGTGTACCAAAGGGTTGTGTAAGCTATGATAGCTGTTTTGTGTACCAAAGGGTTGTGAAAGCTATGATGATTATTTGTGTACAAAAGGGTTGTGTAAGCTATGATGATTATTTGTGTACCAAAGGGTTGTGTAAGCTATGATAACTGTTTTTGTGTGTCATGATATATTATATTCGATTCCATTCTTCCTGGTTTAAATTATTTAACTGAAAACTACAGCGGATTTTATCTGGCACATACAATGAAAAACGCAGTTGTGTAAATATAATTAACAAAGGAAACCTTTTACAAAAAAAATTAAAAAGATATTTTGAAATACAAAAAGTTTCATTTGGAAAAAATCCTATGAATCTTTTCACACAATTAGCATATATATGAAAGGCATGATAACTTGCCTAGGATTGTCCAAGCCTGATTCCAAAATGTCACTTTGTTATAAACGTAGTGATTAATAATTAAGATACATAGTTTCACAGAAAGATGACATCAATAGTTTACATAAAAGCCGATCAATAAACTATGGGACAAATAGTTAAATACAGGAATTTCTATAACTTAATCTAAGAATGCAAGTACAGTCAGACCTGTGAACAAAGGTCATCCTTTGGAAAGACATTATGTAGCCTTTATTGACAGGCCATCCTTTGGAAAGACATTATGTAGCCTTTATTGACAGGCCATCCTTTGGAAAGACATTATGTAGCCTTTATTGACAGGCCATCCTTTGGAAAGACATTATGTAGCCTTTATTGACAGGCCATCCTTTGGAAAGACATTATGTAGCCTTTATTGACAGGCCATCCTTTGGAAAGACATTATGTAGCCTTTATTGACAGGCCATCCTTTGGAAAGACATTATGTAGCCTTTATTGACAGGCCATCCTTTGGAAAGACATTATGTAGCCTTTATTGACAGGCCATCCTTTGGAAAGACATTATGTAGCCTTTATTGACAGGCCATCCTTTGGAAAGACATTATGTAGCCTTTATTGACAGGCCATCCTTAATCGGAGGTCATTTTGCTTTAGATAACCAATGCCAGTATTTAGAAGAGTGACCTTTATTCACAGGGTGACCTTTATACGGAGGTGGCCCCTAACACAAGATTGACTGTACTGTAAAACCTCATTTATTTCTTATTAACAAACATTTCGTACGTTTGAGATACCGTTCATGCTAAAATACTTCCATACTTTTGATTTTCCCATTAGAAACTTTTCGGTTGGTGTCAAAAAATGATTCAGTCTGGAAACGGTTTACAGAACATTTTTTTGGCTTCATTTAAACATTTTTTACTGATGTGTTTTATTTTGTAGGCTTTCAGCTTGATGAAAATTTGGAGTCCATCAGGATTGGTGTCCCTTTAAAGGAACATCATTTAAAAGGGGCCCAGTCTAGCCTTAATGGGATTATGTATGAAGATTGTAAACCAGTGTAATTAATCTTCGCGCTATATACCGGATAGAATAAACAAAAACAGTAAATTTAGTTTTAGATATGAAACATGATAAGTCAATATATTTTTCTTTTATCAAACCACATTCTCTCATAATTATCCTTACCCTACACTAGGTATGTTCCCTACAGGTGGCGCGTGTGTTAAACACCGAGGCATCGTGTCTTAGAATAATGAGGTTATATCTATCAGCCCAAAATATTTAATCATTGCACACAGGTTATCGAGAATAAAAATGTGAATATTTCCGGGTTTGTTTTTTTGCTTATTAATGCAGAACCAGATTGAATACAGACAAAACAGTCGCGTGCACAACGTTATCAAAATCGCAAATATATACTTGAAATATTGTCGAAATATAACACCATCGTTTTTTTATAAGAAGTCCAGAGTCTCTGGGCAAAATCATGGTCGGTCGATTTACAAATTCTTTTTTACGGCTATTGAAGATGTCAGCTACTGGAACCGATTGTATTTTTTGTAAGCAAAGTATTTGACCACTGTAAACACAGTTGCTATACTGGTAGGTTAGTTTTAACTGTTTATACACTTTGTACTTCGCCAACGTCGTCAAACCTAAATGACTTATATAGTCTCAAGTATTTGTGAAATATTTCAATGCCTGTAATTGATCAAAATATCCTATACCCACGAATGTATACACAATGTCAAACCTGAGACAAAGGACACCTGCGGGAAAGACATATTGTGGCATTTATTGACAGGATACTTTTATTCCGAGTCATTTTGTTATAAATAATAATGTTTTTTTTAAAAGAATGGCCTTTATACACAAGATGACCTTTATTCGGGGGTTACCACAAACACAATTGCAAGCTTGATAAAGGCATCTTATATATCTACCGTACATGGATAATAAAACTATTTGTTTCAATAAATTTCACGGTAATAGATCAAAAGTGTCCAAACTATTCCCTTACTTGAAACAATAGGACGAAACGGATAAAATTCCTTTCGAGAAAAAGAAAAGACTCATACAAAGCGCCTAACCCCTTATCACAATGGTAAACAAAGGCACCTGATGAGGCTACACAAAGGATAGGCACAATTTTAATGTTCTCCACATATTTTCTTATTATATGTTATTTCTCATAATGATACATCTTTACGCGAAGTTAAGTATAATGAGAAACGCAAAGGTGTGCTTGATATGAGCCGTGCTTACGTAAAAACGGTCAAAAAACACTAGATGTGGGCGAGTAACCGTACACGATTACTAAAAAAACTTCTAAGAAAGTTTGATCAATGATCGGAGACCACGTTTCGTTCTGTTTTGATCTAAAGTGCATCGTACATTACTAATATCTACAGCATGGCTATCTCTTATACACCTGTTTTGTGAGTTCACGTTTTACAGATTTGCGGTTAACACCGGTGAAATCGTTCGTATCGCGATATCGACCGCTGATAATGGATGCTCGTATCCGCAAAGCCAGGTATGCGAAGTTATTAAATATGTATCAATTTTAAACTCAGGTTCATAATTGATTTTGTAATAAGAATAAATACACAGGTTGGTTGGTTTCAAGAGGATTACAATAATGGATTTATTTTCCTACTTAGACATATTGACAATATCAATAGGACACATACCATGTACAGTTCCACTCGCTAATTCAATTTATATTACCTGTAATTAGTTTATATACAAAGAAAATCGTATGAGAGATGCGGATTTGTTGTGGAAAGAGTATCAGGAAATTAGTGATGAAGAAAACGAAGGTGAATTGAAGACGACAAGTAAAGACAAGAAAAGCACAAAGCCAAGATGAAATCGATACATTATGTACTAGTGAAACAGTGCTACAGTCGATTCCTAGGGACACGAATATTAACTTAATTGTAACCATAGATCACTTTATCCATCAAAATAATTACAGTAATAAAAACAAACATTAAGAATACGTGTACGGCGAAAGATAGATACCTCACTGTATCTGAGTACACCACGACCGGGTTGTACTGTAGTGTAATAAACATTCACCTAGCTAAATGAGTTACTAGTAATATGAGTAATATCAAATGTTTACACATATTTTAGTTGAGATTTCATAAAAATATCAACATTATTTAGTAAGTACATAAACATTATGTAGAAAAATGTGTTCACTTCAATTCCAGTTGAACATTTTAAGAATTAAACTATATCATCAACTATTGAATGTACTGTCAAACCGGAGAACGAAGACCACATCGAAGAAAATGAGAATATATGACCTTCACACAGTTGACTTTTATTTTTCAAAGTGGTCTGTGTTCATATGTGACCGTGAACAAAGATTAGATAATTCATACCGCACGATATTTGAAATAAACACTGGTCTATAATTGTAATATAAGGATGAAACACTTATAAAAGCGTTCATGTTAAGTGGAATCTCATTCTAACTTCTGTCACGCAATAACATGTAAAAGAGGAATCTTAGCTCAGCAGAAAACTGCTGTTTTAAAGGGTACACTTTAGGGTGGCAGTAACAATGCCATCGTGACAAGTATAAGGTGTCAAGCGTTGCGTGATTCTGGGTAACAAAACTGCCATCTACAAAAATGTATTACAGAATCCAATTGATTCTATCAAAACTATGAGCGCTAGAGCATTGTTATAATTTTATTTTCACACCGTTTATTAAGCCCCTGGGACTACGTGTTGTAGAATTCTCCCAAACAACGAAAATATGATTACCATTTTAGTCCTAAAATACTTAAATCTAAAATTTACACAGTAATTCCCGTTAGTTTTGGCTTAATGTCAAACAATGGAAAATTCTCAAAGAAGTATGACACTTGACTCTATGACAAGTTATTTAGACAAAAAAGACTAAATCTGCGCAAGAAGCAGGGAACGTAGACCAGAATTGACAATTTAATGAATGAAAAGACATACAATACAGTACAACCTCTTCAAAGCAACACATCTTTGTTACAAGTAGAATATGTTGTTGTTGTGAGAGGTTTAAGCTCTAGAGAGGCTAAGTTTATAGTTAAACTTTACAGTTTGGAAAATTCATGCTGTTGTTGAGGGAGGTTTGCTAGTAAGAGAGGACCGCTCTGAAAAGGTTGTACTGTACTAGTATTTGCTGCCTTGTTACATTTTACTGTATCATAAACATTGTCATATATTGTAGTAATAGAAAACTAGTCTGTCTATTAAATGTACTTGAAATCAATGAAATAATGAGAAAAACTGTGAACTTAAGTTGTCACGTTGCTTGGGTAGTATTCAGTTTTATCACGGTGAAATGTGAAACTCTTAAATAGAATTATGCTTAATGATGTTTAAATCGGATTGGAAAAATAGCTGAATTTTCCCAGTAATCAGAGAAATGAAGATAAATCCATTTATATAGGAATGTATTTGATTTAAAACCAAGTGTCTAGAAACCAAACAACATCATTAAATAGTCCCCCGAGTTCGTGTTTGTTGCGTATTAATACACATTCTTACATCCACTCTAGACAAATACTGAACAGTTGACCAAAGGGACT